>BPTQ01000004.1:168447082-168529790 GCA_019973895.1 Chrysanthemum seticuspe | reverse complement strand
CTTCTTGGACGGATTTTAGTGGCGGTTTGTGGTAGCAGTACAAAGGTTTTCCGACTAGTGTGCGCAGTATGGCCAAGGATGCTTCATACAGAGAGTTTCTGGCTAGATTTCGGAGTTTTGTTTCGAATAAGCAGTATCCGCGAAGCAGGGTTTATTATTCGAACGTGAAAAAATTGTAACGAGGGTCTAGCGAAACTCGTGAATAACTCGTTCACCTCCAGAGTAGTTGCAAATAACCTTATACTTTGGAGCTCACTCGTCAAGCGGGAGGGCTGTAATTGTTTCTACGTTATGGTGAGCTACGTTGCAAGTTTTGATATAGTGGAAAAGAAGCTTACGGCCGACGTTCACAAAAGGTATTTTTGCAAAGTGCTCAAAGCGATCTGGGAGCAATGTTAAAAAAGTGCAAGCTTATTATTTGGGACGAAGCGCCTATGACGAATAAGCTTTGTTTTGAGGCTTTAGATCGGTCTTTGAGAGACATACTTCGTAGGAACCGGTATGACGCGTGTGATCAGCCTTTTGGAAACATGACGATGGTGTTTGGCGGTGATTTTAGGCAGGTTCTTCCGGTCATTCCGAAAGGATCACGCCAAGACATTGTTGGTGCTTCTTTGAAACAATCATACCTATGGGATTACTGCAAAGTTCTTAAGCTAACCGCTAACATGAGGCTTACTGTTGGTTCACGACCGGAAGATGTTACCGAGATAAGAGAGTTTGCAGATTGGATATTGAATGTGGGAGACGGCAAGCTTGGAGGACCAAACGAAGGAGAGGTTTCTATAGATGTGCCGGAAGATATTCTAATTGATACTGCTGATGACCCCATAGCATCTATTATTGACTTTACTTATCCAAACATGTTGGATAACATACATGATCCGGCCTACTTCCAAGAAAAGGCGATTTTGGCACCCACAAATGAGTTAGTTGACACTATAAATGAACATTTGTTGGCCAAATTTCCAGGAGAAGAAATGGTCTACTTAAGTTGTGACAACGTGGATAAAAGTGAGCGCGGTGTTATCATAGATGAGTCTATTTTCTCGCCTGAATTCATTAATGGATTGAAGTTCTCAGGTGTTCCAAACCACAGGCTGGCTTTAAAAGTAGGAGTGCCCATTATGTTGTTAAGAAACATAGACCAATCAAATGGTTTATGTAATGGTACAAGACTTCAAGTACTTAAATTAACAAGAACCTCTATTCAGGCGCAGATCATTAACGGAACCAACTTTGGAAAAAAGGTGATTATTCCAAGGTTGAGGATTACTCCTTCAGATAAGCGTTTGCCTCTTAAGATTGTCAGGAAACAATATCCGATATCAGTATCTTTTGCCATGACAATCAACAAAAGCCAAGGGCAATCCCTTTCTAAAGTTGGTTTGTACTTGCCCCGTCCTGTGTTCACACATGGACAACTGTATGTTGCCGTATCAAGAGTAAAGAGCAAGCGGGGTTTGAAGGTTGTTGTTTGTGATCAGGATGGTAATCTCTCCAAAACCACAACAAATGTCGTGTATAAAGAAGTACTTGAAGGTCTTTGAACAAAGTTCATGGTTATATCATGTATGTATCATTGGTGTAATCATGTTATATTATACTATGGTTCATTATTTGCAATGTTACAAGGTTTGTTAGCAACTTAAATTTTCATTGAAATCACACCTCATTTTATGTTCGTGTCAATCTATTCTTATTTTACCAACACGATGGTTGTAAATCGTTTGTCACTCACACGTATTTTAAATTTAACAAATTTACGTTATTACTTTTATTATCATCTCATTTATCTATTTCTTTAAAAAATAACCCGGTGTCAACGGGTCTCTAAGCTAGTATTATTATATACTAGACGAGTATTTATGCATAGCAACACGATTTTATAGTGACAGATGGTTTTTTGATAACAAAAAAGTTTATAGGTTATAAACCAAAAATAATAAAAGTTTGAAGATTTGAGGATTAAACATAATGTTTTGAAACCCGGTTCGACCCGGGTGGTTCAACCGGTTGAACCGTTCCGGTCGAAAACGGGTCGATATAAACCGGGTCAACTTGCCTAGTTGGGTTGAAAACCGGTCAAATTAAACCGGGTCAACCCGCCGGGTTTGAAGCGTCCCGAGTCAACCCGGTTTTCGATTTGTATTAATACTTTCCTTTTGAAATATATGTTTTCAACATTCCCTTTTTTAGTTTCAACCTTTCAATTTTCAGTTTTTCCTTCGGGTACCTTGTAACGATTAACCGGAGAAATAGATCTCGGTGAGGCCTGATTTACCGGTTCATATTGGTTTCAATGGGTCCTCTCTGGTTCATTTTTTGATGGCTTTTATTGGTTAGCCGAACTGTAGCAACCCGTAATTTTTCATAAGGTAAAATAACTATTTTACCCTTTGACTTTTTAAAGTTGACCTTTGACTTTTTAAAGTTGACTTTTGACTATTTGACTTTTACCGTAACGTAAAAGCAAATACCATAAACGGTAGTAACTGGTAATTTTCCTTATGACCAACACAAGACTACGATAAGTCTATATGTTCAAAATACTTTATTTTCACCAATAATCATATTTTATATGAACTATTGCCACTTTATCATTTTTACGTAGACATGTTACTTTTTACGTAAGACGCGTACTTAAATCTACGTTATTAGGTTTTAACAACATAGACATACCCTATGAGACTTATCACACTTTAATATACTTAGTTGGAGTATATTGATAAATTTAGACATTTTCATAAGTATTCCATTTTTACGTTGCCCGATTTTAATTTTCGTGACTTAAGGGCTTAACGTTAGTAATTATCGGGACCAAACTACACCTCATAAACCAAAAACTAGGTATAAAATACACACACTACCACCTCTCTTTTGAGGTGGCGTGCAATGCCTCACCACAAGGCCACATGGCCTCTTCCTATCCCACCAACTCTTACACACATCACCTTATGTCTCCCACTTGATGATAAATTCACTAGCACATCACTTTTACATGCAAAACTTGCAAAAATCCTCTCATCCCCCTCTCCATTTTCGTTCATCCCTCATCATAAATCATCATCACCCACTTTGATTCACATAACAAGTTACATTAGAAAGATGAAGACCTATGTGAGCTCTACATAGTCCAATTGTTGTTTTGGTGATTCCATGGTTAGTTTAAGAGATAATCAAGAGTTTAAGGGCTGAGGTTAAGAGTATTCTTGGGTGACTAACAAGGGTTGGAATCAAGATGGATAAAGATTCAAGACAAGGGTGGAGATTAGAAGGGTTAAGGGTTGAATTGTTCTTGTTGTACTAGTAACTTGTCATCCTAATCCTTGTAAGATTTGAGTTTATTTTCTTGTCATTCAATATGATCGTAATAATCTCTATAATTATTTGATGTAATTTGGTATAAGTAGTATATGTAACATGGCTAAATTGATGTTGTACATGAGGTTGTGACTATAAAAACAAGCTAAAACAAGTCCTAGGTAAGTTCTATGAACTTGAATTCTGAAACAGTCCCAAAGTTTGATTAAACTGATCATCTCAGTAAACCTTGAGGTTAATTCAGTAATATAGGCTTTTATAACTATGTCTTACGGTCATTTCTCCGGGTGGCGCACCTCATAACTCTTCCCGATGAGTAAATGAGAGCCAAAATGGCAAAACATGTCAAAATCTGCACACCAGATTTCATTTGGGAAAAGCCCATGGTTCTGACCATTTCTGGAAGTCGACTCAGTTTTATGAAAAGTAGCCAAGACCTAAACTTGAAGTTTGGCGAAAGCCGCGTGTCAAAATAAGTTGTAGAACTCAACTTATGGTCGTTTTGGCAGGACTAAATGTGCAGCCAAACTTTCTGCAATGAAATATAAGTATATACTTGTAATTAGACTATTGATATAAATTAACTTTGGATCTTAGACTTAATTAAGCTTAAGAAGCTGTTATAGAATATAAAGATATGAACTTGGGCTTTTGAATCACTTAAAAAGGACTTGTGGTTATAAAGTTATGCCTAGTTAAGTTTTACTAGATGAAAATATAGTGTTGGAACAAAAGCTTGTTGATACGATTTTAAATCACGATTTTGACCCTTTTCTGATCCGAATCAGCAAAAGTGTAAAACACGAAAGTTGCTCAAAATGACTTTCTCTACAGAATCTCATGCACATAAGCAGAAAGTGAACAGAAAATGCTAAAACTACAAAAACTAAACTGACCTATTGTTGACTAGAAAACAACCTTAGTGAGAACTTTAAGTGATATATTGATCATTTGAGGCTAATATAAAGCCAAGATTGAGTCAAGATTGTTGTCTTGAGATTGTCTAACTTAGACACATCCTTAATATGGTCTTGATTATTATTGCTTAACCATAACTTAGCCGCACGGCTAGTATAAGTCTAATGATCGAAACTTGTTTTTAAAACTTGTTCACTAGACTTTGACAAACTAAGTAAATGACCATATGACATGTTAAACTACTTCACGACCTCTTGATTTTGATAGGCTGAACAATGGTACGAGGTTATTTATAAAAGGGCTATAAGCCAAACAACATTTAAGGAATACTTTAACTTAAGGATTCATGTACAACATCATATTGAAAGCCAACAAACTACATATACTTGTATACTTATATCGTACAATATACTAAAACACGAATACTATGTTTTCTTAGGTAATCGTTAAAGATCATGGTCTTGCCATACTCTATTGTTGACATACAATATATCGTTACACTCCGCTGCTGATCACTACACATAGCCTCACTTTTTATTACTTAATTGTTTTACAAACCCTTGGGGGGAATACATCCTATTTTTAAACCGAACAAATTTCTTTGAAACTGTATGCTTATCTGAATGTATTATTTGCACTAAGTACCACTATTGCCAATCTTAAGTCCCTATTATCATGAACCATTAATCACTTGCGAGTGAACGCGAATATTGTGGATAGGCCTATTGGGATTGACGAATCCCGTTTGTGTCGACCGGGTAGGCAAACAAACGCACTATATTTGAAGATCTATAGGTTTATTGGCAAATTACCTATTAGGGCAACTGTTACTATTATATCAATTTCTATTGACAAGTTGTTAACGTTTTCGGTATCATGAGCTTAGTGCAATAATAACTGTTTTGTTTTCAACATTATGGGTGTATAACAACGTAACCCACACAAACATTATGTGTTCAAATACTTAACTATAAACTCTATGAATTTCACTCAATCTTTGTATTGACAGTTTTAAGCGTGTATTTCAGGTCCATAATGTCGGAAGCTGGCACGGAAGAGCAAGGACTATACTCAAGAAGGCTATAAATTTTATTATCATTCAAAAACCCATTTAAACGTATCTATGTAAACCATGAAACTACTGTGACCTCATTTTTGTAAATTTTGATATTTATATAATTTGAATGATAAATCCTTTTTAAAACGACTCCTTTAGAGTTCGTTTTCTATCATTATAACTGTTGTGCCATGAAGTAACACTCAGTTTGAATTCCGCTGCGTCTCACAAAATTGGGAGTGTTACACGAACCGGTGACGACACCGGTTCCAGGTTGAACCCGTTGGTCCCGTCCGGTTTTCGAAACTATATGTACCATCAACTTGTTAGGTTGTATGAAGCTTTGTGTGTTTTATTAATTTGTATAATGTCTGTAATAATGGGTCCTCTCTGGTTCTTTTTCGGATGGCTTTTATTGGTTAGCCGAACCGGTGGCGACAACGGTTCCCGGTTGAACCCGTTGGTCCCGTCCGGTTTTCAAAACTATATGTACCATCAATTTGTTAGGTTGTATGAAGCTTTGTGTGTTTTATTAATTTGTATAATGTGTATAATAGCATGTACTTTTCATTTTAGGGTGTTTTAAAAATAACATTAATTAATGTGTTTAATTATTTTATATTTATTATGTTGTAGCTTGTTTAAATTATACATTATGAAATTTTATTATACTTTTTAGTAAGTAGTGTTTTAATTGGTTGTATTTAATTTTGTAGATATGATTTTAATTGGTTGTACAATGTAAATAAATCATTGTACTTTTAAGTAATGGGTGTTTTAATAAGAGTATTAATTGCACTATACAATTCTCTCACCTATGACCATTTTCAACTTTCAACATTCCACTTTGACCATACACCCTTTATATGTAGTATAGATAAATAAATTTAATTTATAAATTAAATATTACATAAAAGATAGCAACTTATTTGAAAATTAAAAAAAAATAATAATAATAAAGAAAGAAGTAGACACATTTGTGGGTAAGAAATTAAAAAAGTCAACAATGATGACAAAATTGTCAGAAAACCAAAAGGAGTTGGAGGGTATTGTCAAATACCTTATCCGAATGTATTATTTACTGTTTCGTAACCCAAATCTTGAAATAAACAATTGATTTAAAAAAAAAATCCATTCTATGATTTTATATGCACCAAACAAGCAGCACCTTAAATCTCTATCTATCAGATTCATTTCAAAACAACTTTTGAACAGTATATGTGTCTTTGACGACAGGGACGAGCTTGAACTGTATCTTCAGGGGCCGAAGTATCAATGAGTAATTTTTAGAGGCCAAATGATAAATTTATTTATTTTTTCACTTGATTAATGAACAAAATACACTAAATAAAAAAAATTGAGGGGTTAGGGCCCACCCCTGCCCTAATAATCCTTCGTCCATGTTTGACGACTGAATTTATTACAAATGTGACCTATGCGACCTTGTAGGCGACCCTGACTAGTAGTTGACTCTTCTAAGTCCTTAGGCGTCCTATTATAGGCAACTTTTACAAAAGATATAGATATTATTCAATTAAAAATTTTGATTTTTTTAAGAAAAAAAAAGATCATGCAACCTATTGTAGGTGACCTTCACCAAATATCCAATTAAAAGAATTAAAGGACTGCAAATTTTTTTTTTTTTTTTTTTTTTTTTTTTTTTTTTTAAACAAAACATAAGCAAAAAAAGATAGAGATAATCTTTTGTTTCACAAAAGATGTATTTTATCATCCGAATATTTCACTGCTTTTCTTTTGTAAAATACCATGCGCACTTTTTGTGTCATGTTCTGCTAGAAATAGTGGGCCACCAAGACTTCATATGCCAACTAGGGGTGTTCACGAGGCGGTTCGGCTCGGTTCGGTTAGAGATTTTAACTATCCATCGCGGGGCGGGTAGTTCATTTTACTATCCAAAACCGAACCGTACTAGGCGGGTAACCGGACATGCGGGCACCCGAAATGAGCGGTTATCCGCGGTTCGTGTCACGGTTAACCATTTTAAAAAATTAATCGAATTGAATCAAACGAACAATAACACAAATTATAACGTAATATGTCAATTATAGTAAAATTAAATAACATTGAAAAGATTTAAGTCATAATAATGTTGTTCCGTCGCAATAAAAGCATTCAAATTATCATATGTAACAAAATAACTAATACTATTTATTTGACGTTTATAAGTACGATCACTTTAATCATATGTAATCTATGGACGTTAGTAAATGATCACATTATGTAAGTAAAAATGCGTTATACGATAAAAGTAATGCAATAAGATAATTAATACTTGTACATTTTTAAGAATGGTTTGTTGAAACCTATATGTATATCATAGGCGGTTCGGTTCGGGTAACCGCGGATAACTAAAAGTAAAAACCGGAACCGAACCATGATAAGCGGGTTTTTCCGGTTTCGGTTTTTCTCGGTTTCGGTTTCTTCGGTTATCGGTTTTTTGCGGTTTCGGATTGAGCGGATCGGCTCGGTTCGTCGGTTTCTCAGATTTTTTGAACACCCCTAATGCCAACGTCTTTATAAGTGCGACTATGGTGATGGTGATTGTAGGATGATTGATATCATAACACAAGATATGATTAATGTGTGGGTTGTGTGGTTCTAGAGAGAAAAGCAAGAGAGAAATGGGATGTTAGAGAGAGAAAGAAAAAGTGAAAGATAAGATTGCAATGAACATCCAACCCTCTCCTTTGGTGGGAGAGGGCTTATATAGTTACATGATACGCCCTCCAGCGGGCTGTCGATCAGGTATACTGTAGGTAAAGACCCGTCTATCTTCCACGGTGTTACTTAAACTAATCTAATACTAATAAATTACGTTAAGCCTATGAGCTCACTTATGCTAAACTATAGTCGGGGTGACCGACTCTTCTATATGGATTTTCTAAATCCTAACAATCTCCCCCTAAGGGAGGTCACCCCATAAATTACAATTTGAATCCTAGCATTCTATCATGAGGTTCATATCCGAGCTCTTAGACTTTGATTCTTCAATATAACCAACTTTGCATCATCAGTAGTGTTTCTTGAAATGAATGTTCCTTTGTCTTGTGATCTTGAGCTTTATTTGAGATCATCAGCCACAGTAAATCTCCAACTCATCCATTGAAGAATCGCCATCATGTGAAGTTGTGACTTTTGGACCGACATGCTCACACTTTTCTGGATCATGATATTCTTTGTCAGAGTTGCGGAAGCAATGTAATACAACTTTGGTTATCATGATTTCTTTAATTGTGAGTGTGAAGTATGAGCACGTGGTTATGAATTGACGATTCATCTGCTATCAGTTGCGACCATCGAGAGTTCCTGCAAACAACAGTTAGTAATAAACACACGAAAGTGTCTTTGTTCACTTTCGTTGAATAGGGTTGCAAGAACCGGATCAACCGGATGTGGTCTTAGTAGATTGGTTGTCTTACCGATCAACCGGATTCTAGTCAATAAGTGTTAACTGCCTATGTGATTTGTTCATATGCCAACATTCCTACTACTTATCATTTAGGCGCTTATTTGGTCTAATAGGGTTATAATCTTACACTGTTTAAATACCTATACTTATTTAGGTGGTGGTTTGGTCTACCCATATACAACTGAGAGGTTGTCAATTATTCAATCACCCCGATTTCCTAAGTGAGGTGGTCTCTAAACCTAGTGGTCGGGAGCTAAATGTCTCAAAGTACTACCACAATGAAAGGATATCATAACAAACACATAGATATCTAGTAAAAACGATAAATAAATGAAGGAATAAAAATATAACATTAATTAATTCATAACTAGACTAATACCAACGATGTTTAGTCGGACATGTTGTAAAGTGCAGCAAAATTAATGAATAAAACCGAAAAGGAATTAAACATTAGGTTTTGATACAATTACTCTATGTTCGATGTTGTTTGGTGATGTAATCTCCCTTGAAAAGCTCTTCAATCTTCCTGGAAAATGACCCTTGATGAAACCCTATTCGTCCTCCAACTGATGTGTAGAATGAATGTCTCTTTTACGAGTGAAGTAGGGTTATATTTTAGTTTTGGGTGGGAACGACATGTATACGACGTAACATAAGTGAATGGTTACGTCATATATACTCTCGGTAAATTAAATCTTCAGAGTCTTCTGCTGGTTACGGCGTAGGTGCAGCAATGTAGTTACACCGTATATGCCTTAGATCTGAAGTTCCTTTTACTTTGATGAATCTTATGGCGTTGACATAAAGGAAGCTTTGCGTAACATCAAATCTCGATAGTTTTATATACTTGATTACGGCGTATGTGCTAGGGTTTGATTGCGTCGTAGCTTGTTTTGATGTATGAATAATCACTAAGTCTTTAATATTGATACGGCATATATTCATTGATGATAATACGCCGTATATTTCTTCTAGATAGACTTAGTAGATTTGCTTCAACTATGAATACGACGCATATCCAAGAGTTCTACTACGCATCATATATCCTCTGATCCGGCTTTCTCTTATATTCCAACAAGTAGATTCTCAATTCCGCATCTTCTCGCACCAATTCTTGTATAAATCCTATTAAACAAATAGGAAGCAATTAAGTACAAATTCTTATATAAATACAAGAAACATGAGCATAATATAAGGGATATTGATAGAGAAATGTATACACTATTTGATGTTATCAGAGATCATCACCCTAGTTCCACCTTTCTCTCCTCTTATCTCTTGGTTCACACCACCAAAACACATACTAAATAAGTGTGAAAATCTACAGAAACTGAGATATATTAGACAAGTGGTGACTCAGCAAAAAGGGCATTTTAGCCATTTTTACTCGTTTTTAGGCCGATACGCTGTATCCATCTCCATGGATACGCCCTATCCATGTTAGCCCATCAATACTTCGTATTCACTATCCTGTTTAAGTGGTATCCATGCCTATCTCAATACATCGTATTCATTTCCTCCAATACGCCATATTGGAGCTATAACAGTCATGTACTTACTTTCTGTACTTGGTCAGATACCATTTATCCTTAATGAAACCCATTAATACTTTGTCATTTTCAACTATGGTCATACTCATTTGAAAACGGGTTTTAGGTGTAACACTTATGATGAACGAAGCAGAAAACGAGCTCGGTTTTGATTCTATGAAATCAATCGCCAAACCATAAGGGTTTTTGTTTCTTGCCGATCGGTTAGGGGTACAAAAGGAGGTGTTAGGGTTTTGTGTTTTCTTTTGTTTTTCAAGGATTAGCCAAATAATGAACCAAGGGGTTCATTATATAGGCTTACTAATCTTGGAGCCCAAGTTTGATACAAACACTTCCCCCCTTAGAACTTTAGCCGACTTCCCCACGTCCCCTCCCCTTTCAAGTTTCAAATCGTGTAGGGTGTTGGAATAATTAACCAAGTCCTTTACTCGTTAATTATAAATCTATTATTTATTTATAACGTCTAAGGTATAAGTAACGACCGTTAGTTATTTTCATGACATATAAATATATATATATATATATATATATATATATATATATATATATATATATATATATCTAATAAATATATTAATCACATTATACGTGTGTGCCCCAATAGGCTCACGTATTCCCGGCCATAGAGTTACCGATTTGACTTGAGCATAACCAATAACTTCAAAATCGCGAGTTGGAGATGCGCCATCAATTAATGATGCACATCAACGAAACTCAGTTGTGTACCTTTGAAAAAAGGAATTTGTTGAAGCTATGAAAAAATCTTAAATGGGTGATGATGCTGTTCTTCCAAAGTTCTAATGTGTTTTGTGTTGTTCTTCTATCGTTATTGACAATAAAGTAATATGATGAAAGCTTGACTTATACAAGATTGCATAGTTTTTTGTTGTTCTTCAATATACTTTTGAATGTTTATGTAGTATGTTTTCATAAGTTTCACTTTTACGATTCAATTAAGGTGGTGTCCAAAAGAATAACAGAGTCAAACTATGTAAAGCAGTGTAGGGTGTGTTTGAAAATGGCTTAATATCAATGTCTTTTCAGGATAGGGACCAACGATGTAGTTTAATTGTTAGACTAAACATTTGACTTGGGTAAGTGATCAGTGAGATGTGTCTGACTTTAAAAATTACCCTACTAGAAAATAATTTCATTGCAAATTTCGTCCCTGCCAATTTAGTGTTAACTTGTCATCTTATTTTTCTTATTTAAGAAGTCTGACACACTCCAGCAACCATGAACTAACTCTTCCACAACTAACATTATTAATTCTTTCCTAATCGATTTTGTGGGTTCCCAAATTGTGACTTTTATTTTTACAAGTTTGTTTCATTACCATTTTTAAATTTTTGTAACTTCATAAAAAAAATCACTAGATATTGGAGATGATGTTAGAAGAGCGCACTGCACATGCTCGAGAAAGCTATGCAACAAAACATAAAGTCCTTACTAACAAAGACCTTTTGAGTGAAATCGTGCCAGCGCTACTAATTGAGTGCCAGCATCTTAATCTGATTACCTATTCTCTGTATTCATCTATTTACACGTGTATCAAAACAATGGCTAAGAATTCTCACATCGCTTGTTTTCACCCTAAAAAGCAGTCAAATCCCTAACCTTGATCCTCCTGATGGTCTCTTTGGTAATCACATTAGATGTTCATTTGAATGTGATTTTGTGTCGATAGATTCAAGAATTCAGTCAAGAAAATACACTGTGGATAACTCCTTCACTCTTGGCTCTATCGAGGCAGTTAATAATGTTAAGATCTTGCAGTGTTGCAATGGTTTACTTCTGTGTACTAGTACGGCGGGGCATGTTTTGATTATGTATATAATCCATCCACTAATCTGTTTAAAATGCTTCCACAACTGGATTACTTGCATGATGATTCACCTTTTTACAGAAGGGCTGGATTGAGGCCGACCTTTGATCCTACAACATCACTTTACTACAAAAGTTGTGCATGTTGGACGCACATCTTCTGACATTGATATAAAAATTACTGTTTAGGCAATTGGAGCATGTGCAGGGATAAGAAAAAAGGAACTCGCTTAACTCGCTAGGCCTTCGGAACAGACCGGTTTAACTTCTTCAGCTTTGATCATTTTGATAGTCCATTTTCTACTGGAATGATGCATTTCATTGGCTAGGACAGTTAATAGGTAGCTTACACATTACAAGTTAAATATTGAAGACCATGAACATCCTATTTTAACAAACATACAAATCCGTCAATGCTTGCAACCGGGAAGGAACTTCATAGAGTCTTATGGGTAATATGCTTCCAATGGTAATAACCATACAAATACCTCAAATATTGCATATGGAGGGAAATTGTTCGAGTCACGTGGATGTTTGCTTCTTGTTCGTAGAGATCATATTGCCTCTCGAAAGTTTACTATCTACAAGATGAAGAAAGGATGTTTTGTGTGGTCGGTTAGTGTAACACCCCCAAATTCGATATACGCAGCGGAATTAAGGTTGGGGTATTACTTCATGGATCACAGTCATAATAATAGATAAATGGCTGAAAAGAGACGTTTTAGATAAAACAGTTATCATTCATTTATTTAAATCAGAGTTTTACAAAATAAAGGTCCCAACGGAAATACTGAAATACATAGTTTTATTCTTGTGAATGATAACAAAATGGACGCCCTTTTTATAAGAAAGTCCATAGCCACTCCATGCCAAGTCGTGCTCTAGTTTCCTGATATAAAACATGCTAAAAACTCAACACAAAGGTTGAGTGAATCCATAGTGTTTGTATAATAATCAGTTGAACACAAGATAAACAATAGTAAAATCAGTAATATTGCAGTACAATATATTGCCCTAAGTCTCATGACACGCAAACCTTAACACGAACGCGTCATAATAATGACGTAAGTTACAGACATCATAGTAATGATGTGAGCAACAATGCCCTCTGGTAGGAGTTTGCCATTCTCCTAGTATTCTCAAATAAAGTGCCTAGTATTCTCAAATAAAGTGCATTTGGTTACCTATCCGGCTAACACAAATGGGGCGTCAACTGCCAATAGATCTATTCACTATATTCGCGTTCACTCGCAAGTGATTAATGGTTCATGATATGAGGGACTTTTAGTGGAAACAGTAGGTACTTAGGCAATATCAATCAGGATAGCATACAGAAAAATACTTGTGTTCGGGTTTGTAGCATGTATCTCCCCACGAGTTTGAAAAAAAATATGTAAGAGTGGGACTATGAACTCACCTCGGTGTTACCGTAGTCTGGATGGAAAATAAATTAAGTAATGTGAATAAACTTCTCCGACTCTTGACCTGAGTTACTATGTCATGTTTTTAGTATTCGAATTCAAGTATATGTGATGATAATGCTTTATCGATGGTCGGGTGAACATGAAGTCTCTTCAAAAATTAGTAATACTTATCATACTTATTTTTATGGCTCGGTTGATTGTTTATAAGTTTTATCGAAACCCAAATTGTTAAATATGACATGTTTCCAAAATGTTATATTTTACAATTTTGAATATTTACGGTTTTTACCCTTGCACTTTCAAAAATGACACTTTATACCCTCAACTATAGGTTATTGACAAAATCAGCCCTTGTATAATTAACTTTGAAGAAATTATATTTTTAGTCCAGGAAAAACTTTATCTTTCAAAAATTACAATTTTTATCCTTGTAGTTTTATAAGAAAAGTTAACTTGTTTTAGGCCTAAATCGACAAAAGTAAGGGTAAATATAAGCGAGGCCTTAAGAGGTTTTTACTACATTATTGATCCCTTCAAGAGTTTGTCGGGTGGTCTTTCTAATGGTTCAAACTAGAAGTCTTAAGCTCTTACGGTTTGGTCGCAATGATTTCCCAAAGTAGGGGGTTAGGTGCATTATTTAAAAAGTGTTGGTTTTTGCGACAACATGCCCAAATGAGGACAAATTTTACACGAGGCAAGACAATATTTTTACGACGCAATTGATCCTTTAAACACTTTGCTGTAAGCTCTTCAAAATGGTATAGGTCTCATATTCTAGTTATCTTTGGTTAGAGAGAAACACGCCCGTGAACATGGCCACTTGGACACGTCGCGTTTTAAGGAAAATTCATTTTTGACCCATTAACTTTTTCGGTGTAACCTAGGGACATCGTAATAGTTAATTAACTCATTTTAAGTCATTCTATAACATCCTATAACTCATAAGACTCAAATTTCGAAAAGAGCATGCAAGTGTTATTTATGAAAATCTTTACGAGTCACCTTCTTTTTGATTGATTATAAAAGAGACCATAAGAGTTTTTAAAGACGTTCTTGTGGTTTTAAAATCCTTGCAGCAAGCTCTTTAAAACGGTGTAATTCTCATATTTTACAATCCTTTAATTAGCGAGATATTAATTATTGAAAAAGGCTACTTAGGCTAGTTTTGACAAATTGAAAAGCTCGTTTTCAAACCTTAAAACTTTATAACTTTTGCATGCAACCTTGTGACATGTTATTTAACTCATTTTTAATGTTTCTAGGGTAGTTCAAGATCGAATTTATTAAAAATCATAAGTTTTCCCAAAGACCTGATGTATAGGAGCTTTGGTTTTTAGGACATATGGCTCTAAAGTAGGGTTGTTTTTATGCATGACGCTAAGGCTTTTCAACCAGGTTAAGGGGCGTTTTAGAGTGTCCTATGCGATGATTACAAAGATCCTTTGGTTGGCCCTAATACCTTTTACCCGATGTAGAAAAATGGGGCGCAAGTAGGGGTGTTGGGCCTGTTTTGGCTTCAAGACCAGAAAGCAGAAAAGTGTTTTAAAATTTGTGAGGACTTGAGACTTAGGTTTAGGTTCTTATTACTGGTCATGTAACTTACTTAATTGTTAATATAGTGTTTGCCTTACCCAATACCGCAAAACAAAAAGGTTATCATGCAAGTGCGCATTTTACATAAAGTATACAAAAATCATATTCTAGCTTTAGTTCTACATGTTATGAGTTTATTAACCTAAATAAGTGATATTAGATGTGTAAAAATGATTAAAGAAAAAGAGTGGGAACACTTACAAGTGTTAAGTTGCTTAAACCAGGAAAAGCCTCTAATGGCTGCTAATAATCTCCAATATAATTCCACACCTTCTAAGCTATAGATTAGCCTTTCCTTTCACTACTTAGGGTCAAATTTCAGAATGTATGTGAGTATGGGAAGTGTTATATGGTGCGTGTGATGGATGAGACTTGAGGAGGGGGGGGGTTTATTTATAGGTGTGGGAAGGCAAGGGTTCACAAGGTGCTAAGTCACCTTGTCTAGTAAAAGAGGGGACAAGTTGCTGTGTTGCAAGACATATGGAGGCTTCATGTGGTTTTAGGGGGACATGGGATGGTGTGGTAAAACCCTAGCCAAGAGTTTTACCCACAACCTTTGACTTGGGTAAAACCTCATGGTAACAAAGTGATGTGTTAATTCATGGAGCAAGTAAGTATTTGTGGTTAGGGGATTTACAAGTAATAGGTAGGAAACTAAGTGGTTGGGATCTAGTTCATTTCGAACTAAGGGTAACAAGGGGGCGTTAGGCTTAAAAGGGTAGTACCTAGGCCTTAGTGTGTTGTACCTAGAGTGTAGAGGTGTAAGATAGTTAGGGTTTCTAGTTTGTTGTAAATAAATGCTAGTTTGGTTTAGTTTAAGTGTAAATAAATAAAAGTAAAGGTTTTAGGTTTGTGCATTAACACTTGTACATTGGCATTGATTTGTTGTACTTACTTAAAAGAAAGACATTTTTAGGGCTTGTGCTTGAAAGGTTTGTATAATGTGTTTTAAAATAAATACACCATGGTTTATAACGAGTTTTATGTTATTCGTATGCTCCTATGCATCAATGACTTGTACATTGGCTTGATAGACTTGTACTTTGGTAATTTGTAAAAGTTTCATGTGTATTTTTAATTTTAGTTTGTGATTTCATTTACATAAAATCATAGGGTTTGCAAATTAGGGTTTAAACCGGGAAATACTCTAAAGTTAGGGTTTTATGCCTTGTAAATTTGTACATTAAGTTTAAGGGTTTGTACTTTAGGGTTTATGACATAATATCAAAATTATTATAAATCAAAGCTTTAGTAAAAACTCTAATATATATAGTAAGCATTCTATTGGAAATGACGCTAATGAAATAGTCATAACGAGCATGTTAACCCGCGCGTTGCTGCGGGGCTTCATTTTTTTGGAATTGAACTCCAGTATACAAATAAAGTTAGAAATACTCCACAACTTTGCAAGTACTTGAAATTTGTAACGTTTAAGCGTAACATATTCATAATGTAATTACAAATACTTCGAAGATCCTGCCACATCCTTCTCTAACTATTTTTTTAATATTACCTATTTAAGTTCACATTAGTTCTTCTTTTCCTGTCCGTCTTGTCTCTTTTTGCACCTTCGTTCTTCTAAAAAAGTAAAATAAAAAAATTAGCATAAAATTCATAATATGAGCATTTAATAGATGACTTAGAAATGCATAAAATTCAAAGTTATTGTTCCTCTTTGAAGAGTGATCTCGTATGTCTGGTGACAAAGATCTTGTAAAAATACTTCCAAAGCTTTAGCTGCAATCATAAAATGAAAGTATAAAATAATAACCCTATTGACAATTCTTTAAATCATGAAGAATTAACATTTACACTAAGTTATTGATTTCTAATTGATTGGAAATAGATCATACGATGAAATGATGGCAACATAGAGATGTTACTTACATACACTTTTTGATATGTTTGATATTAACTTGAGTCATCTTGCATATATCAAAAAATAAATATGCGAAATGAGCTTTGAATTAGAAAAAGATTTGATCTTAATGTATGTGGTTAAAGGTTTACCTGTGACTTCATCTTTTCAAGCTTATCACTAACATCAGAATACTTTGTAGACAATGTGCACCTACAATTAGAACAAATTGTGTAAGTCTTAACAATGTACGTAATAAATAATAATGTAATCTTGAAAATTAGTCAAAAGTTCAGAAACCTCAAACTGCAGTCGTTCTCATTCTTCTAGCCGGTGTCACATCGCACGGTAAAGCACTTTCTACTTTTACCACAAACGAAACTGGCCAGTTTGACGTTAAAAAACATCAATGAAATTGCTCATTTTGACAGTAAAAACAACAACCAAATAAACTTTTTTTGATAGAAAAAACCTTCAACCAAACAGCCCATAAATGGAAAACGATATGATCAACAAATATGCCATATTGACAGGAAATTTTTCAGCCACTAAAACCATCTTTTACCACAAACAGAACAATATTAAATGTTTGTTGTTTTGACAGTAACCAAACATCATAATTTGACAGAAAAATAGAAACCAAACATCTCATTCAAAACACGTTTTGATTCCCGGCCTAGCTAAGTAAGTATATTAAAATGAAAGTGCACTAACAGAAGTTTCTTATCAAGCAAACCATGGCTAAAGTATGTTTGACATTAAGGTACAACTTTATCTATCGTAAAGATTATGCCTATAACATAGTGCGCATATAAGCAATTTTCACTGATAAATAAAATAGTTTATATACGTAATATTCTTAAGGACATGTGAATCTCTAGATTGTCAAAGTAATCTATGGCTAATCCTATGCTATAGCTTTGTATCACATAAATTCAACATTGATGTATAATCAGAAATGCAAGAAGTTTCTAACCAATGTTGAATACAAATCACCTTTTTCAGATTCAACATTGACTCATTTTAAGTTTTGTTTTTGTTTTTTCATCTTTTCCAGATTCACAAATAGTAGTGTAAGAGTGAAGCTGCACAAAATAAACCAAACAAAAATCACCTCTTTAGCCCAAGCTGCAAGAGGTTGTTCGGAGATTATGTGACAAACCGGGTTACTTTTTTTTTTGACATATACGGATTATGTAAGAAACCGGGCTACTTCAATCTGGGGGCTCGAAGATCCAATTTGTGCTGCAGGGTGAAATATCTGAATGCGTTGCATTGCAAAATACAAACCACAGTTTTAGTAAGCGAAATTTCGTAATGAAGAAGATAGATGAGCACTTTATATTTTAACCTGCTGATGAAGTCGAAAATGGCCGATGCGGATGCAGTGCTTCCTGAATACATAACCGATCGCTCTGCAAAGTAAAATAAAAGGATCAGGGAAACACTATGAGTCCAACGATCACCATAGCGAGAAACACAATATTTTATTAAACAAACTTGCCACTCCTCATGCAATGCGCCTAAATACTAATCAAAACTAACATAAAAGATAACCTCCCACTTTATTTGTGACTATTTACACAGAACAAAGTGAAGCATTCAACCAAAAACCCTCAACTTTACACGAATTATTCCATGAAAAAAATCCCAAAGTATAAAACGCCCAAAAATCTTATACACATAAACCATCATGAAACTTAAAGAAATCAACAACAAAAAAAGCGTTTGCAAGTTGCTATCTATAAAGTGTTTGTTCTGAATAGGCATCTATACAAACCTGGGGTTCATTTTTTGTCAAGAAACCTTCACGCATTTGACAATAAGTGTTTTTAGGACACACTGAGACTTGCCTACTACTATCATTCAGTAGTTTTTGTGATTGATTTTCTCTTAAGAAGCCTTCACATAACTGACAATAACTATTTTTAGGGGCTGTGAATACTTTATTGCTACTCTCAACAAATATTTTTTTTTCTTGCATTTTTATCCATGGTATACTAATATGTCTGAGCACCAAAAGTAGGATAACAAAAGTGTATTTACATTAGTTGTACAAAATCACATAAGGAGCATCTATTTTTTGTAAATTCATGAATCGATACCAAGTATAATAATGAAAATACACAAAATTAGAGTAAATATATCATAAGATAAACAACTTTAAAGCCAGTAAACATAGAAACAAATGTATGGAGCAACTCCATCATGCATGGACAAAGCGTAAAACCAAGAGTTGGTGCATAAACATACCCGCCTCACAAAGTTGCACCAATATGTGTGTGCGTACTTCTCTTAACACTACATGTCTTTGTAAGATCAACCTCCTCTCTGATCGTAATTTGCCCTTAATTAGATGTCAACAACTGGATTTTTTATCTCCTCTTTTTTTTTCTTCTTTTTTTCTTTGGGTTTGATCTTGTTAGCTAATGTTAATGTTAATTTAAGGAGAAAAAGGACACTCAAGAAGGTTCTTATGCAGATTTTCTATGAACATTGTACTAACATAATTTGGTGTACACTTTTTACCACCTGATGATATCGTACATGGGTTGGTTGTGTATTACGGAATGATTAAGGAAAACGGAGTGTGAACAGTCTAGGTAGAACCACAAACCGACCAATAACAATTTGACAACATATCCACTAAAGACTTAAAATTTAAAACCAAAATGAGTTGCACATCTTACATACCATTTCAACCTCAAATGTTGGCATGCTCTTCTTCTCCATATCCATCCTGACACACCACTTGAATAATATGAAAGCCATTTTATTTTGCCGGCCAACCTGAAAAACGCGTAAGATGTTGAGATTTAGTACCAAAAACACCGCAAACCAATAATTCTCAATTAAATCAAAATTAAACTTAATAAAAAGATATGAACTTTATGAAAAAACCTAAAAATCAGAAACCATACCCAATTAAACATAAAGCCAAATTTCAAAATACCCAATTCATACAAAAAAAATGATCAAACTCTAATGTTTATTCACAATAAAAATGAAGAGAAGATCGAATCTTTATAATAATAAAAATAAAAGTGCAAGCATATGGTAAAATAAATATATCTACCTGGTATGATGTAATCTTTTTCAGCTTTGGTTAATTTATTCTTGAATTTAAGCTTGATTTCTTCACTTATGATTCACTTTTTTTTGGATTCTATCTAGATTTCTTTGTCTTGTTTATGTTCAGTAAATATGTGTAGATAAGAATGTTCTAGTGAACTACATACGTGTCACATGGGATGCACCGACCGTATATGCAGTAACGTATGTTTGCAAATGTATGCATGAACAGTTTTTGGTGCAACACAAACTGGCCAATAAGATGTCGCCAGCTTTATATATTTTAGTACAACCATTTTTAGAAACCTCAAACAAACCAATGGGAAAGCGACAACAGTGCATGTATACACCGAATTTCTATACGCCGCGGGAACGGGTGTTAGTATATATTATAATATATGCCAGACATCACGTGTCTCGTGTAAGGACACAACTGGCATGGGTGACCATGCCGGGAAGTTTTAAGTAAGACATAGAAGTGATGTTGTGAGACTTCCATTGTCATATAAGAGTGTGTATATCAAAAGGCATTGACTATGCAAAAGAGCAGTTTGTGAGTGCAGCATATTATCTAGTTGTTGTAATCAATAAAAAAATTTGTACGTAGAAAATGAATTATTATTAGTTAATATAAAGGCGGATTTTTACCGGTTACAGTCTCCCCTCCTTAAATGGAATCTCGTCCTCGAGATTCACTTTGTGTTAGTTATGGTGTGGGAAAAAGTGTGGATATCCATGGAGCGTTGATTACAAGGATGTGTATGAATAGTTATCCGGTTACGAAGTTTTGTTTTTGAATGAAGATTGTTTTAGGAAATCTGTGAAGATGACTGTTTTCTTCATGACATGATTCTTCCTAAATTAGACATAGGTGATCAGGCTATCTATAATTGAGGAAAAATGACGTGATGCTTGATTCAGTCAAAGTAGTATTATATTTCTCCAGAGTTTTAGATGGTGTTCAACGTTTTGCTTTTATAAAATGGCAGCCAAAACAACTTTTCAAGGTAATAAGAAAGATTAGTTCGCCTAGCGGTAGTAAATAGTTGGTAGAATGACAGATTATCAATTTCCGGGGTGATAATAGAATAGCTGGGAATAAAGTTTGTAGATTAGATTCTAGGATATGTGAAAGAAACTTAGGGAATGGAAATAGTCTAGGGCAGTCGGGGTGAGTTTAAGTAAGGAAACGAAAGTAATGGATATAAAGCTTTTATTGGCTCCAGTATCAAATAATACTTTAGCTAAATGTCGATTGAGAGAAAACATACCCGTGACCACATCCGGGTTGTGCTGAGTGTTTGCATCTCCTAGCACGTAAGCTCTTGCACGGGCTGTGTTGTTCTGGTTGCCATTCTGTTTCGGACACCGATTTTTGTAATGTCCTTTCTCACCACATCCGTGGCATATCACTTCTACATGCTGCAAATTAGCACATGAGGCCCTACAGTCTCTAGTTTTGTGGCCGGTTCTGTGACACTTTCAGCACTTAATAAAGCATGGCCCATTGTGATGCATTTTGCATCGGTTGCATAGGGGCAGATTTCCAGCATAGTCACTGCCTCCAGCAGGTGCGGCTACATAAGCTTTGGCAGTTTCCTGCCTTCGGTTCTGTTAATACAAATAAGCCGTGAAAACGTTTATTTATATTTTACGATCTTCAAATGTTTTGTCGATAACAAATATAAAATCATTTTAACGAAACAAATAGTGTACGTAAATAGTTTGAGTTAATAGTTTTCTAACACACTTACGCTCTCACATAAAACACTAAAACAAGTATAAGTGATTTTATGATACATATGTACAACAACTAGTGTTTACATATTGGGTTGAACATATACTTAAACTAAGTATACTAAAATGGGTAAAAACTAAGTGTATGCTAAATTGGGTAAATACAAGTATATACTAAATGGGTAAATACTAGCAAATGGTTTTGACCCATAACCCATGGTTTTATATATACCACTTAACCAAGTTCATTTTATCTAGAAAGAAAACCATGGATCAACCCATAATCCATGACCCATGACCCTTAACCAAAAATACCCATGGGCAAAGAGGAGCGGACCACGAATCCCTAGCTTTGTGCTAGCCGGATCCCTTGTGGTAGGGATCCGGGGAAACAGAAGAGAATTTCCTCTATAAATAGAGAGCCATTTCTTCCTCTCTATGTGTGTTTTTCATATATACTTCCCCAAAGTATTCTAACCCTCTAACCTCAGATCTAAGTGATCTATGTAGTTTGTCTTTTGTTTTAGTGTGATCTACTAGGTTCCTCCTAGAGGAAAGATCACCACCTCTTGAAGACGTGCAAGCTCAAAGTCCATGAGTTGCCATGCTTCGTCATCATCAAGACTACTAAGGTTATCTTGTTGATAGTTCTTCCTTTCTCCATAGATGTTGGGTTGAAGGCATTAGTGAAGAATACCGAAAGTGTCAAGATGAAAGCATTAGTGAAAGGTGCTCATCATCCATGTCAAAGCATTAGTGAAGGATGCTAAAGGTGTCAAGACGAAGGCATTAGTGAAGGGTGCCAAGCGTTGTGTCAAAGGCATTAGTGAAGGATGCCAAAGAATCAAATCAAGTAGCATTTGGGAAGAATGCCTAGGTCGTATAATCGATGAGGTGCATCGTTATACATATATGTATTTGTTTATATACAAGGATGGTGATATCCTTGATGGTGTTGTAACAAGGAGTAGATCTCCTTGAGATTAGGTGTTGTGTCGTGAAGGTGTAGTTCACCTAAGGTGTGAAAGAACTAGGTACTTAGCCTAGTACCTAATAAAGGGTAGGCGACGTTGTGAAGGATTAGTTCTCCTAAGGTGTGAAAGAACTCGGTGGTTCGCCTAGCACCGTATAAAGGGTAGGCGACGTTGTGTTAGGTGTGGTTCACCTTGGTGTGAAAGAACTCGGTATTTAGCTTTGTACCGGAAAAAGGTTAAGCGACGTTGTGAAGGCTTCTCCGCCATAAGGAGTTGGTGTAGTGTTTACGAACTCTCGAGTAGGTGACTCGGGGAGTGGAGTAGGGCAAGGAAGGTGTCCTTGTAGCCGAACCACTATAAATACTTGTGTCGTGGTGATGTGCTTCTTACTCTTTATCCTTCATTACACGTTTATATATCTATCTATCAACGTCCAACATAAACAATCAAATAGATTGACATAAGTCGATCTAAATATTTAAAAGGAAGTTTTAAATTGGTAAAACTATTCAACCCCCCCCCCCCCTTCTAGTTTTCCACAATTGGCATCAGAGCTTCGTTACCAAGTTTCTTAAAGTATGTTGTACTTTAAAGACTTGATACGATCCGTGTATGTTTGAAAACTACAAAGAAGGATTTTTTTTTTAAAAAGGTCATATTTTCTTTTAAATCATTTTGTTGGACATTGATAGATCATTCTAACAACTTTTGCTTTCATGAAATCTTCATGCTAGAATCTCTCCAAAATCTTCATTCAAAGAATGATGAAGACAACATTCAAGGAAGGATCTATAAAGTAATCACTACTTACGTACACCAAGTACAAAAGATTACTTTAAAAGCTCATGAAGTATTTTTGGTATTAAGCCAAACCAAGAAGCATAGAGGTATGTTTTACCTTTCATTAGATACGTTACATGAGTTCAATTTATTTTATAGTTCTCTTTGTTTAATTATCACTAGCATCATTAGAAGTCTCTTTCGTCACTTTTCCATCTTTTTCATCATCGGGAATAGTATTCCTTTTGATTCGTCAAACTAATGCCGTCGTCACATATGAACCCTCGATATGTGATTCATCAAAAGCCGTCATCCAAAAACAATCTTCATCTAAATACCTCCAAACTATTTTTTGTAAGCTTATTTATAAGCCTACTACATAAATAATGCCAAACAATTTTTTTTGTTCACAGTAGCCGGATCCCTCTAGTTGTACTAGCCGGATCCCAAATACAAAGGATCCGGGGGAACCGTGGAACAGAACTCAGCTATACGCTTTCAAAATTTCACCACTGATTACTTTCCCTCTATTCACACAACACAAAAACGACCAAGCTACTGAATAAATCCTCATTGGCTTCCATAATTTCAAGTATTCCTTCCTAGAACATCATTGTAAGTAATTACATTAACTTGTTCTATTTTTCATCATCCTAATTCAAGGGTTTATGGTTTCTTAATTTCTAATCAATTAATTAGGGTTTTTCAAAATTAATCATGAAAAGGGGTTTTTAAATCACATTGTGTTCACAACATTGTTAATACAAATAAAAACCATAAACCCATATCAACCAATTTAACCTAACTGAAAAACTTGTATTTTTAGGACCAACCATGCCCAAAGCCACTCAACAAGATCATCATGACACCGTCCATTACCTTACTCATTACTATCGTAAAAGGGGTCTGACCAAAACTAACCGTAAAATTTTCAAAAGCCTCACAAAACGACTTATTCACGAAGGTCGTGTAGTCAAGGAATGTTTCCTTGAAGATACCGACATTCGTCAAGTTTTCTCGACAATCAACTTTGATTGCCTTCTTGACATTGATGAACAAATTTGTCCGGTTTTTATTTTTGAGTTTTACAAAAGCTTTAGGATCATTAGGAACACCGATAATAGCATCTCAATCGCCTTTATCATCAACACACAAAACTTTACTCTTCCTCTCAACACTTTTGCTCAAATTCTTCGCATTCCTTGTGAGGGAATTTGTATGTACTCTCAAGATTGGGCAATTAACTCTCAAAATCGTGCACTTGATCCCAAGCCTCTCTATAACACTCCTCTCGACGATCCCGAAACCATTCGTGATACTATCTTTAAAATTAGGACCGACCAATCCCGTTACGATCGTAACAAAAAGCTCATTCACCGTGATCCTTTTAAAATGGAACTTTTCGAAATGCATCCCATGTTTAGAAAATGGGAAGAAATCCTTAGGGAAAACATCATTAGCCTAGTTGGAAACAAAGATCATCCAAACGCATGTCTTGTGCAAATGATCTATTGTCTTACCCACCAAAGGCCATTTAATCTTGCCTACTACATGGTAAGGAGAATGGTTGGGGTATTCAAAGCTTCCAACATGGTACTTCCATATGGTATGCTCCTAACACGACTTTGTAAGTATGTTAGTGCATTGCAACCATCCCCTATCAACGATGATCATTACCTCTCCGATCACGTCATGGTACCTCTTACCAAACAACCCTCTAAACGGTTCATGGTCAATGGAGAGAAACCTGAAGCTCTCTCGGACTCCTCGGCCTGAGAAGAAGAAGAAGAAGATGAGGAAGACATCGACCCCGTATCCAACATCAAATTGGAAATCCTTGAATACCACGAACAACTTCCAACCATTCCAAACGAGACCGCGGAATTTAAACAAATAAGAGGCATGATTCAAAACCTCGCTTACAACCTCACTAAGCCGTCAAAAAGGAAAAGGAAGAATTGACGAAAGAGACAATAGGAATGTGCTTAGTTTCATTTATTTTATGTCTGAATGACTTCTCTTTAGTATTTTTAGTTTATGGTATTTTGGATATTGTTACTTTACCTTGTAAGTGATGTTTTATGATAACTTGCTTGTTCCTATTTGCTTGTTTTATAGATTTAATAGTGTACAAAATCTGCACATCATTTTCTGTGTAGGTTCTGTGTTGGTTCTGATCTGCAAATACCGGATCCCTAGGATTAGCCTAGCCGGATCCTTCCCTTGAAGGAACCGTGGGATCCGTGACATCAGATCAACAATGCAGCATTCAGCACATCAAAACTGCTTTCTAGATAACATCACATTAGCTTGGCATATGTTTTTAGAACCCAACTAAGTCCACTTCAAGGATGAGAAAGGCTTAGATTCACTAAAGGCTTACTTAAGATCTTAGTCTGATTTTATCAACACATCTAAAACTCACCATATTTCCACTTCAACTACTCACAAACTATTTCTCACCTCTCAAAACACTTTAAGAAAGCAAGCTAAACAATTTTAGGAAATTGCTTCTAGTCTTTTATATCTCAAGGTAAGACAAAAATTAGTTTTTCCATTCTTGAAATTTTTAAGAATTTTTCTTAATATCACCTCAAGCTAAAACCTGATCACTAGGATCATTTATTATGACTTGACACCCTCATAACTCTTAGTGTTATCCTTGGACATCCATTGGTAGTCTTCTTGTCCCATCCCTCTTCCATAAAAAGCAATCATTTGCTATAACACTTATTACCTCTAATCATTCAAGTACCCCTTCATCCTAAACCCTTAGGAGAACTGAAACATTCAAAATGAGATAAGCCTTAGCTCCCAGAAACCTCATTACAAACCTGTCATAACTGCTGAGAGCCGGATCCCTAGGATTAGCCTAGCCGGATCCCTTCAAGGAGGGAACCGTGGGATCCGGGTGACAGTTTATGCCAAACATAGCTAAAACAATCATTTCAACTCATCTTCCTAACTCAAACACTTCATCTCATCTTAAATGAGTTCCTAGATCAGTGAAACTCTGAATCTCAACCTTGTGCACGTCAATCATCACATTTCCAATAACACTAGTGGATTAAGTCTTAAATGCAATTGCAAAGTTCTTCCCTTTATAACCCACATTGCCAAGAACACTTTAGTCATCAAACACACACATAATTATCAGCAATTACAACCATCCTCCTTAGTCATCTCATCATGAGAAAAGCTCCTAGTGCTTACTCATCCACTCAAAAACCACCTAAGAAACTTGCTAGAATCATACACGAAGTTTCCTCAACCGAATCATCTCCGGTTAAGTCCACCTATGCTAGGATTTCTCCTACACCAAGGAAACCAATAAAACTAATTCCCAAGAAGAGTGTTCTCACTAAGATTTCATCACCAAATTCTATTATACCAAACATACCCTCCACAACTCAACCTATTTCATTAATACCTAGAGCCACCTCCCAGTCATCTCCACACTCTCACAATGTATAAGATTTACCTTCTTGGCCATCTCATCTTTCACCATTACCAACTAATTCACTTGAAAAGATTGAGCAACAAAATCAAAGTGTTGAATCAACACTTGATCCAAAAGCAAACTCTATTATTCCTCCCAATAGTCCATTTTGGATTATGAGAAGACATCAAAGGCAACCACCCGATCAAATGGAAGTTGATGCTTCTTTACCTCTACCCTCAAACATTGTAGAGCCACCACTTAATGAGCCTCCACCAAATCCTCCTTCATTTGAAGATCCTCAACCAACTTCACTTGAACTTTCACCTCAAGAAACCCAAAACCATGACAAGGATTGCTATCATTGTAAACATGTTGAAAAGTTGATACATGAACTACGTGAAGAGCAACGTTTCATGTTTTATCACCTCCTCGAACGTTTCGAAGAGGTTAACAAGCCTAAACTACAATAAGCATCATATTCAAAAGGTCAAACTTAGAACATTTAGGAAACCTTTCTCATCCTTGATCATCATTAAGCTTTTAGTCGAATCTTAAGTTTGGGTTAACTTATTAGCATTAGTAGCACCTATTTTTCTAGTTCATTCTCTTAGTTTTTAGAGATTTGGTTGTGTATCTCTTGTTTTATTGAATGAATACTTATATGCTATGATTATTATGTGTGTTGTACTTGTTATATTGTACATATATCTCATTCCCTCAAATAGCACTCCTTGACATTTCTTCACTGCTGAAGAAACTGTAACAGATAGCCAAATCCCTTCCAGATAACTAGACGGATCCCTCCTTGAAGGGAACCGTGGGATCCGTGGTACAGGAGCACAAATTTATACTAACTCGAGTCTCTTTTTCAGGAAATTATGCACTATACTCTTGTTTTTCTAACCTTTGTTTTGTAGTTATTCAAAATACACATGAAGATATTGACACCATAAAGCTAGGGGGAGCTTTGTGTCAAACGACATTGCAAAATCATTTGCAAACTTAATCCAATTTTTGGGTTACACTTCATGACACCCCATTGCAACATTGCAATATTTAAGGGGGAGCACGTTCTCGTCACTTAGACGAACCATTTGCAAACTTAATTGCAAACACAATTAGTTTATTTTACGTTATGTCCTTGACGCCCTTTCAAAAGGATGGACTCGTCAAGGGGGAGTTAAGACGAGTACCATTCCCGTCACTTGCTCTCTTTACATTCTTACATTTTTTTTCTCTTATAAAAATTGTGTTAGTTTCTTTTAACACTTTTTGTTTCGACAAAAAGGGGGAGAAGAAAGTAAAAACTACAAATTCAAACTTTTACGAATTTTAGATTTTTCCTTAAAATAATTTTATGTTTTGTCATCAACAAAAAGGGGGAGATTGTTAATACAAATAAGCCGTGAAAACGTTTATTTATATTTTACGATCTTCAAATGTTTTGTCGATAACAAATATAAAATCATTTTAACGAAACAAATAAAGTACGTAAATAGTTTGAGTTAATATTTTTCTAACACACTTTCGCTCTCACATAAAACACTAAAACAAGTATAAGTGATTTTATGATACATATGTACAACAACTAGTGTTTACATATTGGGTTAAACATATACTTAAACTAAGTATACTAAAATGGGTAAAAACTAAGTGTATGCTAAATTGGGTAAATACAAGTATATACTAAATGGGTAAATACTAGCAAATGGTTTTGACCCATAACCCATGGTTTTATATATACCACTTAACCAAGTTCATTGTATCTAGAAAGAAAACCATGGATCAACCCATAATCCATGACCCATGACCCTTAACCAAAAATACCCATGGGCAAAGAGGAGCGGACCACGGATCCCTAGCTTTGTGCTAGCCGGATCCCTTGTGGTAGGGATCCGTGGGATCCGGGGAAACAGAAGAGAATTTCCTCTATAAATAGAGAGCCATTTCTTCCTATCTATGTGTGTTTTTCATATATACTTCCCCAAAGTATTCTAACCCTCTAACCTCAGATCTAAGTGATCTATGTAGTTTGTCTTTTGTTTTAGTGTGATCTACTAGGTTCCTCCTAAAGGAAAGATCACCACCTCTTGAAGACGTGCAAGCTCAAAATCCATGAGTTGCCATGCTTCGTCATCATCAAGACTACTAAGGTTATCTTGTTGATAGTTCTTCCTTTCTCCATAGATGTTGGGTTGAAGGCATTAGTGAAGAATGCCGAAAGTGTCAAGATGAAAGCATTAGTGAAAGGTGCTCATCATCCGTGTCAAAGCATTAGTGAAGGATGCTAAAGGTGTCAAGATAAAGGCATTAGTGAAGGGTGTCAAGCGTTGTGTCAAAGGCATTAGTGAAGGATGCCAAAGAATCAAATCAAGTAGCATTTGGGAAGAATGCCTAGGTCGTATAATCGATGAGGTGCATCGTTATACATATATGTATTTGTTTATATACAAGGATGGTGATATCCTTGATGGTGTTGTAACAAGTAGTAGATCTCCTTGATATTAGGTGTTGTGTCGTGAAGGTGTAGTTCACCTAAGGTGTGAAAGAACTAGGTACTTAGCCTAGTACCTAATAAAGGGTAGGCGACGTTGTGAAGGATTAGTTCTCCTAAGGTGTGAAAGAACTCGGTGGTTCGCCTAGCACCGTATAAAGGGTAGGCGACGTTGTGTTAGGTTTGGTTCACC
The DNA here is from genome assembly GCA_019973895.1 of Chrysanthemum seticuspe. Classification (NCBI taxonomy): domain Eukaryota; kingdom Viridiplantae; phylum Streptophyta; class Magnoliopsida; order Asterales; family Asteraceae; genus Chrysanthemum; species Chrysanthemum seticuspe. The sequence goes on along the minus strand of BPTQ01000004.1, from coordinate 168,500,120 downwards.
TTGGTGTGAAAGAACTCGGTATTTAGCTTTGTACCGGAAAAAGGTTAAGCGACGTTGTGAAGGCTTCTCCGCCATAAGGAGTTGGTGTAGTGTTTACGAACTCTCGAGTAGGTGACTCGGGGAGTGGAGTAGGGCAAGGAAGGTGTCCTTGTAGCCGAACCACTATAAATACTTGTGTCGTGGTGATGTGCTTCTTACTCTTTATCCTTCATTACACGTTTATATATCTATCTATCAACGTCCAACATAAACAATCAAATAGATTGACATAAGTCGATCTAAATATTTAAAAGGAAGTTTTAAATTGGTAAAACTATTCAACCCCCCTTCTAGTTTTCCACAGGTTCTATTGGTAATGATGGTTGTTGTTTCAGTTGTTGTTGTTGTAGTAGGTGTTATTGTTGGGGTAGTTGTTGTGATGGTGGGTGGTCCTTTTGTCATCAAGCTTCCTTTTGTGATCATTACCTCCTTGGGTGAAACCACACTTGACTTCCCGATTCATTAACGTCTGAGCAATAGAAATTGCTTCCACTAGTGACTGTGGTTTTGATGAGGTGACATTACCCTCGATACTGTGGGGTAAGCCTTCAGTGTACTTCTCTAATGTCTTCTCGAGATCAGGCACTACACTTGGGCATAGCATTGCCAATTCCTGAAACCTCCGGTTGTAGGTCTTGAGATCAGTTCCTTTCACCACCAGCTGGTGAAACTCATCTTCCAACTTCTTAATCTCGGTGCGGGGACATTACTTCTTTAGCATCTTCTTCTTGAAGTCAGCCCAGGTGAGTTGATAAGCTGCTTCAGCACCCATAGTTTGGGCAGAAACATTCCACCAAGATAGGGCATCATCCAATAGAGTCCCCGTAGCAAAAGTGACCTTGCAGTCATAAGAACAACCGCTTCTCATGAATATTGTCTTTGTTCGCTCAAACCAGCGAGCCAACTCAGTTGCTCCTTATGTTCCTTTGAAAAAGGTTGGCTTACAGTTCATGAAATCTTTGTAAGTACACTTGCGAGATATAGCTGCCTCGCTTTCTCCATTAGGCCTGCTAGTGCTCCCAGAGCGGGTCATTGTTGCTGCTTGTCTCTCGAGTGCTGCAACAACACTGTCTGCAACTAGTTTTTGGATATCAGCTTGAGACATGGCGGGTGCTGGAGTTTCGGTTGATTTTCTTGTTCGAGCCATATTTCTATCATGCCACAAGAAAATATATGTTTAGAATGACCATGTTATGTTATAACATAACAAATAACAAGGTATACGCGTTGAAATCATAGCAATATAAGAATCATATGATCATATCATGCCCGAATACTATCATATGGTAAAGTGATCCACCCTGGTCCACATCAATCGATATCACAACACAGCATAATATCAAAACCACATATAGGCATAAACAACTTGCAAATTTTGTCATATAACAAAATATTACAACTGTCATATTTATGCCACATACCGTGGCTAGGATATCATACCAAAAATTGTTAGATAAGGACTTATTCTAATGGCTACCAGGGGCTTCTTCGCGTCGACTCTCCAGCTCTGTGATCATGCTGAGAAGGACCTGTATATACTCCTAGTATCGGGCCTCGATATCTACCACTACTGCCTCTAACGTGGTAATTCTAGAGTAAGCCATTACTAAGTCATCACTCTACCTCATCATTGCTTGTGACATCATCACATCATTGTCATATAGCAGCGGTATGTGTTGACTAGTTCGCCCGTGATGTTCCTCCATATTATCTGCCGTCTCACGAGTCTCCTGCATTCCGGTGCTCAAAATATCTATCTCCTGCTGCATAGTTGCTTTCTTAGAAACTAACTCCTCAACTGAATCCTCAAGTGACTTGATGCGCTCCAGAGGTAACTCATCTAGATGACCTAAGGCAGTATCAATATGCTCCTCGTGTCTTTCTAAGCGTGCCAATAGTGTGGGAATGGTGGGCGGTCGGTCCATCGCTGCTTGCGAACTTTCTCCAATCTCTAATATCCGTGGTGGCATAGGGATATCTGGAGTAGGTGATCGTAAGACATTATACCTAGCAATGATGATCATTGCCTCTTCTCCGAGTTCATATGGCTGAGACGGGGGAGTAAAGTCTGTAGTTGATGGTGGGGTGGTGTAGTTGGCGGCGGTACATACAGGGGTAACATGATGGGTGTGGGGGTGGTGGTGAGTATACGGGAAGTGCTGTCTCAGATGGCTCTGCATCTGCAAAAGTAGGATATCCTCTCCTAGCTAGCACATATGGATCGTCAGGAAATGGAGCGATATCAGGTACTACCGTGACGTCTTTTGTCTTCATGGTGTACCTAAGTGCTGGGTCTACATCAGGTACTATCGCGAAATCCTCAGATGACTCTTCTAAAGGATCAGACCCCATATCTTCCATAGCGCGGCTGGGTGCTGGCGAATGAACTAATGTATCCGTGGAAGGAATGGTGTCTTCGGACTCAGTATCCGATAAGATAATAATATAAGGGATAGGGAAAGACATAACTCTGTAACAACCCGGTAATTGTAAATATCTCATTATATATATAAATAATCAGTATAAACATGCATAAACAGTGTCTGAATGGTGTAGTGGCATGGAGGACTTTATTTAAGTGTGAAAAAGAGTTATAGTTTCGGTTTTGTACTCCGTTCTCTATAACTACGGCTCTGATACCAATCTGTAACACCCCAAAATTCGATATACGCAGCGGAATTAAGGTTGGGGTATTACTTCATGGATCACAGTCATAATAATAGATAAACGGCTCAAAAGAGACGTTTTAGATAAAACAGTTATCATTCATTTATTTAAATCAGAGTTTTACAAAATAAAGGTCCCAACGGAAATACTGAAATACATAATTTTATTCTTGTGAATGATAACAAAATGGACGCCCTTTTTATAAGAAAGTCCATAGCCACTCCGTGCCAAGTCGTGCTCTAGTTTCCTGAGATAAAATATGCTAAAAAATCAACACAAAGGTTGAGTGAATCCATAGTGTTTGTATAATAATCAGTTGAACACAAGATAAACAGTAGTAAAATCAGTAATATTGCAGTACAATATATTGCCCTAAGTCTCAAGAAACACAAACCTTAACACGAACGTGTCATAATAATGACGTAAGTTACAGACATCATAGTAATGATGTGAGTAACAATGCCCTCTGGTAGGAGTTTTCCATTCTCCTAGTAGTCTCAAATAAAGTGCATTTGGTTACCTATCCGGCTAACACAAATGGGGCGTCAACTGCCAATAGATCTATTCACTATATTCGCGTTCACTCGCAAGTGATTAATGGTTCATGATATGAGGGACTTTTAGTGGCAACAGTAGGTACTTAGGCAATATCAATCAGGATAGCATACAGAAAAATACTTGTGTTCGGGTTTGTAGCATGTATCTCCCTATAAGTTTGAAAAAATATATGTAAGAGTGGGACTATGAACTCACCTCGGTGTTACCGTAGTCTGGATGGAAAATAAATTAAGTAATGTGAATAAACTGCTCCGACTCTTGACCTGAGTTAGTATGTCATGTTTTTAGTATTCGAATTCAAGTATATGCGATGATAATGCTTTATCGATGGTCGGGTGAACATGAAGTCTCTTCAAAAATTAGTAATACTTATCATACTTATTTTTATGGCTCGGTTGATTGTTTATAAGTTTTATCGAAACCCAAATTGTTAAATATGATATGTTTCCAAAATATTATATTTTACAATTTTGAATATTTACGGTTTTTACCCTTGCACTTTCAAAAATGACACTTTATACCCTCAACTATGGGTTATTGACAAAATTAGCCCTTGTATAATTAAATTTGAAGAAATTACATTTTTAGTCCAAGAAAACTTTATCTTTCAAAAATTACAGTTTTTATCCTTGTAGTTTTATAAGAAAAGTTTACTTGTTTTAGGCCTAAATCGACAAAAGTAAGGGTAAATATAAGCGAGGCCTTAAGAGGTTTTTACTACGTTATTGATCCCTTCAAGATTTTGTCGGGTGGTCTTTCTAATGGTTCAAACTAGAAGTCTTAAGCTCTTACGGTTTGGTCGCAATGATTTCACAAAGTGGGGGTTAGGTGCCTTATTTAAAAAGTGTTGGTTTTTGCGACAACAGGCCCAAATGAGGATAAATTTTACACGAGGCAAGCCAATATTTTTACGAAGCAATTGATCCTTTAAACACTTTGCTGTAAGCTCTTCAAAATGGTATAGGTCTCATATTCTAGTTATCTTTGGTTAGAGAGAAACAAGCCCGTGAACATGGCCACTTGGCCACGTCGCGTTTTAAGGAAAATTCATTTTTGACCCATTAACTTTTTCGGTGTAACCTAGGGACATCGTAATAGTTAATTAACTCATTTTAAGTCATTCTATAACATCCAATAACTCATAATACTCAAATTTTGAAAAGAGCATGCAAGTGTTATTTATGGAAATCTTTACGAGTCACCTTCTTTTTGATTGATTATAAAAGAGACCATAAGAGTTTTTAAAGACGTTCTTGTGGTTTTAAAATCCTTGAAGCAAGCTCTTTAAAACGGTGTAATTCTCATATTTTACAATCCTTTAATTAGCGAGATATTAATTATTGAAAAGGGCTACTTAGGCTAGTTTTGACAAATTGAAAAGCTCGTTTTCAAACCTTAATGTTAATACAAATAAACCGTAAAAACATTTATTAATATTTTGCGATCTCTTTGTGTTTTGTTGATAACAAATATAATGTTATCATAAGTAAAATTATAAGGATACATGTTATTTTTGTAAAGCATTTACATAAAGTCATTTAATACAAATTGTTGTAATAAATCATTTGTTGTAATAGTTTATTAGGATGGGTAAAAATCACAACTCATGGATCATATCCATAACCCATTGTATTAACCCATACCCACTTGACTAGATACATTGTACTCATTAGATACATTGTATCTAAAGAAATACCCATGGACCAACCCATAACCCATGACCTATGACCCATAACCAAAAATGGGCAAAGAGGAGCGTCCCACGGATCCCTAGGTTTACACTGGACGGATCCCTTAAGGGAGGGATCCGTGGGATCCGGGGAACAGTGGCAAGTTTTGCCTATAAATAGAGAGTCATTTCTTCATTCTAACTCACCCCTCTTCTTACTAATTCTCTCATATACTCTCATTCTCTTCTAACAAAAGATCACTTGATCTAGAGAGTTGTTCTTCTTTCTTTCTTTAGTGATTCTCATATAGGTCCTTCTCTAAGGCGAGATCACGAGCATTCTACAAGTCATCCAAGCAAGGGGTCCTTGATTGATTTGTTCCTCCACAAGATTTCTGTAGCAAAGATTTTGTATTTGATATTTCACATAGTTGTTGTGTAATAGTCGTGTTGGTTTGGTCCACCGTGTTACGGACTCGGTATTTAGCTTTGTACCGGAAAAAGGTGTAAGCAACGTTGTAAAGGCTTCTCCGCCAGGTTGAAGGAGTTTGTTGACATAGTGCTTGAACTCTCGAGTAGGTGACTCGGGGAGTGGAGTAGGGCAAGGAAGGTATCCTTGTAGCCGAACCACTATAAATCGGTTGTGTCATTTCTATCCCTTGCTTTAATTTATTTACTTGCTTTATCATTAGATCTTTACTTTCTCTACATCCATACGATTTCACATAATATCGAATCTAAAGTTATTGAAACTAACTTAAAATCGGCAAAACTATTCAACCCCCCCCCCTCTAGTTTTCCACACTTAAAACTTTATAACTTTTGCATTCAACTTTGTGACATGTTATTTAACTAATTTTTAATGTTTCTAGGGTAGTTCAAGATCGAATTTATTAAAAATCACAAGTTTTCCCAAAGACCTGATGTATAGGAGCTTTTGGTTTTTAGGACATATAGCTCTAAAGTAGGGTTGTTTTTATGCATGACACTAAGGCTTTTCAACCAGGTTAGGGGGCGTTTTAGAGTGTCCTAGGTGATGATTACAAAGGTCCTTTGGTTGGCCCTAATACCTTTAACCCGATGTAGAAAAATGGGGCGCAAGTAGGGGTGTTGGGCCTGTTTTGGCGTCAAGACCAGAAAGTAGAAAAGTGTTTTAAACTTTGTGAGGACTTGAGACTTAGGTTTAGGTTTTTATTACTGATCATGTAACTTACTTAATGGTTAAACTTTATAGTGTTTGCCTTAGCCAATACCACAAAACAAAAAGGTTATCATGCAAGTGCGCATTTTACATAAACTATACAAAAATCATATTCTAGCTTTAGTTCTACATGTTATGAGTTTATTAACCTAAATAAGTGATATTTGATGTGTAAAAATGATTAAAGAAAAAGAGTGGGAACACTTACAAGTGATAAGTTGCTTAAACCAGGAAAAGCCTCTAATGGCTGCTAATAATCTCCAAGATAATTCTACACCTTCTAAGCTCTAGATTAGCCTTTCCTTTCACTACTTAGGGTCAAATTTCAGAATGTATGTGAGTATGTGAAGTGTTATATGGTGCGTGTGATGGATGAGACTTGAGGAGGGGGGAAGGTCGTTATTTATAGGTGTGGGAAGGCAAGGGTTCACAAGGTGCTAAGTCACCTTGTCTAGTAAAAGAGGGGATAAGTTGATGTGTTGCAAGACATATGGAGGCTTCATATGGTTTTAGGGGGACATGGGATGGTGTGGTAAAACCCTAGCCAAGAGTTTTACCCACAACCTTTGACTTGGGTAAAACCTCATGGTAACAAAGTGATGTGTTAATTCATGGAGCAAGTAAGTATTTGTGGTTAGGGGATTTACAAGTAATAGGTAGGAAACTAAGTGGTTGGGATCTAGTTCATTTCGAATTAAGGGTAACAAGGGGGGGCGTTAGGCTTAAAAGGGTAGTACCTAGGCCTTAGTGTGTTGTACCTAGAGTGTAGAGGTGTAAGATAGTTAGGGTTTCTAGTTTGTTGTAAATAAATGCTAGTTTGGTTTAGTTTAAGTGTAAATAAATAAAAGTAAAGGTTTTAGGTTTGTGCATTAACACTTGTACATTGGCATTGATTTGTTGTACTTACTTAAAAGAAAGACATTTTTAGGGCTTGTGCTTGAAAGGTTTGTATAATGTGTTTTAAAATAAATACACCATGGTTTATAACGAGTTTTATGTTATTCGTATGCTCCTATGCATCAATGACTTGTACATTGGCTTGATAGACTTGTACTTTGGTAATTTGTAAAAGTTTCATGTGTATTTTTAATTTTAGTTTGTGATTTCATTTACATAAAATCATAGGGTTTGCAAATTAGGGTTTAAACCGGGAAATACTCTAAAGTTAGGGTTTTATGCCTTGTAAATTTGTACATTAAGTTTAAGGGTTTGTACTTTAGGGTTTATGACATAATATCAAAATTATTATAAATCAAAGCGATAATATCAAAATTATTATAAATCAAAGCTTTGGGAAAAACCCTAATATATATAGTAAGCATTCTATTGGAAATGACGCTAATGATTTAGGGATAATATATGCCAGACATCACGTGTCTCATGTAAGGACACAACTGGCATGGGTGACCATGCCGGAAAGTTTCAAGTAAGACATAGAAGTGATGTTGTGAGACTTCCATTGTCATATAAGAGTGTGTATATCAAAAGGCATTGACTATGCAAAAGAGCATTTTGTAAGTGCAGCATATTATCTAGTTGTTGTAATCAATAAAAAAAAAATTGTACGTAGAAAATGAATTATTATTAGTTAATATAAAGGCAGATTTTTACCGGTGATTACAGTTAGGTATGTTGTATTAATCTCATATCAAAATTATCCACGCTATTAAAATCATTTGATGACTCTGTTAAATTAGCAAAATCACTTATTGGCCATAAGAAAAATCGAAACATGGAAAAAACACACAAAATGAAGGATAAAAAGCCTGAGTGTCACCCTCTGAATGACCAGTAAGTGGTTGTGAAGCCTGATGCTAAAAGATAATGAGGACTAATCAATAACCGCTAGATGCCACGGGGTATTGAGAGTGACGAGTATGAATTAAAAGGGGATATTCTTTTGCTTAACAATGACTCTTTTTCACTTTCTGAAACTAAGAGGGTGTTTGACTTAGCTTATTTAGTGGGCTTATCAGCTTATATAAGCTCATAAGCCCAAATCAAGTGTTTGGCTAAGCTTATTTGAGCGGGCTTATGAGCTTATTTATAGGAGTTTTAATAAGCCAAGAAAATGAGGTTTTTTTTATGAGGTATGGGGTTATATAAACTCACCTTTTGTCATTGTACATTTTTGCCCTCCTCTCTCCCCATATCATCAGTACCTCTCCTCCATTTACTCTCCATAACTACCTGTACCTCTTCTCTACCCACAAGTATTCCTCTCAATAACTTTCTCCATAAATATTGTGCACCAATACATGTACTTCTCCATTTAATCTTCTCCATTAAAATTAATAACTCCATCACATTCGTCTTTCTATAACCAGATTCACGCACCTACTTCCACTTTAATATCTTCACATGCTTGTTTGCTTCCTCCGATTGTTGGTTCATCAATTTCACTAATTACAAAGTCCATCACAGGTTTGTTGTTATTAGATTTAGAAAGTAATATAAAATTAATATATGATGGGGCGTTTGAATTTTTCTTTAATTAGATTTTAATTTTGTGTAATTAAAGTCTCATGTAAATGGTTGGGGCAATTTCGTGAATGTTGGTACTGGTGAATATATTGACATGTTGGAACAGATAGACATACTTGTTTACATCATAATGAAGTCAATATTTGTTTTAGCAAGTTAGTTTAAATTTGTTGTTCTGCAAGTAGTTACGTTAGTTGAAAGATGATGTTTTAGCAAGTTAGTTTAAATTGCTTTGACATGGCTCTGTGTTTTTTTTTGTTGTTGTTAGTAAGCTAAAAATAAATATTTGTGTGTTGGCGGTGTAGATTTTGATCTTCTTAGTTCACTCATGGACAACGTAAACAAAAAATGGTAATGAAATTGCCCTTACAAGCGGAAGGAAAAAGAAAGTAAAAAATCCACCCCTTTGGGATAACAAAACGCATTTGGTATTTGTTGAGTTATGCTTGAATGAGGCAAGACTTGGAAATAAACCGGGTACTCACTTTAATAAGGTTGGGTATGAAAATTTGATAAAAAAGATGAAAGAGAAGACAGGAAAAGATTTGACATACAAGCAAGATAAAAAACCATTAGGAAAGCATGAAGAAGGATTGGAAGCTATATGATCGTTTAATGAGACTTGAATCTGGATTGGGTGGGATCCCATTAGAAAGACAATTGATGCATCTCCAGAATGGTGGGATGAGAAGATAAAGGTAATGGTTTATATTCGTTTTTCATGATGTAATAGTGACTAATATTTAAATATTGTGTCGTTCTTATCCTGAAAGTAGTTCGAGTAAGCGAAAAAAGTCTAGCAACAATGGGTCTGTTTGTTCCACAAAGAGTAAAAATTCTGTCACTTTTGAATTTAACGAAAAGTTGGATAGTGTTATACACGCACTATCCTCAAGAAGCACACAATCATTTCCATCTCATAATTCAACATTTTCAACAAAAGATTGCATGAATATTGTGACACAATATTCTGGGTTTGAAGAAGGTACCAAAGAGTATTTTGAGGCACTAAAGATCTTCTTGAAGAAGGAAGCTAGGGAAAACTTCATGGTTCCAACAAATAACGAAGCAAAGATGGGGTTTCTGAAATATATGATGGATAAATGATATGCTCCATCATTGGCATTATATGTCATCATTTTACTTATTTGTTTTTAGTTAACTGTGTGTCGTTCTACTTTGACTTAATAAGCTTCATGTTATGTGACTTCATAAGTTTAAGTATTGTACCAGACTTTGTATTTCTATGCTATATATGTTAAGTGACTTCGTATGGTTTACTTATTCTACCAGACTCTTTATTTGTATGCTATCAATGTTAAGTGACTTTGATGATATATATGTTTTACTAATTGTTTATATTCTCTTTTGTGTTTCATAAGATGGATGTTGACAGTGAAGAGTCAGATTCATATGAAGATAATTGGGTTGAAGAGGAAAACAACTTTTTATTATCATGTGCTATAGCCATTAAAGGCATAATAATGAGTCGTAAACTAAAAAACAAGCCCAAGCCTTGTAGAACATCTTCTCGAACCGGTTATCTATTTATCCAAGATATCCTTAATGGTTATGAGAGGCGTTGTTATGAAGTCTTCAGGCTACAAGTTCCGGTATTCAAAATGTTATGTGTAGATCTTGTAAAAAGTTACGGGTTTAAGCCATCACGTCATATATCTATTGAAGAGTCGGTTGCGATTTTCTTGATTACTTTAGCCCATGGATGTGGAAATAGGTTGCTTCAAGAAACATTTAGTCATTCCGGAGAAACTATACATCGACATTTTTACGAGTCTTAAAAGCAGTGTTGAGGTTAAGTGCGGACATCATTAAGCCAAATGCAAGTTACAACGAAGAAGTGCCACCACAGATATTGAACAATCCTAGCTATTATCCATTTTTTAAGGTACCCACTCTCCATGTCTGAATTTTTGATGTTTTTACATAATGAATCAACTATTTTATTTATTTTTTATTTTTTTTTATCAATGTAATATAGGATTGTATTGGTGCTATCGACGGGACACACGTGAAGGCATCAGTTTCAGAACGTGAGCAACCAAAATATATTGGTAGGAAAGGGTATGCAACTCATAATATAATGGCAGCTTGTGATTTTAACATGTGCTTTACGTTCGTATGGGCCGGATGGGAGGGAACCGCACATGATACTAGAATCTTTAATGAAGCATTGCGTAGACCCAAAGTTAAATTTCCTGTTACAACGGGAGGTTAGTATAAATAATTATTATACTTTATACATGAAATGCCCAATCAATTGTTACATTTGTTCAATTATTCACTACAGATAAATATTACGTTGTTGATGCCGGCTACCCAAATACTAAAGGTTATCTTGCTCCATATAAAGGAATTACCTGATTTTCGCCGTGGACGAACCGCTGCAACACGTGCTCCAAGAGGTTACAAAGAGATATTTAACTACGCTCACTCGTCATTGAGAAATGTTATTGAACGGACTTTTGGTGTATGAAAGGCTAGGTGGGCGATATTAAAAGATATGCATATCAATTAACCTTATGAAACACAAGTGGACATTGTGATAGCGTCTATGGCACTTCATAATTATATTAGAATGAAAGACATTAGTGACGATGCTTTTCACACGGCACAACAGGAAACTTACAACCCAAATCAAGATCGTGATACCGAAGGCTCTATTAATGAAATGACCAAAGACACAAGTTCGAGTCATAGAGACATCCAAAACGATCTTTATATGAGTGCAGTAAGAGACGTTATTGCGGATGACTTAGTAGCTTTTAGTAGATGAAAATTTTATATTGTGTCATGATATATGTATTTTTTTTGAGACTATAAACTCTGATGGATCTAAGTTAATTCATATGCATAACACAACTTTATAGGTATTTAAATTGTAAATTATACTTTTCAATTTCATATGTATATTTTTGGAAAAAAAGAGAAAAAAAAAAAAAAAAAAAAAAAAAAAGAAAAAAAAGCTTAAACTTATAAGCCTATTAAACCATGTCCATTTTAGTCATTTACTAACATAAACCAACATAAGCCAAACCAAACACTTTTGAGCTTATTAGCTTATTTACCATGAGCTAATCCAAACACTAACATGTATTTATAAGCTTAGCTTATATAAACCATAAGCCAATAAGCCTAAGCCCTCTAAATAAGCTTAGCCAAACAAGGCTTAAATCATTTTACTTTGATCCATTATTCTTTCGCCCGCCCGCCAAACCATCGGACGATAGAATTTTCTTTAAGCCCGCGGGCTGGCTATTCAGAAAACCGTATATAAAATTAGCATTAAAAAAAAATGTTAAACCTAAAATTAGCATAAGCCAGAAAAAATACGTTAAACCCTGTGACAAAGCCCTAGGGTATAAATTCACTCATTCACCGGTCAGAACCAACGTCTACCTAAAATCAATCAGTTTGAAACAAAATAAAATAAAAATAGCGCGTGTTTAATGATGAGGAACACATCAGTCGCTGAACTGAACGATGGAATCATTCGTAACATGTCAATCGGTGCCATCTTTTCAGATTTCGTAAGTCCCCCAAATTTTATATGCTTATTCTATTTTTTGTCTTTGTTTATGGTTTAACTAATTAACCGATAATTGAATAAACATCGCATTTGTATATATTCTAATAAGGTGTCTAGGTTAGATAGCACTTATCGAGAATTCCTTATTCTACCGTAAAATAAGCTGATAAGTGAAAGCAGTTTGTTTGTATCAACTTTTTAACAAAGGGACGTGTTTATATGGAAGTGTGTATTTGATGACATTACGTCGGTTACGTAATTTCTATGCAATTTATTTATGATGGCAGTTTCATCAAAATCTGTCGAAATTAGGAGAGTTAATTCCTGTATAGATTTCTAACTTCTAAGGACTCCAATTTAGGATGAGGGTTTTTTTCGTTTTATGTTTTTAGTCAAAACTTTTAGGGTGACTATCTCGTATGAAAGAATGCATATCAACTAGTGTTTTTGAATGATTGATGGATTAGTATCGGTTTGTGCACCTGCAACGGTAATAGGGGATCATATGATGTTGATGAACAAATTGGATTAGAGAACGATGATAACTAGATAAACATACTCGTTATATTTAAAATATGAAGATTGGTAGACGAATTAGGTAAGTAAGCAGAAATAGGAAAGGATGTCGTGTCTTCCCGATGTTCTACTAGCGTCCATGCTTAATGAAAATTAGACGACCCTTCTGATGAGTTGAGATTATAGGTACTACCCAATGATCTTTCCTTTCTTCTTAGTTTTGGGTAAACTTATGATACCAAATACATGTGTTTATAGACGATATTACAGTGATGGATGGGGCAAATGTTATGTGGAACATATGTGACATGGGGGAATACTCAACTCTAAAGGGTTATTGGGCAAAATGATGCATGCAACCACGTGAGCTATTTTTTATAGGAGCGCATTTAAGGGTTTTGATATGAACATAAAGTGTTGGACGTTACATACTGATAGTCATATAAGGTGGGTCAGATTGATGAAGATGCTTGTCATACAACAAATTGTACCAATTCGAGTAGTAGTTTTCAAGGTTGTTAACATCCTAATCTTGATATTAAGTTCTTTATGATCTGGATCAACGAGAACATGTGGATCCTACATAGGATCTCTGCATTTATAGGATGATCTTGGTCTGGATTGCAAGATCATACGATCCCAAGGCGACCCGATCTTATTGATTTGAATTACAATTAGTAGAGTAGCATCCTTTGATCCCAATCCGAATTCCTAGTAGGAACTGGATCTTGACAACCTTGGCATGTTTACTAGCTATGTTTATTGTTAGATATACCTAGTTAACTCAAATTTAAGTAGACAAAAAGTGATGCATAAATGTTTGTGGTCAAAAGGATTTGGTTACTGTCAACACAAAAATAAATGTTATTTAAAGAATATAGGATGCATCAGTTTAATAAAACTTTATGGCTATTTGTGGTTTGGTTTTTGTGCTGATCTTTAAATTCAAAGAAAGAAAGAATTCACTTTTATTGTAAGAACGCAGATAATGGCTATATGCTGTTGCTTGTTAGGAAATAAACATGCTTTTTTGCTTTGCTTTCATCACGATGTATATGTATTGTATATTAGGAAAAATATAGGTGTTTTGCAATTTACACACGGCAGCTTGTCCCATGATGAAAATCTATAGCAATTTCCTCAGTACACCTTTATTCTGTGATTTTTCATGATCTAAATTGCTAATTCTTTCTATTGGATCCAGTCTACTACGTTCATTGTGAATAATGACATATCGAACTATTACAGGGTGGAAAGATCAATGCGCTTGATTTTCATCGCACTGCGGATTTAATGGTAACAACGGCGGAGGATGATTCTGTGCGGCTGTATGACATAGCAAATGGCAAGTGCGTATTCTTCGTCAAAATGTTGACAGAATGCTTTATATAATGATATATAGGAACATCAATTGTATGTGTTTTTGTTTATTTGTTTACTTAGGTTACATTCTGTTCTAGTGCTGGTTGGTGGCATGATGTGATATCATAGCAAAAGTTTATACATATATATCCCAATATACAATCTGATTTCTCACTCATGTTAACAGAATATATCTTAGTTCATTTTATTAGAACACCACAATACCAATATGGTGGCACATTAATGGTTGCTTCTCTTTTGGTCGTTTTGTTATGAGAGTATATCTACAGACTACATGATATGGTAGTATACCTTGCCATGAGCTGAAACACTATGCCTCTGCTATATTTGGTTTAGTGTCTTTCTTCCTGCAGCCTATTCATCAAGTATAGTTAGTCAGATTCATGATACTTTGGGCTTCAGTAGTTCCATTAAAGAGGTCATACTTGATAATAATAATAATAATAATAATAATAATAATAATAATAATAATAATAATAATAGGTCCTTTTAGGGATCCCGAGCTTCTAACTTCTATTTCTGGTTTGAAATTGAAAATACCATTTTTTTCAGCGATAGTAAGAATCTAGTCTATTGGTGGTTTGTGGTTACGCTCACTTTCCAAATTAGGGATAAAAGACCAAGTATCCAAGCTAATTTACATTTTCAATATTATGAAAAGGTTTTTTCACACTGTTTTGACTAATTTCAGCTATATAAAGACCGTCTTTTTGTATATAGTTACTGTTTTATCTTATTCTGTTTGTTTGCAGTAATGAATTTTGTGAGTTGGTCCAGTCTGCTTAATGTTAGGCTATTAAAGATAATGTTTTGAAAAATTGATCATTATTCTTTTATCATCTTTTAACCTCAGGTTACTAAAAACCACCCATCATAAGAAACATGGTGCTGATCGTATATGTTTTAGCCACCACCCAAGTTCTGTTATATGCTCTTCAACACGCAATTTGGATTCAGGCGCAGGTAAGTGTTGCATCATGAAGTTACTTGACATTCTTTGATTCATCTTCCTTCCCTGGATATGCTGTGTCCTCTACATTCGCTTCGTCCTCCGCTTTTGACTCCTCTACTGCGCAAAGATTTTGATCCCCGTGCTATATTTAAAAGTGCTATACCCTATTTCTTTTTGCAGAGGCTTTACGCTACCTATCCATGTATGACAATCGCTGCCTTCGTTACTTCAAGGGGCATACAGAAAGGTTAGCCTTTATCATCTTGATGTTGGTACTTGTTACAAAAATGTGATGAACTGCGAATGCGTATAGCTCAAATGGGGTACTTCTTGGTGGTCCAATTTACTTTTACAGTTTTACGAGTTATGATAAGGGGTCAAAAAGTTTACCCTGTGTTCGATATGTGACTTCTCCTTTTGTTTTAGAGTATGCTGGAACTAGATGAACGTTTAATGTAGTGCCATATACATTTATAAACTTATCTTCGATCAGATTTGATAGTGATTGATACTGGTTTTCCCATAAACTGAACTTGTATTATCACGGAGCTTTTAAGTAAAAAATTTATATGATTTCATATAGAATGCTCATCTATAAAAAACCTCTTTCAACTTGCTATCTCCTGTGATATTGCATTATATATACAAGGTGCTGCTGAATGTTGATCTGTGTCAATCATAACCCTTTTGTCATCTGTGCTTTCCTATAGACTATGAGTCTATGCCAAATTTAACATTTTAAACTCATTGTCTTACTTTGGCTGTAGGGTTGTGTCTCTATGTACGTCTCCAGTTGATGACAGTTTCATGTCCGGTTCTCTTGATCACAGTGTCAGAATATGGGATCTTCGTGTGAATGCCTGCCAGGTTGGTGTTTTAACTTTATAAATCAAAATTGGTTCGTGAAGGGGCGTTTTGCACTATCAAATTGACGAGTCCTGTGTTACTTTTGTTTCTTATTGGAAATTCATTAGTTTGCGGAATATATATGCATTTTAGAATATGGTCAGTCAAATGTGCTATTATCTAGTGTGTGAACTGAAGAATAATTGGAAAATCTACTTCTTGCCATTGGTTAAGCATATATCTTTCTGAAATAAAGTTATGATATTTGATTTGTGCTTGCCACTTCACTTTCCAGGGAATTTTACGTCTGCGAGGTAGGCCTACTGTTGCTTATGACCAACAAGGCCTTGTCTTTGCCGTGTCAATGGAAGGAGGTGCTATCAAATTATTTGATTCACGGTCATATGATAAGGTTCTGATCCAACTTTTTATTGGGGGGAAACAAACGATTAAATAGAACAGTTCTTGTTCAAGATAACAGATATAAACCTTACATTATTGCATCTGAATATGGTCCTCCGTATTCATACAGGGCCCCTTCGACACCTTTCTGGTAGGAGGAGATATGGCTGAGATCTGGGATATAAAATTCAGCAATGATGGTAAATCGATGCTTCTGACTACCAAAAGTAACAACATATACGTGTTAGATGCATATAATGGCGAGAAGGTTAGTTGTGGCTACAACATGTCTACTAATTTCAAGGTTAAAAGTTTTTAGGTCATGTAATAGCAATATACTTTCATTTTTGACTCAAAATGGTCACTGTACCTTATTGGCAAAATGGTCATCAAGATTTCAGCTGTTGTCATTGTGGTGACTGCCTAAACCGGTAAAAAAGTATATACACTATGTGGCATTTTGTGCTAATATAAATGCCGGAACCATCATTGAACTTTCAAATTCTGTCCCAGTATATTAAACTTACAGAATTTGTTCTGTTATATTAAACATTCAAATTTTTACTCTAGTATATTAAACATTCAAATTTTGTTCCGGTATGATTACACAGTAGCAATGCTTATTTATCATAACATCTGGTCACGCTATGTTTGCTGGTTTTATAATAACTCATAACTAGAAATTACATTGGCCATTTCGGCAATTAAAAAGTATGATGGACATTTCAGGAAAAAAATGAAAGTATGTTGCTATACCTAAACTGGAAGTTTAAATCGCAAGTCTTTGATCTAGCAATGCTGGACCTTAGCAACTAAATTAATGTTTTAATACATTGATCGTTTATATAACTTTGTTTATAAAACTTTTTGTTTTTGCAGAGATGTGGGTTTAGTGTGGATGCTTCTCCAAACACAACAATTGAGGCCACATTTACGCCTGATGGACAATACGTGGTTTCAGGTATGCATTGATTTTGTGATTCTGTTCAATATGACTTACACCTCATGAGATTTGTTCATTATGCCGAAATGTTTTTAACTGGAAGTTTCACCACTCATCGCCTTTAACCAGGATACCTAAATAATCCTGAGTATGAACACATTACTGTGATCCTCCCTTTTTAACTCAATTAAATGATCTGAGATCACAAACACTAGAAAACAATAATCATATAAAGGAGCCGGTTTGTGAAACATCGAAACATAAGGGTGACAAATGTGAATACAGTTAAAACGGAAAGCCATACTTGCAGCCGCAGAAAACCTTTGTCTGTCGTGCATTTTTTAGGAAAGAGGAAGGCGTTTTGTTCTATATGTTTGGCTATGTTGTCTTTCATTTTCTTCAGATTTGGCTGTTAAGTCGCTGTTAGGAAGGATATATAAACACATGAAATAATAACTATGGTTTTATTACCATTAATTAATTCATTCATAATTCTTTCAGGCTCTGGAGATGGAACATTGAATGCTTGGAGCATTCCTACCAGAAGCAAGGTATTACTATACCATCTGTCATGTCACTGTCAACTTTTGCATCAAGTTTTCTATTTCGTATATTCTTGAAGTTGAAAAATGAAAATGCCACCTTTCCATAGTAACAAAGTTCTCAATATACATATGTAACCAAGCACTTATCCAGTTACATCATGGTCCATTGCTAGAGCCATAATATGCTACCAATCTCAAACAATCCATTTCATCTGCTTTCTATCCAAACCTGGGTGAACATTGGGAATCCCAAAAGATGATTGCTAGTGAAATTAATAGACCCATTTATTTAAAATGGTTCAATATGGTTATATTTATCCTTTGAAAGGTCCAATAGGTAACAAGGTAATTAAATGCGAAAGAGACCTCAAGGCGATGTGTCTTCCCTAGAGACTAAGTCGAGAGGCTACAAATGCGTGTCTGAGTGAACTTTTTGCCCTTTGTGCATATGATTATGTCTAACAGGAAAACTTTTTTGTAAAGTAATTTAGATCTGTGCATTTCAATACTTGTTTTGCGATTTTCAGCTCGTGTGACCTGTGTTTATATTAATTAGATTCTTTACGTTAATCCGTTTGACCCATTGAAGATGAAACATAACTGAAGTCGACACATTTACAAGTAAATGTATTAAAACAGCCACCTTTAAATGTGGGCTTCATGTAGATAATATTTCCAATTTGATGATGTTATGGGTATGTGTATATTTCATCTCGTCACGAGTAGCTGAAAAATGGTTGGAACAGGTCGCGAGTTGGGACAGCCACATAGGTGTTGCTTCGTGCTTGAAATGGGCACCTCGTCGTGTTATGTTTGCAGCTGCTTCTAAGGGGGCTCTCACTTTCTGGATACCGAAAGATACAAATGGAGCTGCGGGTAGTTTTGAATATTCCAAAGATAAATTCTGAGCAACAACAATTTCTGAGGCCCTATTTCTATTTTGTATTCTTCATATTGTACCATATATATGAACTCTAGAGTTTTGAACGTGGATGATGCATTTCACTTGGGTAATGCATCATTCCCAAGCCTGTCTAGTGTTACAGAACCAGCCCAGACTGGTTTCCGGATATTTTACAGAAATTTTAAAAGAGTAGTGATTGACATGCCTAAATGACATTCCTAATTTCATGCGTAACAAGTAGATTACAACACTTGTACTAATCAAAGGCTATCATGAGGAGAGAGAAATATCATACTCCACTTGTCATATGTTGAGTGGATTAGACATAAAATTAGTCATGCCATTTAGGCATGACAATCATTTTCTTAAGATCTTGTAAGCACTCATCTAACATGACAAACATCATATAAATTTTTAACCAATTCACCCTGATTCTATTTTAGCAACCCGATCAGTGTTTTAGAACAAGAAAAATGATTTTGATGGCTAAAAGCTACACCTAAAATTAGATTTAAAGATGTGGTTAGTGCATTTAAAAAATGGTCCTACGGTTTATACCCCATTAAAAACTTTTGACCTATTATTGACTTATTTTTGTACAAATACTAATGTTGTTTCAACCAACTTACACCGTATTAACTTTTCCCTTAGTTTAAAAAGTCAAATCAATTTTTTGAAAAATATAAAATTTGACTAATTTATTTATAGATTTTTACTAGCTAATGACTCTGGACGAAAATATTTACCAATGTCTGTCATCTTTATTAATATTGACCATTGTATAATATTTTTTTAATTTTCTATTCTCTTTTTAATTTTAATTCATTTATTTCAAGCGAACATGATATATGCTCGAGTAATGCAGCAACAAAGCTAACCAAATTTGACTCGTTTTATTCTTTAAAAAAATCAGATGTGGTTTTCTCCAACCCAATTGCTACATATATATTTATAAATATATACTATTGAAAGGTGAATTGACTAAATCATTGGTATGCTCACTATATTCTATAATAAAGATGTAGATTGGTGGGAACACCCTGAACTCGAGTGTCTTTTGGTAATCAAATTAGTAAGCAAATTAATATCATTAAAGATTGAACAAAGTTAGCTACATCTTCTCGAACTTCATTCACATTAACAAATATGTTATTCATTTCATTTTTCACAACAACATTTCGTGACAATATGTCGAATTTCTGAATACGAATCATATCAAAAATGAAAGTTATATGACTTATTTTTTTCTAGCATACCGATAAATAAATGCAAATGTCAACTAATAAACAGCTATTTTTGCAGTTAAATTAGAGTCAAAAAACTAACATATCAAATAAATACGCATGAACACCATCGACTAAGCGAGGAAAAAAATTAGAGATATAATAATACAAGGCCACATTAAATAGTCTGTTAATTTGCCTCTTAACTATTAATTGAAATCTGTCATGGAGCAAAACTTAATCGTACAGTTGAAAACTTTTTTTAGTTGTGTAAGTTGAAAACTTTATAAACTTATTGGCATCTAAATGATCCTAACAATAATCAATTTATTAATGGTTTCTAATTAAACACATGTAAATTTTGTTAGAAAATTCTTAATATCAAGTGATATTCAAATTTTAGTTATTAAACACATGTACATGAAATAAATAATGATAGCAATAATTGTTTAATGATTGAGTTATGTTATAAATGATAATGAATATTTGTAATGATTGGTCTATGGTGGGGTGACTCTCCTAAGTTGATGCGGTAGAAACACACAATGCCTTAAAAATTGATTAGTGGAAAGGATGAAAGAGAAAAAGTGTATCACACTTAGAGCAAAGAGTATATTGATTAAATGTTACAGCCACTTCCAACGTGGCACAACCACATGTATGTCAACACCTTTTGGTTCAACCATTTCATAGACTAGACGAGTACCCGTGCCTAGCGGCATCGGTTTCTAGCGGCAGACAATTAACGATATGCGATATTGTGGTAAATGTTTCATACAACGTTCAAAATAGAACGTGAAAAGATCTCGATGAGACCCGATTCACCAGTTTGTATCGGTTTTAACGGGTCCTATCTGGTTCATTTTCGGATGGCTTTAATTGGTTAGCCGAAAACTGGGGGCGACACCGGTTCCCGGTTGAACACGTTGGTCCGGTCCGGTATTGGTACATAGTGGCGGCAACCCATATTTACCGATAAATAGCTTCCTTGAGACGTTATGTTTTCTAGTTTAATTCTTTGGTTTCTTGTTTCTTTGTTCTTTAGTTATAAAAAGGCGTTTTTAAGTTACAATAGTGGATGAGATTTTTTATAACATAATTTTGAAAAAAAAAAATCTTTTTATCCTTTTAGTATTTATCCGTTTAACAATTCTTAAATTTATAACACACAAAAATAATATGGAATACTCAATGTGTTCCTTGTCAATTTTATATCCATATCAAAAGTCAAGCTCTAGCGCATAGCGGTGGAGATGCATAATTTTTTACGAAAAGTTTGTGCCTCCAACTTTTATGTGTGCTTTGTTTTATAATTGTGTATCCATTCTGGGTGCATGGTTTAGAGATGATAAGATGTGGCAAGTTTTTCATTACGAAAAGTTTATGACAGCGGGTGGCAAGTTGTTTTTCCTATCTTTGTGACAAACATAACTATGTTGAAAGTTGGAATTTTTAAGTTACGTATTTATAATGACAATGTGAGTTGTTATCTTTGAGTCTTGGACCCTTTCAATTCTGGCTCTAAATTTTATTATTTCTTTTCATTTTAATATTAAAAAAGAATAGGTTTTACCCTAACCACTGATAGGTGTTCAACTTTTCAGTCCCTAGTTAATTAGTCACCATCTATTTTTTAGAGTTATATGAAGTGTTAAAAGTTTAAACATTTTGAAATTCAAATATTGGTTGAACATTTTAAAAGTACAAAGATTCCATTAGTCAAAGAAGCAACCTTTGATAAGACCCGAAAAATGCTATTTATTTCTTTTTTAAATACCCTTGTAAGCCATTTAGTCTTTGCATTAGATCATAGTATTTCTGGCTCAGATTTGATCAAGTACCCCTCATAATCATACACAACTATCATGGTTCAAGCTACATGAAACCAAATTAAGGCCACTCGATATTGCACAGAATACATTACTCTTATTTGGCTTGTGTATATTTCTCGTAACATGTGATTTAAATGTATGCGTTTAGAACCCGTAGTCTTTGTCAAACCTGTAATTCAATGGCTTTGTCAAATCTTATAGTTGTACTATTTTCCAATAGAGAAATCATTTAAATGAGTTGCTCAAAGCCCGTGATTCAACGGCGTATGATATTTTACTGTCTAAACTTTTTTTTTACTTATGCATGTTTACCAATGTCCAATTTTATAATAGTCATAAAGCATATATATTACAGTATATTGTCCTACCTACATTGTCCTTTTTCAGTTTTTGGGTCCTTGAGTTGTCTTTTGTCTGCCACAAAATGCTTTTTTCGAGAATTCAAAATTCAAACTCAATGATATATTTAAAGTATATGGTCCCATTGAAACACATTAGCAAAAAGTTGTCGGCCACCATAAGAACCTAAAATTTTGATAGCATTTGTTTAATGAAAACTAACTTGAACAAACCGATGAGAATATCTAAAACTCGAAAAGAACCCCATTATACTTTTGATCGTAAAAATCTTGTTTTAAGAAGCTCAAACTATAAACATAAAGATAAAAATAGATCTCAAATGATCTTTACAGATACAAATCCGGAAATTACTAAACAATATCAAGGCACCAAACAGTTTAAAGTCGGAATATAACCTCAAAGCAAAAACCAGAGCTCGCTCGCATGTCTCCAGACCGACAACGGGCCAAACCGCTGGTTCATGACTGGTCGTCAAAAGAAACCCTACACAAAATAGCCTCAAAGTTTATTAGAGCTCGTATACAAACTCATAAAATCTTGAGATTGAAAACAAAAGGCTAAAATAAAACAAACAAAACAACCCAAGTACATTATATTTTGAGTTCAAGCTATTACAAACAAATACATTAATAGATCCGAATAAAAATAATAAACTTTTATAACAAATATAACTTAAACTTTATATAAACAACAAAACTTGTAGTCGCTTTCTTGGTTCTTTGTGACTAACAAAGAAAATTTCGAAGTGCATAAAAAACTTCAAAATTAAACATCCAATTTAAATTTTGTAATACAACTTATAAAAAATAAGTTTTCACATTTTAACAGGTTAAATATACTTTGTATCACTAACAAAATTACAATTATCAACAAAACTTTTATTAACAGATTTACTCAATCAACCAATCTATCACTAACTAATTTATACAACACATACAAGAACTTTAAAAAGCAAAAACACAGATTTATCATAATCATATAACATTAAAAATTCAAATTTATGAAAGAATCGAAAAATTAGATATAAAAAAACAAATTAAAAATCAGAGTTACAAAAAATATAAAATAGAATCAGATTTATAAAAAAATCGGAAATGTTAGAAACAAATCTCAAAAAGCGAATTTATAGAAAGTTACAAAATTAAAAAATCTGGTCTAATAAATAACACTAAAAATCAAATTTTTGATATATATAAATTTAAAAAAAAAAAGATTTACAAAAAAAATATATTAAAGAATCAGATTTATAAAAAATAATACAGAAAAAGCTAGATTCTTTTTAAAAATAATTTGATTTAAAGATTAAAAAAAATAAAAACTCACATTTATATGAAAAAAGACTCAAAACCATATATTATATAACTCCGATGACAGCAATAGCAGCGGCAGCAACAGTGGGGACAACAAAAGCAGCGGCGACGGTGTTTCTAGCGACTTCAGTTTCTTCCGGCGAGCGCGTTTTTTTTTCCGGCGTAATAGGGGCCTGTAGCAAAAAGAAAAAACCAAAATTTTTAATAGATATAGATCTATATATAAAAGTTATGGATCTATAAAAAAAAATTAAAATCTTAATAAATGTTCGTAGATCTACTAAAAACCTAAAAATAAGTACCTCAAAATTTTAAAAATAAAAACCTCAAAATGGTAGTCCGGTGGAGGGTACGGCGGTGGAGGACGGTACGGCGGTGGTGATGGGTTTTAGTCTGTGGTGGGCTTTTGATGGTGATGGGGTTTTGTCAATTTCATGGTGTATTTGTGCTAGAGAGAGAGATTGTGTTAGAGAGAGAGAGAAAGATTGGTACTGAGAAAAAGAGAGGACAAAGTGTGTGTTTGTGTTATGTGTGTTTTCTTTGTGGTTCGGTTTTTATATTGTCTAGGTAGACTTCCTGTGTTTTAACAATTCAAGTTTTCTCTCACATATGACTTTTCAACAATTCAAGTTTTCAACATTTGACTGTTTTTCCTTATTATATAGTAAAGATATAGCCACTTAAGTGGCATGAAAAATGACAAAAAAAAATAAAATAAAATTAATTGGTTTTGTTTGTGAGTGTAGTGTTTTAATTGGGTATAGTGGGGCTGAAATAGCATGTGAAATGGTATGTCACTAGTGAAGAGGTGTTTTAATGTATGAGTGTTAAAAGTGGGATGCCGAGATGACATTGAGGTGGCACTGAAAAGTGTGAATTGACATGTCACCACACCTACTGCTATTAGAACAAACAGCCTATAAACCTCTACAAAATGACTTAACAAACTCTAAAACTTATATAAGGATGCTTTTGGTTTGAAGCATATTTATTTGTTGATGCTATCATTTTGCTTTGTATGGGGTTGGAAGACCAATTACAACCAGGTTGATGAATCAAGTCATGACCAAAATATCAGATGCGAAGAAATAGCGTGTTACCGATCATAACACGATCTTAACACGATTGGTATCGGTATATGGACGATCACAACACCATGTATTATCGAAATGATTAGGGCCAAAAAGTACCTCTTGAAGTTTCACTTGTTGATTGACCAAAATTGTAAACCAACCGGACGATTACGGGGCATTGTTCGTGTTCATTCGTTTAGTTTTAACCGGATAAATAAACAGATACGATTGTTCATACAAACGATTTTTTTTTGTTCATGTTCATTTATTAAGAAAAAAAAAGTTTGTTCATGTTCGTTTATGTTAGTTCATTAAGGCACTAAACACACATAAATGAACGAAAATATATAAGCATAGACTAATAAACATAAATGTGTTTTGTTAGTGTTAATTTTACTAAGGAACCAATTTTAAAAGTGTATAGTAAAAAGATATGATATACGAATATAAATAAATAAATGAACATAAAAGAACACATAATTAGATGTTCATGAACATAAGAAACGGACAAGACTTTTGTTAATGTTCGTTAGTTTAACTAAACGAACGCAAATTATTGTTCATGTTCGTTTATTTAACAAATAAACGAACATAAACGAACTTTTACTAAATGGTTAATGAAATATTTGTTGAACGTTTAGTTCTTTTACAGTCCTAAAACTCATGATGAGAAGAGTATTAAGGCTAGGGGAGTTACCGATCCAACCGAAGCCGAAATTGGAAAATGATTTTTGGTTCGGTTTTAAGCAAATATCGAATTATTGGTTTTGGTTATGCAAATGACAAACTAAGCTATATTGGAGAAATTGAATATTGCATAGATACATGAAATTATTATATTAATTACTAAAAATATATGTGATTTTTTATTTTTTTTAATTTTTAATTTTATTTTTATGAGCGTATTAAATTCTTCAATTTTTACTCAGCTATTTACCTCTCTGCTAATGTTCATTTTATTTGAGCATATTTGTCTAATTTCTTATTAGTTTATGCAAACAAATGGTTTATAACTTATATAAATTCACGTTAATTTAGTTCAGTTTAAATTAGTTTTATTTGTTTCATAAATATTAAAATATTTGTTTGGTTGAAAGAATTTGCTAACAACAAAAAATATTGTGCACACAATAAACTAAAGAAATAGAAATTATGGCACGTTTGGTTTGAGGGTAAAGTATAGGTTTTGGATTGATCTGACCCAAAACAATTGTTTGGTTGTATTTTTAGAAGTTAGAATTGATTGAGTAATGATAGATTGAAATATTAGTAAATAGGTGACTTTTGATATGTATTACAGTAATATTTTAGTAGGCCTCATCTAACATTCTACTCTTATCACATTCTATTTTTATTTTAAATAATAATATTTTTTATTATAAAATTATCATATAAAATAATTAATACTATTAATTTTTTTTCCTCTCCTATATTAAATTCAAATCCAATTCCAAATACAAATCCAAATCATAAACTCACTGTCAAACCAAACAGGCCCTTAGTCTTTTTCAGTTTTTAAATTCGGTTTTCAATTCATTTAATCGATTGAAAACAATTTGGCTAAAAAAATGCTACATTCATAAAATTTTACATAAACACTTTTACAAAGTTACTTGTCACAAATAAAATTCATCTTAATCAATTATTTCTTTTCTTTTTCAATTCATATATATCTTTTTGTGATTTTGGTTTATTTTTTATTTATTTATTTATTATTTTTATTTATTTTTTTAATAAAGTTTGGGTTTAGTGAAAAAAATATTCAGGAACAAAAAAAACCCGAACCAAACCTAGCCCTTGAAACCAAATCACGTACCCACTTCCTAAACCCAGTTCCGAGTTTGACAAAACCCCTAAAATTAGCTGTTCCACAATTCAACTTACTTTTGATTCCAATTACCAGGTCTCATTTAGTTTCGATTTCACTTGATTATATAAGGTTGGTGATTTTGTATGTCTATGAATAGATTTGGATTCTTTATTTATTTTTGTGTTGTGATTTGAATGTTGTTAACCCAATGTACTGGTATATATAGTCTTCCAAAATGCTAGTATCAATCTGTTGACCTTCACTATAGCTGTTACAAGTTTATAATCCATAGGAACTACTGTAGTTTGTTTTTAGCCCTAAGTTAATTTAAACCCTTGATCATCAATGGCATTATTTCATACCACTATATTGAAGCGTGCCGTTTTAATCTCCACCACTACCAAAACCCCCCACTTTTGCACCGTCGTTTTTCCGCCATCAACCATCGAAGACGACACCGTCACCACTGCCGTGTCCATTCTGAAACACCACCGTTCAAAATCCCGATGGACAGAAATCCGTACACTCTTCCCATCAGGTTTCACACCTTCACAATTCTCACAAATCACCCTTCAGCTACGCAACGATCCACATTTAGCTCTCAACCTTTTCAACTTCACTATCCGACACAATCTTTGCACCCACACAACTTTATCCTACGCCACTATCATACACACCCTTGCTCGTTCCCGCCAAAAGACACAAGCGTTAGCCTTAATTCAAACCGCAATCCTTAAGTTCTCTGAATTATCGATGTTTGAAAAATTGGTTAAGACATACAGAACATGTGATTCGGCTCCGTTTGTGTTTGATTTGGTTATTGAAGCGTGTGCTCGGTCGAATCGAGTGGATCAAGCGGTTGAGATTGTGGGAATGTTGCGAAGGAGAGGTGTGTTGCCGTTAATTGGTACGGTTAATTCGTTACTTACTTGTGTATGTAAGTGTAATGGTAGTTTGTATGGTTATGATGTTTATAATGATATATTTGGATCATGTGATGAATTTGGGGATAAAAAGGGTGTTAAAAGAGTTGTTGCGAATGAGCATACGTATAATATACTTATGCATGCTTTCTATAAAGACGGTTTAATTGATAAGGTGGAACAAGTGTGGGAGGATATGATTGCGAAAAATTGTTTGCCTAATGCGTATAGTTATAGCATTTTAATGGCGGTTTATTGTGATGATGGGAGAATGGGCGAAGCTGTGAGAGTGTGGGAGGAAATGAAGGATAGTGGTTTGAAATGTGATGTAATGGGTTATAATACGATGATTGGCGGGTTTTGTGAAGCGGGGGATGTTAATAAAGCTGAGGAGTTTTTTAAGGAAATGGGGTTGAGTGGGGTCGAGAGTAGTTGTGTGACATATCAGCGGTTGATTAGTGGTTATTGTAAAGTTAAGGATGTTGATTCGGCTATGTTGTTGTATAAAGATATGTGTAGGAAAGGGTTTGTGGCAGTTGGGTTTGTTGTTGATTTGTTAGTTAAGCTGCTTTGTGAGAAGGGTATGATTACGGAAGGATTGAAAGTGTCAAGAGTTGCGATGAAGAATAATGTGTGTATCAAGGGTGAGAGTTATGAGGTTTTGATCAAGGGGTTGTGTGATGAAGGGAGAATGGAAGAAGGTATGAAGCTTCAAGCGGAAATGATGGGAA
Source organism: Chrysanthemum seticuspe (assembly GCA_019973895.1). Classification (NCBI taxonomy): domain Eukaryota; kingdom Viridiplantae; phylum Streptophyta; class Magnoliopsida; order Asterales; family Asteraceae; genus Chrysanthemum; species Chrysanthemum seticuspe. The sequence continues at coordinate 168,472,202 of BPTQ01000004.1, read as the reverse complement.
GAGGGTTTGAACCAAATTCGGGTATTTATGGTGCTTTTATTGATGGTTATGAGAAAATTGGGAATATAAATATGGCGGGTAAGCTGAGGTCAGAACTTCTTGAATTGAAGTAGCTTCTATTATGAAATCGTTGTGAAGAAGATGAAAGGGTTTTTTTCGTAAGCAAAATATGTGAGTGTTAGGATCAACAATCACAATGTATTCCGTATGTTTGTATGATACATGTTTTTTCAGTTTTCGTCCATTTAAGTGATTTGTCATATATAATGCATTGCATTATCTGCATTAAATACTAACCTACTTTTTCATTTGTTCGGATCATTTACTAATTCTTGATTTCAGTATTTTTTATATAAACTTGAACATTGTATATTAATAGAAGTATAAAAACAATTAAAAGTTTTATATCGAAACTGTAAAGTTTTGAATGTAAGTTTTTTAGGGATTTCCGGATGAAAATGACACAAATTGGACACAATGCCATCTTATAATGAGTTGGATGCTAACAAAGACTAAAACGGGACAAATGAAAAGTGTGTCGGTATTTCATGCAATGTGTCATGGTATTGATTCATGTGATTTGTTGTGTAAGCCTCATGTAATTAATGCTGGTTATTTGACATGATTTTTGCAATGTGAACTGCAATTTTTGATTAGTTGTAGATTGAATATTTGAGTGTATAGTTCTTTTTTTGTCATTTACATATTTGAGGTTGAATTTAGTAATTATGTGTGTATTTGTGTTCTCTTACTGTTAGTGTTGGCCTTAGACTGCATTATGTTCTTGATTCTAAATTGCGGTGTGGCAGTCTTAAAATTGAAAAACAGTTAAAAGTATCTATAAGAGCAATATGCCAATATGTAGTACCAGTATTTAATAAGCCATTGTCGGGGTAATAAAATGAATAAAGGGGGAAAACATCAGTAAAATTTGTGTGGCGTTTTTGTTCAATAACAAACAAAATTTCTAAAGTGGCTGTCATTTTCTGGAACACTGATCAAGCTTGATTTAATTCTGTATGGTGCAGCAGCTATGGGTTTGCAGCCTGCTGAAACAAAAGTAAAAGATGGGGAAAACGATAGTGACCCCATATTTGTTGCAGGGGAAAATGGATAAGCGGGTTCACGAACAGTAAGGTCTGTAATACTTGCCAATAAAGAATCATCGAACTTTTGCACTTGATTCTTAAATCTATTTAATAAATTGTAACTTTGTGGAGAATGGTTTTGAAATTAGGTGTTAATGTTCGAGATGGTGTAAGAAGCGCTCAAAGAGAGGAATCTTTGGTGAAGGTTTCCATTTAATTAGTCATTAGATTGATCATGAGTTTCAGTTTGATAATGAAAGTCAGCGTAAGTATTTAAATTGACGATAATATGAAAGTTAACCTGTTAGATTTTGATATGCGTAATGAAAGATGCTCAATCTGTAGCCCAGCTATAGAGAAACTTCAGCTTGTGGAATGTGACATGGAAAAACCAGATTATCTTAAGGCAGCAACAACAGGTAGTGTCTCAGCTGTTATATTGGGCCGCATGAGGAGATATTTGATGTTACTGGACTGTACCGAGTTGACTTTGAAGCCACACAACCTTGTTGACACAGGTATATTAGGCTTAAAACGCTTCCATGTCATTATCTTTCAATATAAAATTTTGTGACGAAAAGAAAGATGATTATTTGAAATGCGAATATATGAATTTATTTCGGATATGGCTGGATTTTCTATGCATACAGGGGTGATAACGTTTCGGTTTGGGTCGGTTTTTGACCATAACATAAACCAAAACCGAATTTTCGGTTTTTCACGCACCCCAACCGAGAATGCTCGGTTTTTCTCGGTTAAACCATTTGTAATTGGGCTTGGGCCAGTTTGGCCCAAATTTAATCTTTTGGCCCAACAATTGTGTGTTTTCTTCACTGTTTTTCTTATGTAATCCCAACAACAATATAGACATTAAACCCAAGAAAATATAATCTACAATCTAATAAACCCAACAAAATTGAAAGATCACAATTAAACGCTGTTTTGAATAGCAAAACAAATTATAATCCTTAAAACTACGACTACATGTAATGTTTGTAGAAATGAGGTAATTGTTTAATACAAAATAGTCTTTCTATTTTTCTTCCATATATCCTTGCAAATTTAACGGCACCAACGTCGAACTCTGAGTCATGCAAACTTCAAGACTTCAAGCACCTACATGAATGTTTAGTAATTGAAATATCCATGCTGCATATGTTTTGAATAAAACTTTAAAATATAACACCTGCAAATGGTTAAATATAATATCTTATATTATATTAAACAGACTTTAGGACCAAATTTATTTTCATTCATTAAAGAGCCACTGAATTGCTTCTCTCCGCTAGAAAACATGTCTACAATTAAAAGTTAATATAGCATATTAGTATAAAGGTATAATGGACAAACATAACATAGTTAGATAAATTTGCATTCCTTACGAATCTCTAATTTCTCCAAAATTTTCACCATTTATTCTAACTGTAACCCGTTAATGGGCAAATCCGCTTTTGTAGGTTGCAACCAATCTTGTGCACAAGTCAAAGCTTCCACGCTCTTAGGGGTAAGAACGCTTCTAAATTTATCAATAACCCTTCCACCTGTGCTAAATGGCCGACTCTGATGCGAAGGTGAAGATTGAAATTACTAATACATGCTTTACCTACTTGTAACAGTATGGGAAACTTCACAATATTGATGTTTCACCAACTTAGAACATCAAATGAATCATCTCCCCTCTTTTCCACCCCATTCTATAAATAAATATCTACCTCGGCATGATCATCCCCTTCACCTTATTTAGTTTCCAAATACAATGGAAACCCCTCCTCAAGGTTGATCTTCATGTTACTATCATCTTTGTTAGGAGTAGAAGATGAAGGTATGTTAGAATTTTGATTGATATGGTTGTCCTCGTTTATTGCGTATACAACTCTTTTAAAGCGTGCTCCACTTCGATAAGGTTTTCATACATTTTGATACTTGCACATTTTGATCGGATCTTTCATGATGGATGTTTTCTGGGGACTTTCAAGACAAATTTGGTCTAAACAAAATTCAAGACCATTTTGACTTATATCGAGGATCTTAAACTAAGGCCCACATGCAACAACTCATTCTCGTTAGGAACGCTCAATCATTCTTGTTGTATGTGGCTTTAGTTTTAGATCTTGCAAATAAGTGAAAGTATCTTGAATTATGTTTAGACAAAATTTATCTTGAAAGTGTCGAGAGAAAATCCATGGAAACATCCAATCAAAATGAACATGTATTGAAACGTGTGAAAACCTTATGCAAGGAAACTATGGGATTTTGAATATCGTGGAGGACACTTTGAAAGAGTTGTATACGCACTACAAGATAGAGGAGGACAAACACAGTGATCAAAATTCTATGTTTTTGATCTTCTACTCTTAACGAAGATGATGGTAACATAAAGATTGACCTTGAGGAGGGGTTTCAAGTATTTGGAAACTCAGTATGGTGAAGTAGATTATACCGAAGTAGATTTTGTTTCAAGGATGGGACGGAAAGGAGGGGGAAGATTAATTGATGTTTTTGGTTAGTGGAAAACCAATATGGTGAAGTTTCTCATACTTTCACAAGTAGCTAAGCATGTGTTAGCAATGCCAATAAGCAGTGTTGCATCGGAGTCGGCATTTAGCATGGGTGGAACGGCTATTGATAAGTTTAGAAGCTCTCTTACCCCTAATACAACGGAAGCTTTGATTTGCGAACAACACTGGTTATGGTCTACAAAGGCGGATTTGCACGAAGTGCCCATTAATAGGTTACAACTATAAGAGATGGTGGAAGTTTCGGAGGAATTGGTAAGCAATAAAATTATATTTAACTATGTTATTTTTGTCCTTTATACTGATAGCTATGTCGTAGGGCAAACTGAACCATGAACCAAAAATAAAATCAACATTTAGCTGGGCATTTTTTTTTTATTTTATAAAATTGAATATGCTATAATTGAGAGAGTGGTTAACCTCCGATGTTCTTGGCAGCATCTTTGAGACTCCCAGTAAAGTATTGCTGGAGAACCTGGAGAACGGGTAAACTTATGGTCTTTTCTGCCTTTATTTGTTTCTTTTCATCTGATCTTCTGATGCCTAATGATCGTTTTCTCCCTTTCGGCTTTAAATCCGGCTGAATTTTCTTCCCACGTCCAGACAATGTGGATCGTCAATAAGTATCAGATGTGTAAATAAGAGGTATAAGCAAAAATATAGAAAAGAATAGAGAGATAATTACCTTCTTCAAACTTTTCAAGGTCTTCAATCTTTTCTTCTACATTAACTAGAGCATGAGACGAACGAATCCAATCTTGGCAACATATTAATGCTTCAACTATTTGAGGAGTTAAAGATGTCCTGAATGAGTCGATGACTCTACCTCCTGTACTAAAGGTAGATTCAAATGCCACAGTTGAAACGGGAATAGCTAGAATATCACGAGGAAAATCAGACTTCTCTTCTTCCACCAACCTAAAACAGTAAAGGTTCCGCTTTCAGAATATGTACTATCTCACTCAATCTCCTGAGTCAAATACATATCCAACTCAGTCTTAGTTTCTTTTGCTACACCTGATTGTTTCTCCTTCTGACTTGAGCCATGTTTTTCTTCCGTATTGTTTCAATCGTATCTTCAGAGACACCAAATACTCTTGTATCAAAACATTCGTTGCTAGTAGAACTAGATTAATTCGGGCTTATATGAGATGAAGAAGTAGCATTCTTTAGATGTTGGGCCAGTAGATTCGCTTATAATCATTGAATAACTCTTTCAATGCATTTCTACATAGAGTCACAACTTGGTTCCCATCGTCATTCCCTTCTGCAATACAATACATGCTACATAGATTAACATTAAGATACTCAAATTTAGTATTTGGATAAAAAACAAAAGCAATAAACACCAACCTATTAAATTTCTTTATATCGCCCCAATATCAAACTTGTTCATCATTTCTACATACATAGGCTTCAAATCATTATCGTCAGTCAAGAAACATCGCTTCAAAATATCGAGGCAATTAATACACTACAAGTATGAATTTGAAGTAATATATTTTTGTACCTAATATTTTAGAAAACAACATTTTTAAAGAAAATCGAGTGTGCCCTCGTAGAGTTCTAATATAGAATAATATAAGAATTAAGGAAGTACCTGAAACTCGTAGAGTCATCGCGTAGAAATGTTTCACGAAAACTACTAACAACCTCGCATTAGCCCAATCCTTTGACTCTAGAAAGCCACGAGGCCCTTCCTTTTTACCATCCTCAACTTCACGACCATGACCTTCACGAAGGTCACGTGCATACACATAATCCTCATCTGCAAATCTATCAAATACCTTACTCGATTACAACACTAAACATCAGGTAGGTTGAGTTCCAACGAGTTGATGGTTCCAACGAGTTGGAACATCAACAACTAGTGACTTTTCACACTCAATGTTATCCAAGATACAAAAGTGCTTGAATTTTCTGATTCTTATTGGTGATAATCTTATCCAACGAACAACTGCCTGATACGATCGGCTGATATCCCCTCTCTTTGAGCACATCTTGCACGACTAAATTCAGAATATGTACGAAGCATCTCACATGAGTCCATTTGCCTTTAATAATACAAAGATCACCCCATTTCACCAATTTTCCTTTGAGATAATCAATCGCCTTGTCTTTGCTACTCGCATTATCAACCTTATCGTCAAAATATTCTTCAAACCACACTCAATCAAATAATTCTCTACATCTCGTCCTATATCGATTCCTAGATGACTAGTACTAGTACCAAAGTTGATGACTTTTTATGCAACTTCCGATTATCATCAATATAATGTGCAATAAGACACATATAATTGACTCTTTGCAAGGAAGTCCATATATGAGTTGTCAAACAAACCCTAAGAGTTGTTTTTTTGTAGTTGAGCTTTAAGTTTCATTTGTTCATCAAGATACTTATCATAATAATCTTTTCTAGTGGTGGTTCGTGAGGGAATAAATAGTAAAGGCTGGCAAATCTTCATGCTTCTTCTATATCCTTCATTTTCTACAAACTTAAACGACAATTCATCTATGATAAGCATCTCGGCTATTGATCGTCTCGCTTTTTCTTGAATGAACTTCCCAACTTGCAAACAAGCTTTACTCTCCTCGGTTTCTAGATCCGTTGATGTACTAAGTTCCATGTGTGTATGAGTATTGTCATCTCTATAAGGATTAACATTACATTTTTAATTTGCTCATAAATTAGAAGTTCCATGTGATGTATCACCACTATAATGATGGAGTTTACAATACTTACATAGTGCCCTTAGTTTTCCATCCTTATATGTGAACCTTTCGAAATGAGCCCATATCTATATCTCTTTATAGTATTTGCGTTTTCCCTTATTCATATTCCTAGTCGTAGAACATAAAGCTTCACCTCCTTCGGTGCTTTGTTCCTCCACTCGATTAGACATTTCCTTAACACAGATGTAAATCAACATTAATCACAAGTGTAAGTGACATTTGTAGCAAACCACATATTTTGATTTACATCTTGTTAAGGAAATTGTAGAACCGTAGGGCGGGGAGGGGGCGAATACCTTTTTTTCGACTTATTTTAAGCTGAAGTATGTTAAGTGTCAAATTTCATACAAGTGTGTAAACAATAGAGCAATATAAATCATATGCAAGGAGATAAAGTAGTTAAAGGAAGAGAGAACAAGCATAACGATGTATAATCGTTCAGGCTCAAAGAGAGCGGATTCGGATTCGAAACGGGATGAGGGGTTTAGATCATCCGTACGTCCAGTTTCCAATCTGCCTCTTTGAGACCGAAGAGAGTATAAATCATTGTGTTTGTTCTCTCTTTCCTTAACTCTTTTATTTCCATGCATACGATTTATATTGCTTTATAGTTTACACACTTGTATCCAACTTGACACTTAACATACTTCAACTTAAAATAATTCGAAAAGAACGTATTCACCCCCTCTACGGTTCTACAATTTCCTTAACAAGTTGTAAGTCGAAGTATGTGCTCGACTAGGAATTTGAACAAGGGAAAACGCAAAGATTATAAAGAGAGGTAAGAGATATGGGCTTATTTCGAAATGTTCTCAGAAAGGATGGAAAACTAATGGCATTATGTAAGTATTGTAAACTTCATCATTATAGTGGTGATACATCACATGGAACTTCTAATTTATGGGCTCACAATAAAAAATGTCATGCTAATCATAATAGAGAATGCGATACTCTGACACACTTGGAACTTAATACATCAAAGGATGTAGAAATCGAGGAGAGTAAAGCTTGTTGGGAAGTACAATCAAGAAAAAGCGAGACAATCAATAGCCAAGACGCCTATCATAGATGAATTGCCGTTTAAGTTTGTAGAAAATGAAGGATATAGAAGAAGCATGAAGATTTGTGAGCATCTACGATGAATTCCCTCACAAACCACCGCTAGAAGAGATTGTTATGAGTTGTATCTTTGATGAAAAAAAGAAACTTAAAGCTCAACTAAAAAAAACAACAACTCTTAGGGTTTGTTTGACAACTGATACATGAACTTCCTTACAACGAGTCAATTATGTCTTGCTCCACATTATATTGATGATAATTAGAAGTTGCCAAAAAAGTTATCAACTTTGGTACTATTACTAGTCATCGAGGAATTGATATAGGACGAGTTGTGGAGAATTGTTGATTGAGTGTGGTTTGAAGAATATTTTGACTATAAGGTTGATAATGCGAGTAGCAATGACAAGGCGATTGATTATCTGAAAGGAAGATTGGTGAAATGGGGTGATTTTAATATTCTTAAAGGCAAATGGACTCGTGTGAGAGATGCTTTGCACATATTGTGAATTTTGTCGTGCAAGACAAGCTCAAAGAGAGGGGAATATCAGTCGATCATATAAGGGTGATTGTTCGTTGGATAAGACTATCACCAAGAAGAATTAGAAAATTCAAGCAATTTTATATCTCGGATAACATCGAGTGTTACTTGATGTTCCAACTCGTTGGAACTCAACCTATGTGATGTTGAGTGTTGCAATCGAGTATGAATGGGTATTTGATAGATTTGCATAAGAGGATTATGTGTATACGCGTGACCTTCGTGAAGGTTATGGTGATGAAGTTGAGGATGGTAAAAAAGAAGGGCCTCGTGGTGTTCCAGGATTGGGCTAATGTGAGGTTGTTAGCAGTTTTCTGAAACATTTCTACGACATGACTCTACGAGTTTTGAGGTATTTATCCATTCTTATTATTGTATATTAGAACTCTACGAGGGCATTCGATTTTCTTGTTCTGAGGTACAAAATATATTACTTCAAATTCATACTTGGAGTGTAATAATTGCCTCGATACTGTTTTTAAGCGATGTTTCTTAACTGACCATAATGATTTGAAGTCCATGTCTGTAGAAATGATGAACAAGTTTGATAAGTACTGGGCCGGTACAAAAAAATTTAATATGTTGGTTTTTATTGCTTTTATTTTTTATCCAAGGACTAAATTTGAGTATCTTAAGGTTAATCTATGTAGCATGGTATTAAAGAAGGGAATGGTGTTGGGAACCAGACTATATGTAGAAATGCATTGAAAGAGTTATTCAATGATTATAAGCGAATCTACTCGGCCCAACATCTAAAGAATGCTACTTCTTTGTCTCATATAAGCCAGAATTAGTCTAGTTCTACTAGCAAAGGGATACATGAGTATTTGATGTCATTGAAGATACAATTGAAACAATACGGAAGAAAAACATGGCTTAGGTCAAAAGAAGAAAGGCAGAATCAAGTGTAGCAAAAGAAACTTAGACTAAGTTGGATAGGTATTTGACTGACGAGATTGAGAGAGATGGTGCATATTTTGAAAGCGACAACTTTAATGTTTTGGGTTGGTGGAAGAAGAGAAATCCGTTTTTCCAATATTGTCACTTGTTGCTCGTGATATTCTAGCTATTCATGTTTTGAATGTGGCATCTCAATCTATCTTTAGTACCGGAGGTAGAGTGCTCGAGTCATTCAGGACATCTTTAACTCATCTAATAGTTGAAGCATTAATATTTTTGCTAAGATTGGATTCGTTTGTCTCATGTTCTTGTTAATGTAGAGGAAAAGATTGAAGACCTTGAAAAGTTTAAAGAAGGTAATTTCTCATTATTCTTTTCTTTTCTTTTTGCTCATACCTCTTGTTTACACATCTTCACTTAGTTATTTATTCTTTTTTTTGTAGGGATGCGAAATATGTTTCATCGAATCAAGGGCCGGTTGAATTGTTGTTTAAAAATTGCAATTGGTTTTTTTTTTTTTTTTTTTTTTTTAATCTCATGTTCTCATCAAATAAAATTTCATTAGACATTGAATGAAGAGTTTCAATATCAAAGACTTGATGAATGAAGATTGTAAAGTTTTAAAGATGTAAAGACGTTGACGGGTTGATACTTCAATGGATTTTTTGTGTTCAATAGTTGTTAAAACTTGATTGGGTACGTCTTTTTGCAAATATTTTAGCATACCGCTAGGTCCAATGTAAGGGTATTTTGTGTTCAATAAATGTTAAAACTTGTCTGGGTATGTCGTTTTGCACATATTTTGGCATACCACCATGGGGTCATGTGCTACGATTAGTTATTTCTTAGAAATGTTTATATACATGGATGGTGTATTTTCTAGTCTTTATGTTTAATCTTTTGGCATTTATATATGTTTGCGTATGGCTAGGTTGGTTTCAAATTTAAAAGTACAGAATTCGGTTTTCGGTTTTGACCTACAACCAAACTGAAGTAGAATTCGGGTTTCGATTCAGCTCGGTCACAATAATCTCAGTTTGGTTAAGTTTTCGGTTATAACAAAACAAAATTAACTAAACAACATGAACCGAAAAAATTTAATATTCCGAAAATTAAACTTAAGATCACCCCTACTAAAAGTTAGGCCAAATTAGTCCAAGCTCAATTCGCAACGGTTTAACCGAACTGAAAACCGGTTAACCCAACCATTATACGGGCATGTGAAAAACCAAGATTTCGATTTTGGTAAAAAGACGTCCTAAACCAAACCGTGCTCATACTCTTCGATGAAATCATGGACAAAGAAGTTGCTCGGATGTTCTTATTTTTTGACAAAACATGTCCTTTTTATTATTATGAATTGGATTCTTAAATTTGTTGGTTAAAAAATCAGTTTCTATTATCTTTTAAAGAGAGAAATTTTTACACCTCATTGTAACACTTAAAATATTTTTAAAACCAAAAGTTGTAGTCCGGTGATGGTGGAGATAAAACTCAAATTTTACGGGAAGGCGCATCGCTTAGTTGATTTAGAAGAGAGGATTTTGCAAGAAACTGATCACGCCTGTCAAAGTGGCCGGAGAGTCTTAACTGACCGTTGATTAAGTCTGCACATTGCCTTTTATGAAGTTCAAACCTCACATGCACATAACTTAGTTGTCTATATTTTGCAAAAACAAATTAAATAGTTCTCTACCTACTATATATATTCTTGACGTTTTGTTGTTCTATCAATATATCACTGTACTGTTATTATCATCATTAACAGTGTTATTACTATAAATGTTATTGTTGTTATTACAAGGGAAAATTCTCAAATTGCCCCAGTTGCCTAACTTTATTACCTCAAATGCCCCACTTTTTTTTCAATTTTCAAAATGCCCCATGGGCAACTCTCCCAACTCTATATTTGGGCAACTATCCTAAATAATCGACATGTGTCTCATTTTGTGGGGCCACCTTGTACTTACCAAGTACAAGTGTACTAGATCTTTAGTTAGGCAACTTTGACTTTTAATATTGGGCAACTGACTATTTTTGTCTTTTAGTAAAAAAGTATAGTCTTATTTTATTATTAAAAAATACATAAAACTTGGGCAACTGGGTCCTATACCTTTGTACTTTTGGGCAACTTATAATGTATAAAGTATACAATGCATTATATGTATAAAAAAATTAAAAAAAGTGTATAAGTAATTTTTTAGCCTTTATACATTTATACAGGGTTTATACATTTATACAAATAGAAACTTCCTCAACACACTTCTTATTTACACTTATCACACACAATCTTCCTCAACACACTTCTCAGCAAGAGCAAACACAATTCTCTGACCAGTACATCGCCACGACGCTGTCCGATCTAATGACTATCAGAAAAACGATTTGGGTTAGGGTAAGTAATTTTGTTTTTGATTAAGGGTTTCGCTATTTGGGCGTTTAATTTTACGTATTTCATCTATTGATTTATGGTTTTGTTAATTTAGGGTTTCACTATTTTAGGGTTTCGCTAATTTAGGGTTTCGCTAAGTTAGGGTTAACTTTTACGTAATTGTTCTTGTTTGATTTAGGGTTTCGATATTTTAGGGATAACGTATTGGGTGATTAATTGTTTTTGTTAAGTTTTGTGAAACAAATGATGCGTGTGAATAAAGCAGTGTAAGATAACTGGTAACGTATTGGGTGATTAATTGTTCTTGTGGTTTTAGTGATTTGTTGCTACTTATTAAGTTTGTTGTAGACTAAGTGACTAAACCACTATAAGATAAGTGGTAGTAAGTGAATAAAACACTCTAATCATGGTGCAAACTGGTTGGGTTAAAGAAACAAAATACACTGAAAATTAAATTGCGACACAACTAAATATAATCCGGGTGATCCCAAGTTTGAGAGTTGTTAGAGTCGTAACCATCGTCGTAAAGATACTCAGAGCAACCTTCAAATCTGCGCTCATCCCACTCTGCATACAATGCATTGAATTCTCTGTCCCGAGCAGCTTCCTCCATCTCTAACAGCACTTCTTCATCTTGGAGCATAAGTCGCTCCCTTTCGGCTTCCTTCTTAAGAGCAGCTTCTCTTTCTGCTATCTCCCATTCTTCTTCCTCCTTAATAGCAGCCTCCTCCATTTCTATTAAAAGTTGTTCTTCATCAATTTGTTGGCCAAAGTCTTTTTGTTCCGGAAATTGTTGGCCGAAGTCTTTTTGTTGCGGAAACAGTTCCGGAAATTGTTGGCTGAAGTCTTTTGTAGACATTTTTGATAGAATTTTGTAACCTATTTAGCAACACCACTTGAGTTTAAATTCACACATATAAGGTGGGTAAGTTTGAAAATTTATTACCCTCAATATGTCAATAAATGTGGTGCAGGTGAAACCTCTCCCATATAGTTGACATGGGCCCACATTGTACTTACGTAGCTTATTTATTGCCAATGTGTGTTTGAGAAGGAAGGTTTGAAATGTATTTTGTATTTAGTACATGCAAGAGGCTGTGATGATGATTATCTTATTTGATATGCAAATGATGTGATTTACTGTATGTTGGCATGGCAATTTTAATACATTATTTTGCAGCCACGGCGGTTATATCCTGATGTTTTTGTGTTTATCAAACCTTTTACAGATCTGAGCCTTGCTAATGCATATAAATAGAAACTCCTGATTGGTATACTCACATACAATGTTTTGAAAGGCTCAATGCGCACTAAGGCGCGAAGGGGACCAAAGAGCCTCGAGGCGAGGCGCATACCAAGGCGCAGGATTCACGAATACGAGGCGCACTAAATACATTAAGTTTTTTTTTATAAATATGTGACCATTTATGTAGCGTAAATAACACAAAATAACATTAAATACTTAATACATGACACATATAGCCATTATAAATATTAAAATGGATCAGTTGTCACTTCTCAAACGGATCAACTCTTTGGCTTGATGAACTACATATAGATTAAAATCCATATCAGACTAAATATGCTTGTGTCCTACACTTACAGACTTACATCTAACAAAGCTCACAATTTAACCCAAAATATCAAGCAAGCAGCATATTAATATTCAAGGCATGTTGCCACATTTTCATGATAATATGTCATAAAGAAAATACTTAAGGAAACAAAATAACTTGTTAAAAAATAACAATTAATAAAATAAACATAAAATCAGTTCAATATTACAAATCATACAAATACTCACCATATGATGTGATGCTTGAAGATAAAATAAACTTATGACGTTATTTACAAATCAATAAAATAAACAATCAATAAAAATCAATTCAAGATATAAACTTATGACGTGAGAGAGATTACATATTTGTAAAATGATCAGAATCTATAGTTACCCATTTGATTGTGTGTTTTAGTTCTTTTCCAAATTAGGGGTATTAGATATAACTTAAAAGGCTCATGCATATAACTTATAAGGCTCATGTATCTTATCTTAATATTTAGAAAAAAACCTCAAAACCTGTTACATCTCCGAGGCGCAAAAAGCCCCAAGGCGCAAAGGCGCAAAAAACCCCAAGGCGCTGCGCTTTCTATGGGATTCATGCATGTCGTGAGCCTCGATCCGAAAAAATCCCTAGAGCTTGAGCCTTGAGCCGAAGCGCGCCTAGGCGCGCTTTTTAAAACTATGCTCACATAGATGATTAACATCTTCGGGTCAATCATGTTTCATTGTGGCTGGCATCCTATGGCAACACATGAATATATATTTTCTGTGAGAGTATATAATCATTTCTCCCTAGCAGACGCCCGTCCCAATGAAGCATGATTGGCTCGAAGATTTGAATCATGTATGTGAGTAAACTAGACATGTAACTTTTTCAAACAATTCCATTATGTATATATGCTGTTAATTGGTAAGAGGCTGTGATGACAAGTATCTTATTAAATCATGCAAATGATGCGATATTCCGTTTCATGGCGTGGCAATTCTATACTATTGCAGCCATGACGGTTGTATCCTGATGTGCAGTAAACTATTGATTTATACAGATCTGAGCCTCCGTATTATGTTACGAAACTAACATATCAATGTTCAAAGATGGATGTACGGCACCACCGTATTATGTTACGAAACTAACTTAATATGGTGTCGTTCATCCAAGGGTGAAGCTATTAACTACTGTTTGCAGCCATGGCGGTTATATCTTAGATGAAGGCAGGTTAATCAAATGCAGATAGTTTGTTTACTTACAATTCAGCTTTGTTGATTGAATGGCATGTCAGACCTGGGATCATTTGTGTGAATCATAAATCAACCTAGATCTGACATGCTATTCGATCAGCAAACCTGGATTGCACGTAAACAAACAAGTATATGGAGGAGTTTTAGACCAATGTCAAAGCCGATTGTTGCCCATGGGCCATTTAGGGAAGTTAATTTTTTCATATCTTGATATGATCACTTTATATTATCTTGATATTTTGTTACTGATGATGAGGGTAGAAAGGTGGTTCAAAAGGGTTTAGCTTACTCTTAGAGTTCATAACTTTGTGGGTGTTTTTAGTGTGTAACTTTCAAACATGTGAAACTCTGTGTGTATGTGTGAGAAAGAGAGGTCAGAGATGATAAGAAAAGAGATGAAAAGGTTGGTAAGGTTAGTGGTGGAATGGTGGCGAGAGATATGAAAGCGTTTGTGAGGGTGCCTCATTCACCCCACTTCACTCTGCACTATTCTAGCACTATCATTACAAACCCTTTCATCTTTCTTCTTATCATCTCTGCTCTCTCTCTCTCTCACACACATATAGAGTTTCACACCAAAAATTACACACTAAAATCACATACACAGTTATGAACTCTGAGAGCAAGCTAAACCCTTTTGCACCACCTTTCTACCCTTAAATATTCAGGCCTCATCATCAGGTAACCGTAACAATAAATGGGCTTTACATATCATAATATTGGCAGTAATTTGCAATGAGTGTCATATAATTGTTATAGACTGTTGATAGATTTTTATAAAAATTTAGTTTATATATGTAAAGGAGTTACTTAACAAAGAAGGAACAATATGATATACTTGTGGATTGAAAGTCAAGTTGAAAGTAAGAATGTGGCCATACGCAACTTCATACATTCAAATTGTCTTTGAATATCTCAATGATCACGATAGTGTGTAATGTTCATGATACGCCACACTTCATGATTATCCAACTGAAATGCTTTTCTAGAATCCACGAATTGTAGAAAGGACGTTGGTAGTTTGAGCTTCCCCTCGAAAACCCATTCCTATGTCACTGTCATAGCAATGGGTTTTGACATGGCAATGGGATTTCGAGTGGAGGGTCAAAGTACTAACGTTTATCCACTTGTTTATAACATATTGACAATCAACTTTGTTAACCAACTCCTTTACATAGGTAATTGTTTGAAGTAGTTGGTTTATATGATACGCAAATGATGTGATTTACCGTATGTTGATGACAGATTATCTTATATGATTATCTTGTATTTGTGATATGCAAGAGGCTGTGATGACAGATTATCTTATATGATACGCAAATGATGTGATTTACCGTATGTTGGCATGGCAATTTAATTTCATTATTTTGCAGCCATGGCGGTTATATCCTGATGTTCTGGTGTTTATCCAACTTTTGTTACAGATCTGAGCCTTGTTAATGCATATTACATTGCACACTCGCTTTGGAAGTTTATATGAGTCTGATATACTTCTTATATACTATTGCTAGGTTTTTAAAAAAAGTTAAGGATCAATATGATATACTTGTGGATTAAAAGGGAAGTAGAACATTTCTAGGTGGCCACGTTACTTTGTATATGTGTACGGAATTTCAGCATAGTTATCCATTCTGAATTCCCAAACAGTGCCTTTTGTTTTTTCAACGATCTAGCAATCCGCCTGGTGCAAGCCTTTGCCCAAAGGGAGGTGAAACGACAAAAGGTACTGTAGGGGGATTCAGAAGGGTTCACTAAGTTGAAATTCCATACACACCTACAAACTAACGCGGCCACATTGGTATGTTCAACTTTCTTTTGAATCCGCAACTATATCATATTGTTCCTTAACTTTTTTCAAGAATCTAGCGAAACTATAATTATGTTTGTTGAACAATGTAGCAAATCCCCTGGTGTGTGTATACATAAGGTGTGTGTGTGTGTGTGTGTATGAGGCTGTGACGACATCTATCTTATTAAATCATGCAAGTGATGCGATATTCCGTGTCTTGGCGTGGCAATTGTATAGTTTATACTATTGCAGCCATGGCGGTTATATCCTGATGTTTTGTAAACTATTGATTTATACAGATCTGAGCCTCATTCAAATGTTTAAATAGTTGTCTATTATTGGGCCATTGTTTATTTGGTGTGACTATGATACAAATGTTTCATTTGTTAAATATGATTGCAGTATTAGGAAGTCAGTATACGTTTTTTTATTGATTGTAGTTTTCGTAAGATACTTGTTAATTGTTGTTAACTGGTTTTTATTTTTTTTATTTCTTAGGAATACGAAGCCAATGTCATTGTTAGGAGCAAATTGAAATACTTTCCAATAATTAAAGAAAAGCTGAATCATACTAGAAGGAAATTGTTTAGGACAACCTGTTTTGGAGGGTGGTTGGATATGTTCTTCTTTGACCATGAACCACATATGTTAGATTATGTTTTACAAAAACAGGGTTTCGTGGATAAAACAAGCTATGACATGCCCCTTATATATACTCTTGATGGTCGTAGTCTACATTTTGGTCGACCCGAGTTTTCTCTTATAACAGGCTTTCGTTTTGGGACAGCAAGTTTTGATTTATATAGTTCAGGGGATTTAACATTTAAGTTGAGGGTATTTCCAAAAAAATTAGGGGTAAAACTTTCCAACTTAGATCTTCTTGGTGTTATTGAGGATGAAGAGTTGTTCGGTAAATTAACTGATGAAGACGCAGTCCGTGTGTGTCTATTGTTATCGTTAGAGGTTATTTTTATGGGTCGCTTATTGGTTGAAGAGGTGGATGATTCACTCATTCGTTTGGTCGAAGACCTAGAAGCATGGAATTCCTTTCCATGGGGGGAGCACATTTGGAGGCACTTGTACGACCAGATACTAGACGTTGTATCAAACCACAAGTGGGAACACCTAAAGGGTCTGGAAAGAGACCGGAAGTATGTTCCCACATACACGGTTGCTGGATTTGTTTGGGCATTCAAGGTTATTCCTATTTATATTATCTTTTCTTAGTATTATTATTGAACCCAATGTATGAGAGTAATGCATCTTTATTATTGTAGATATGGATTCTTGAGTCGTTTGAAAGAAGCAGTCGTTGGTGGAATAAAGTCCCAGATGTCATACCAAGGGCAGTAGCGTGGTCAAGGAAAGTAATGTTTACAAGATCGGATTATGGATTGCTATTTGGCAAGGTAAAACACATTCAAATGTTTCAATGCATTAGACGAGCACCAGTCGGACTGGTATATGCAATTTAATTTCCTTGTTGTTGATGATGTTATTTAGGACTCGAAGATAATTTATGATCTGAAACCAACATTAGACGAGCACCGATCGGAGTGGTATAGTCAATTTACGGAATTTTACCTGCACTACATACCAAGGACTCTTCCAACAAAATTACCGCATGATTACGATGTGTATCTACAGAAGTTGGCTGCTGCACGGAAACGTGGTAGGACAGAAAAAAAGTATTTACCGATTGTGTCTAGGGTACAGACGAGTAGTCTTCTAACAGAAATCAGCCTCAAGGATTGTGTCATTCAAGAGTTGAATTCTCGTGTTTTCAAACTCGAGGCTATTATTCAGGTTATTTACTAGTCAACGTTAAATAATAACTATACGTTTATATTAGAATTATTGTTAAGGATAATACCCTTTATTACTTTGTAGGTCCTTGCTAGTGAAAGAACTTGCGGATTTCGGGTAGGCCAGTTCATCGATATATTATCTTTATTTCTTTGAAAGAACTATCCGTTTTGTAGGTCCTTGCATGTGAAAGAACTATCCGTTTTTTTTACAATGAACTTTATTTCGCTTATAGGATAAATTGGACTTTACTGCATCCTTTTCCCACCTCAGCTATGAGTTTCGAGACCAAGTAAATCGTGAATTCCACGAATTGGTTGACTCTCTTATTTCTAGCATTCGTTCAGAGCCGGCAGATTGTGATGATGAGGATGATGTAGTTCTGGTAATGTCATATCCAAATGTACACTTTTGCCATACTGTATTAAATGTATTTTAAATGCATCACCTGTTACTCAGGAGTATCTGTTGGAAGAGGAATTAAGGTTGAAGAAAGAAGAGGAAGAACGGTGGCGGATGGAAGAACAAAAGATGATGGAAAAGGATTTTCTAATGGCGATGATAGAGGAGAAGAATCGCAGGTTGCAAAATGCAAAGTTGTTGAAGATTGAGAAGGAAAAGAAAAAGAGGTCTATAGCTTTCTATAATTCAGACCATTGGAAAAGAGCCAAGGCAGACATAACACCTGACATGAGGAGTAAAAAAGATGGCACTGAGTCGTCGTATTACTGGTCAAAAAGATTTGTGGAATCTGAAAATAATCGAACACATGGGTGCCGGGATCCAGATATGACTGCACAGTTACAAAATGTTAAACCTTGGGTTGAGGTATGAAAAACAACTTTTAATATTTATATTTTTTTAAACTGTTTTTAATTTACGTGTTAGTAACAACGTGTGTGTAGGTTCTTTCCCGAAGGAACAAGGCTATCGACAAAGTACATCTTACTGATGAGTACGACGAATTTCTTGGAAAGCAGGGGCCCCTTCGATGTATGTTTCCTTGGTCCAAAGAAGTTCGTGTGGATCGGAGGTTTTGGGAATCCTTAGTGTGTTTAGACCCTCCTAAGAAAGGTTGGCTTATGGACGAGGTAACAGTCACGCATATCTTTCACCCCGATAGTATATTCATTTTATAATGTTGCTTTTATACCCTAATCATTTTTTATTGTTGCTTTATAGCACATAGAGTTGTGGGTAGAATACATGTTGCATTTCAGACCCGATGGCGCTGATTGGGCTATGGTAACTGCATACTTTGTTCAGCTGCTATTACAAGACTCCATCCCCATTTGGTATGTTAACGGGGAAAAGTACAAACACCAATGGGCTGATGTTGAACAGGTAATAGTTGTGTTCATTCCTTTATACATATATTGTTATGTGTTTTGTTAAACTGGCCTTTTGTGTTATACGGCAGGTTTATATGCCTATCAATGAAAAGGAAAAACATTGGTTTCTGGCTCGATTCCATATTAGGACGGGGGTTGTAACATTTTACGACAGTGGCTATAAGCCTGAAGCTGAGTGACGTCCTTGGTACAAGAAGATGCGGGCATGTTTACAGGTACCATTGCTTATAACTTCTTAATTGATAAATGTTTGTCAATACAACAAAGTTAACAAACTAGCTATTGACTAACAAACTAGTTATTGACTAAGTTGCCTATCAGACTTTAAAAAGGAACAACATTTTTGTAACTAGTAGTTACAAACAAACTAGTTATTGACTAAGTTGCCCATGCGTCATAGTTGCCCAACTATAATTAATTATGTAACATACACTTTCAAGTGTTTATGAACCTGTCCCTTGTACTTGATCATTAATTTGATGGTAGTATTAAGCACAAGTCAACTCTTTAAACTGGAACTTAACTGTTTAACCATTTAATACATGTACTATTTCTTAAATGCATATCTTATGGGTTGGTCCCTAGATATGAATGCTCTAATTATTCTATTTATAATACTCTTACTGTCCATACAACACTAAACACATACTTACAGTTTAATAGGTGCCCACAAAATTCTTGTGAAACTTGCCCATCTTAACTGATTTCACAGTTGCGCAATATAATTTCACGATGTCTGACAACATTCCACTTGAAGTTCAAATGGACATAGTTAATAGGCTCTCAGTGAGGTGTGTGGCTCAATGCCGCAGTGTCTGCAAGGCTTGGAAGTCTTGCATAGACAACATGCATTTCACCGTCCGTTTTGGTGTTCGAATCACTCCACCAGTTTCATACGTTTTGGTGTACAAGCAGAGGTTTAAAGGTTACGTGGGTTTGGTAAATCAAAATTTTGACTTGAACCCTCTTTCCTCAAACATTTCATTTTCTGACATCAAACCAATTGGCTGGTCACATGGAGTTTGGGGTTTTACCTATGGACCAATTGTCCGTGATACCATGGCGGTCGTTTGGAACCCTTCCATCAATCGATCAGTCGCCACGTTTGTCCCCTATGTTTTGACATCACAGGAGTATGAAAAACGCTTTATGGCTTTTGGGATTCGTCCTGACAATTTTGATCCGACCTTCCTAAAAATTTCATACCCATTCAATGAAACACAGCCATGCACTGTCTTAATTTTCACCTTCTCCTCTAAACAATGGACGGTGTTAGATCAGCATTGCTTGCTTCCGAACACAATCAGAATCAAAAAGCAAGTCAAGCTAATGTTGGGGGTCACATCTATTGGTGTGGTTATCAACGGTTGTATGCTAACGATGGTAGCACATTCGACAGCTATTTGATTGTGTCTTTTGACTTGCTCACCAACCGTTTCCAAGTCCTGGACATACCTGATGAATTAATAGGCAACCTTCCTTTACCGTTCTATGTTTCAAACATACGAGACAGTCTGGTCGTTTCGGGAAACATTCAAGGGGATGTCAGTTCTGTTTTCTCTATATGGGTTTTAACGGTTGTTGGTGGTACGATTGCATCTGCTACACAGCTTCTTAGCATTACCACCCCAATAGCACTCAAATTAATTGGTTTTGACGACAACGACGACCCTGTAATTGAAATTGGAAACCAGGAAGGATTTAACGCAACCATTGTACTATACAAGCTTGCTACTGGGAACTTCCAGCACCTGGGCATCGAGGGAGATGTTGGGTCCTTTATGTTCAAACCGTTACGTGAATCACTTATTTTGCAGACTCATCGTGATATGGTTGTTTATTAGGATGTCTTGTTTCATTGTAGTTTGGTGTAGTTTATGTTTTTAGTGTTTGCCGTAGCTTCAGTGTGTCAGATGTAAACATTTAAGTTGTTATGTATTGTGTTAAGTTGGTATGTAAAATAACAAAATATGTTTGGATGTATATACAGGCTGGACTACCAATCGTTCTAGACAAAGCCAGTGTCTTCCAGAAGAAAGGTATAAATCCGACAACATATGCAATTACCTTCAAGAATGCACCCAACGTTCCAGACTAGGGGACTCTGTTTGGTGATTGTGGTATCTGGGTATGCATATTCTTATACAAAATGTCACATGGGAAGTCATTGGCCGTCGATAACCCTGTACAGGCTGCCCTTGCATATCGTGAGCATATGGCAAATTTTTTTTTAAAACACAGGGTATGTGTTTGGTAGACATGTTGTTGTCATATGTGGTTGTAATCCTAAGTGTTTGTAACAAGGGATGAATTTTGTATCAGGGTATGTAGTAGCTAAACTGATGTATCAACTAGTTTAATTAATGTGAACCCCAAACAGGGAAGTATTATTTTGTTAATATCGTTGTCATTATAAGTGTTCGCATGGTTGTGTTTTTTGTAACGAGCTGTATTCAAAGAAATTATCGGAAGGAATGCTTCTCATTTTGCCAGATAAGTGCCCTTTTCATGGTGGCATTTTATTTACAACTTATTAATCTTCTTGTTAAGTTATCTTTAAATAATGAAAAGCTTTTCATTTTGCTTTATGTTGCTGTATCCGCTACCTCTGTAGAAGAAACAACTGCTGCAAAGTTAAAGAATGTAGTCGATGGAATTCATCTCATTTTGCAAGATAAGTGCCCTTTTCATGGTGGCCAATTAACTACTACTTAGTAATTTTCTTGTTAACATCTTTTTAAATGACATTGATCAGCGCTTTGATCCTTCTAGCCGTGGTTTCAAGAATGCTTATAGCCACGGGTAGTTGAGAAGAAACCACGGCTAGTACACTGCTGAAACCTCGGTTAGATGAGAAGAAACCACGGCTAGTAGAGAAGAAACCACGACTAGTTGACAAGAAACCACACCTAGTTCAGAAGAAACCACGGCTAGTTGAGAAGATACCACGGCTAGTTTAGAAGAAACCACTGCTATTTTAACACAAACCAATGCAACTAGTACTTGTGAGGTAATTCTATCCAACAATACTTAATATACACACACTGTTATGATAACCACTTCAAAATACAATTTAAAATAAAAGTGCGAATCAAATAGATGTAGAATGATAACCACTTAGTAAAAAAATTTAATTCATACAAATTTAACAACCCATTTTATTCAATTCAATATCTTACAATCGCATTTCATGGGTCACACACAATCACTACAAGAACACTCATAATAAGATAACGGACACATACTAATGCAAAAACAACAAACAACATAGAACACACTGAAAAGACACACACTTAGAGATCCATCAAGCCCCTGAGTCTCTCGATAAATGTCACACCCCCAAATTACCTGTTTTGCAGCGGAATTGAATACCTTGGGGAGGACTGTCATAGCATCAAAGTTACAGTTATATCGAACGACCTAAAGTGTCGTTTGGAAAACACATCGTTTAATTTATTAAAACAATCAGAGTTTACAAAGTATTGGTCTCAAATGAAAATCAACTTGTGCGGAAATAAGTTTGTTACAAGCCAAACGATGTTTTAAAGTTTATAAAACCTAAGTGAGACGCGTCGTCACCACGACTCTATGATATGTCCATAAGCATGCCATGAAGTGAATGCCTTAGATACCTGAGATAAAACATGCTAAAAAGTGTCAACACAAAGGCTGAGTGAGTTCATAGAGTTTGTATTGAAATGTAAAGCCTTTAAAGAACGTTCATGCAGCAAAGTCTAAGTTTTTGGTCATATAGAATAGTTCACAAAGCAAAGGCATCGTAAATCCACTCAGTTCCAAGTCCCGCCCATACAAAACTTGCAACCTGTGTGTTTACAACCCACTGCTAAAAATAGTATGTCAATCATATATGCATGTATCATAGTAGTTAAAAGTATAAATGTCACCACAAGGGTCTTCCAACACACGTGTTGGGATGTATCCATAAAAATGGCCTTCCAACATATAAATATTGGGATGTTTGTAAATTAATAGCCTTCCAACAACTTAATTTGGAGCCACTAATTCTTGTATGTTTGTAAATTAATAGCCTTCCAACAACTTAATTTGGAGCCACTAATTCTTGTATGTTTGTAAATTAATAGCCTTCCAACAACTTAATTTGGAGCCACTAATTCTTGTATGTTTGTAAATTAATAGCCTTCCAACAACTTAATTTGGAGCCACTAATTCTTGTATGTTTGTAAATTAATAGCCTTCCAACAACTTAATTTGGAGCCACTAATTCTTGTATGTTTGTTCCAAATATGCATATGAAATCAAGTATATAACGCAATCAAGTGTAAAGTATATGTAATGTTGTTTGGCAAAAGAGTTTAAATGATTTGGCCGGCTCCCGCAGGAGTTAATCAATTGCTAAAGTATGTATGTTGAAGTATAATTGAAAACAAGTTTAGCACATTAAGGCACATATCGCAATAAACCACACGTAATGTCCAAAGAGTAAAAGAAGTATAGTGTAACACAATTGTATAAATGGTTTGAGTATTCGCAAGAGTAAAAACAAGTATTTAAGCATATATCTCCCCCAACTAGTTTGTAAGAATTTAAACGAGTATAAGCGGGGTATGAACTCACAGTAACATGTAAGAGTTTAAAGTACTTGTGAAAGTAAATGAAAATAGTTTGAGCATGTATCTCCCCCAAAAGTTTGTAAACAATTAATAGAAAGTGGGGCTATGAAAACTCACTTGATGAATTGGTATGATGACAAGAGTGAGTACACCGAGATGTAGTGTGATGCTTTAACCTTGACCTATTGTGAATGATATGATACGTAATGAGTTATGATGTAATGTTATGCATGCATTTCGTATGTTAATTATACCATTTGTGAGTTTTGAAAATAATACTTATCGTCGAAAAATACTCTTTTGACGTCTTGACCATTCTTAAATTACTTTACAAGTATTTACGTCAAAATGTCATCCTACAATAGTTTCGTAATGATTTATCGTGAAATTATCACTTTTCGTCGTAAAATAATGTCGTCGGAAATTTCATGAAAGTGTGACAATCCGTACTTTCAGGTCATTTCTCGACACAGTTCATGTCTCATTATTTCAACATTTTTAGTAAACTTGGTTTACTTGTTTCAAATTCGCGTAACCTTAAAGGTTTAGCGGCGAATTCATGATCATAACATCACGTACATTTCATTGACATCATTTACATCTCATTAGTTCATTCATAACATTTCATTTCATATTTTACGCGTAATTTTTATATTTAATAATCTTTATCGCGTGAGTTTTATTTTGTATATTTAATCCGTTATTTTCAAAAATGATCCCGAGGTATTTCTAAATTTATATTTAGTTCATAAAAATTATATTTTTAGTTTTCCTAGTGTTTCAAATTTATTTGGTACATAAATCGTTAAAGTTAAATTATTACGTCGTTTTTCTTAAAAATTATACGATAATTATTTTTATCACTCAAATTTCACAAGGAATGTATTTTTACAATTTTTATCAACTCATTACATTGTATTTGATCTAATAAAAACTAACTTGTACCAAAATTTCCATTTATCCTACAAGTTGCAAATTCCTACAAGTTTAATTACATTTTCTTACCAAATTACTACAAATTATATTTATACAAGTTTATAAAAAAAAAAAAAAAAAGTAAAATATCTATGCATTCCTCCCCCTTGGCCGACCTAGGGGGGAGGGTTTGCATTAATGAGGTTGGTTAGTGATGTTTTAACTTATAGGCTAATTATCTCAATAATTTTCTCATATATCTCATTTCTCAAAAGTGTTAGAAAAAAAAATATCCTCTCCTTGTTTCTCTCCTCTCCTAACCGGCCACATACAAGAAGCACCAAGGGATCAAAATTTTCTCAAGATCAAGCATTATAAACAATCTAGTGTATACTCTTTCTTAGATTTTGAAATAAAAATCTAGAGTATTTAGGTTATCCTTGTTACTAGCACCTCTTCACTTGCACTAGTAAGCATGTTTTCACCATTTTTATGTTTCCTCTTCATTTTCATAAGTTTCTTTACATTTTTGGAGCTCATATGCATGTATTGTGATTTATACCATTTTTTCTTGATTTATTGAGTTATATATATATTTTTAGTCATCCTATAATTATTCCCATGGTAATCTTTGGTCTTG
>BPTQ01000004.1:168368618-168446940 GCA_019973895.1 Chrysanthemum seticuspe | reverse complement strand
TTTAAAACGAACTCCTACCCTTTCGAACAGAGTAGCTCGGATTAGTATTCTTTCGTACATAAATCCTGCCCTTAAAGAGTGCTATCGTGCCCTTGCATAGAACACCCTGCTCATTGAGTATACGTACTCGTAACTGTATTAGTAAATCTGGTATGTACTCGTATTTGAAAATCTTGGGAACAGCGCAAAACCCGGTATCATAGTAATTAGCTTAGTGCTCCTGCACTAAGGAGACTGTACCCTTCTTACAGTGTTAAGAGTTAAAGGCCAGTAAAGAGTTTGAGGTATAAGTAGTAAAGTATAGTTAAATAAGTACTAAAAAGTAAAGTGGAATTTGCGCATTTAAAGTATAATTTATTTGCAATAGCGCATTCAATAATAAAACTTGTTAATTAGGCAATGAAGGTTTTTACTAAGGCTGTATAAAAATATGAATGTAAATCAATATTTTTGTTATAAAACTCAAATGGATCACAAGATTTAAATAAAACATATATTTAGCAATTTAAGTATAATGATACTATGGCCCAAAACGCGACAAGGGTTCTAAAAGTTTATGCTCATGTATGGTCTAAATGATTATGTCAATGCTCATGCATATGAGTTACTCGTCCCACAAGATACGTTCCCGTGCTATCGTGAGAAATTCCCGTCCTAAATACATGCTTTCTTATGATTAGGCTCGATGAGACAAGCTTTCCCATCCTCAAGCAAAATTTTAAAAGACTTTTTGGTAACCGATTTTTACTTAATCCCACAACTCATCAAACAAGAACTGTCATACGATTAGGCTAAATCGGTTTAGGTAACGACTTGTTTCTAGCTCGATCTTTGCAACTCATCAAACAAGAACTGTCGCTCGGATCAAACTGGAAACAAGTAGTTTGAAGAAAATCTTTTGAAAATTTGGCTTGATTACGGAATTGCTTACACATATGAGACTACTACTCCCTTCATTGCATGATTCTTCCTGAATTAGACATAGGTGATCAGGCTATGTATAATTTAGGAGTAACTATGCAATGCTTGGACTAATTGACTCATATGATGTTTGGTGTTGAGTCATAAGTCCGCATGTATAAAGAAGGTGCACTTATAATGATATGATGAGATGCTATGATGATGTGGTTATAGTCTAGGGTCAATGATGCAACCTAGTTCTCTATAACCGATGCTCTGATACCAATCTGTCACACCCCCAAATTACCTGTTTTGCAGCGGAATTGAATACCTTGGGGAGGACTGTCATAGCATCAAAGTTACAGTTATATCGAACGACCTAAAGTGTCGTTTGGAAAACACATCGTTTAATTTATCAACACAATCAGAGTTTACAAAGTATTGGTCACAAATGAAAATCAACTTGTGCGGAAATAAGTTTGTTACAAGCCAAACTATGTTTTAAAGTTTATAAAACCCAAGTGAGACGCGTCGTCACCACGACTCTATGATATGTCCATATGCATGCCATGAAGTGGATGCCTCAGATACTTGAGATAAAACATGCTAAAAAGTGTCAACACAAAGGTTGAGTGAGTTCATAGAGTTTGTGTTGAAATGTAAAGCCTTTAAAGAACGTTCATGCAGCAAAGTCTAAGTTTTTGGTCATATAGAATAGTTCACAAAGCAAAGACATCGTAAATCCACTCAGTTCCAAGTCCCGCCCATACAAAACTTGCAACCTGTGTGTTTACAACCCACTGCTAAAAATAGTATGTCAATCATATATGCATGTATCATAGTAGTTAAAAGTATAAATGTCACAACAAGGGTCTTCCAACACACGTGTTGGGATGTATCCATAAAAATGGCCTTCCAACATATAAATATTGGGATGTTTGTAAATTAATAGCCTTCCAACAACTTAATTTGGAGCCACTAATTCTTGTATGTTTGTAAATTAATAGCCTTCCAACAACTTAATTTGGAGCCACTAATTCTTGTATGTTTGTAAATTAATAGCCTTCCAACAACTTAATTTGGAGCCACTAATTCTTGTATGTTTGTAAATTAATAGCCTTCCAACAACTTAATTTGGAGCCACTAATTCTTGTATGTTTGTAAATTAATAGCCTTCCAACAACTTAATTTGGAGCCACTAATTCTTGTATGTTTGTTCCAAGTATGCATATGAAATCAAGTATATAACGCAATCAAGTGTAAAGTATATGTAATGTTGTTTGGCAAAAGAGTTTAAATGATTTGGCCGGCTCCCGCAGGAGTTAACCAATTGCTAAAGTATGTATGTTGAAGTATAATTGAAAACAAGTTTAGCACATTAAGGTACATATCGCAATAAACCACACATAATGTCCAAAGAGTATAAGAAGTATAGTGTAACACAACTGTATAAATGGTTTGAGTATTCGCAAGAGTAAAAACAAGTATTTAAGCATATATCTCCCCCAAATAGTTTGTAAGAATTTAAACGAGTATAAGCGGGGTATGAACTCACAGTAATATGTAAGAGTTTAAAGTACTTGTGAAAGTAAATGAAAATAGTTTGAGCATGTATCTCCCCCAAAAGTTTGTAAACAATTAATAGAAAGTGGGGCTATGAAAACTCACCTGGTGTGATTGATATGCTAACAAAATGAACTGCACGAAAGTGAGGCTCGGAAACTATCCGCGACCTAAAATGAATGTTATGATATGTAATGAGTTATGATGTAATGTTATGCATGCATTTCGTATGTTATTTATACCACTTGTGAGTTTTGAAAATAATACTCTTCGTCGAAAAATACTCTTGTGACGTCTTGACCATTCTTGAATTACTTTACAAGTTTTTACGTCAAAATGTCATCCTACAATGGTTTATTAATGATTTATTGTGAAATTATAACTTTTATAAGAAAATGTACTCCATTTGTTCTCCAATATTTTTGTTCTCCAAATCTTTTAACTCTTCAAATATTTTAGTCCTCCAAATGGTTTTGGTTCTCCAAACTTTAGTTCTCAAAAAATAGTTCTCCAAAAATAGTTCTCCAATATTTTTAGTTTTCCAAAACTAGTTCTCCAACACTTTTGTTCTCCAAAAATAGTTCTCCAAAAATAGTTCTCCAATATTTTTAGTTTTCCAAAACTAGTTCTCCAACACTTTTGTTCTCCAAAAATAGTTCTCCAAAAATAGTTAAGTTACGGCAATTTATGAAAACGTTTATATCTTAGTCGTTTCAACTCCGTTTTCTACGTATTATATGTCCTTAGCTTCGTATCAAAGTATACTAATATATTTTTGATAAGTCAAAATAATTTATAAAGCTTAGGACTCGTTTTTGACTCGAATAAAACAATAATAGGTTGCTGAAATTTCAGAAAAATATATATTTCGTCGTCAAACTTGAAAAATTCATAACTTCTTCGTTATAACCCCGTTTTAATCCGTTCAAGCGGTCACGGATTCGTTTTAAAGTATATTTTCTAAATATCTAGGCCAAAAATTTTATGTCTACTGTCGTTTTTCCAGATTTACAAAATAAGATCAGACCCTTATTTAGACTTGTCGAAAAGAGTTTTTCTCATACTAAACCTATTCCAATCCCTTCAAAACAACTCCGAAGCTATTCTAATCCTACCATACACCTTCTTAGGGTGTCATGGGTTCCTAAACATCATCAAGACCAATATATAACAAGGGATAAATTATAGGATGACTTAAATATGTATAACTCTAAAAAAAATGATAAAAATGGTATAAATATCCACAAGTCTTGCATGTTTTGCTCAAAAATGATGAAATACATATGAAATGATAATGAAAGATGTAAAATGAAAATAATATGCTTACTAGTTACTTGATGAGGTGATTAGAACAAGGATTAACCTAAACACCCTAGGTTTTTATTTCAAAACCTTAATAAGAGTGTAATTCTAGATTGTTTAACTTGATCTTGTAAAAATTTTGATGATTTCCTTGTAAACACCTATATGGCCGGTTCTTGAGGATGAAACAAGAGAGAAGAAATAATTTTTCTTGACTTGAAATAATTGAGAGTGAATGAGTTGAAATTTGAGTGAAGTAAGACTTTTAAGTAGTGTATAGATCTATACATAAAAAAAAATCTACCAACTTGAGGATACATCCCCCCCCCCTTGGCCGGTTTTGGGGGGATTGTGTCAACAAAATATCTTCTTTTTTTTTTTTTTTATATTGTATATACTTGTGTAATTATTGTAAGAAAAATGTAGTTAAGGTGAATATGTAATAACTTGTATATAGTTGTAAAGTTAAAGTAGTATGGACTAAAATAAGTTTTAAGGGATCAAAGTAAAGTATATTGTAGTTATAAAAATTGTAAAAATACATTCCTTGTAAAATTTGAGTGATATAATAATTATCGTATAGTTTTTAAGAAAAGCGTCGTAATAATATGAATTTAACGATTTATATACAAAATAAATTTAGAACACTAGGTAAACTCAAAATATTGTTTTTATAACTAAATGTAAGTATAAAAATATGTCGGAATCATTTTTGGAAGTAACGGATTAATTGTTCAAAATAATAACTTACGCGATAACGTTTATTTAATATGAAATTTACGCGTTTAAGGTGAAATGAAAAATCATGAATAAATTGATATGAAATGATGAATATGGAGTTTGAGAAATGACCGGAAATTGAGAATTGTGACAATAAAGATGCCATTGTTCGCAGCATTTAGCTCCAGTTTCGTGAAAGGATACGCATCTGCATGATCTTTTGATCATCTTTACCATTTACCCCCCTCAAATATTCTGCTGTTTTTTGAGCATGCCTGTTTCCAACACTCTCCAATTCTTGAATGAAGCTAAGCCTTTCTTCAGTGATTTGAAGCAATCTTCCCGCAAGCGCATTCAATTGTTGTGCCATACGAACATCTTCGCCAGAGGCTTGGTAGCAATAGAAGACTAACATATCAGGCCAGTTGTTAGAATTTGCATCGGCTCTAAGCTTATCACACCTAGGAAATCTAGACATTTCCTTATCCCAATACGTTATCACAAATTAAAAAAAAAAATAAACTGGTTAACTAACAAGATGGGTTTGCTGTCTTTAAATAGGCAAGCAGCAAATACATACATTACTGTTAACTGTATTTGTATTATCATGACACCAATCCATGTCCTCATATAGCATTTGTCACATGATGCACAACTGCTCCCATATTATTGAATAACATCCAATAAAAAATTACAGCCTTTCAAATACTTTAAACCCAATCCACATATTGTCACTATATTTGTTTTTTTTCACTTACACATGCTCACAAGATTTACTATTTCTGAACAAACATCCAAAACAGGACATATCATAGCTGGTTTTGCACTAGCCTTTTGCATTGCCTAACCTTTCACAATTATTTACCATGATCTTGAACATAAAACTTAACAAAACATTCATACACAAACACAACGTTTTATTCATGACAAAATACAAAAACTTGGTTAAAACTATTACTTCTAACACTTATCAAAGTGCAACACACCAATAATTGATAGTTTGTAAGTTAATCTTGGAACAACAATCAAACCACACAACCATATGTATTACTGTTTAACTTTAAGCATACACATACTTAGCCTTACACAACCATTTAGCAACTATTACATTAGTTAAATAAAGAGAACATTGACCTAGTAATTATCCATGTTATTGAAATCATCCAAGTGATAAGTATTTGATGATTCAGGGAGTGAATTTAGGTTAATGCCAGAATTATATACGTAACCCTCCCAATCTCTGTTAGTTGGTTCTCCATCCCAACGTACGGCATCCCAATCCTGGTAAATTCTCCCATTTTGAAAATACTCGTCGTCCACTTGCGATTGTGGGTCATCTTTCAATTGAAAATGAGCACCTGACCCACCTTTACGCGTTCCCTGTTCAGGTGCCATCTCTTGCATAACTTGTTTGCCCTTGTCTGTCCTGCTATTCGTTTTTTTCTAACAACATATACAACCAATCGTGTCAGAATACAAAAAAACAATATTAGATATACTGTTAATACAAATATCGTCATTAAACGTTATTTATATTTTTGATCTTTGCCTAAGTTTTGTTAACGACAAAAGTAAATTTAATTTATAAAAGCTTAAAGCTTGTCAAGTTTATTAGATATTAAAACAAGCTTTCTCAAACAAATATATTCATCATTCAAGCATTTACATTTATGATTAGTAACATCTTGATATGACTCTAATCATTATGTATGATAGTAGTTTGTAGAATGTGTTAGGTTCTTAAAACCAAACACTACTTAAGCATTTGCATATTTCTATTAATAGTAATACAACATGTTGACATCATGTATTACATCATGGAGATCATTGGAAGATTCCATTAGATATTTTGTGAAGATTTGTACTCTTCATAACTTGCACAATCTTACTTAGATAGAGTTGACTTTAGGCAAGATTTGATATCTTGACTGTCAGACTGGCGGTACCAATTTGGTACACGGGCGGAACCCTTTTAAGGGGTCCGCGGTCCGTGGACGCTCCTGTCCAAATTGGCTATAAATAGCAATGCCAAGCCAAGTAGTTTCTCATCCCTTTCTAACATACTCTCATACATATCTTCTCTCTAACCTTTCTAACTCAGTTTCATATCATATTAGTGATCTCTTTTGTAGCAAAGAAGATCAAGTCATATTCAAGCTTCAACGAGAAGTTGGAAGTCTTGTTTGTTTAGTGTTGTATGATCTAGTGTTGATCCATACTTCATTGTTGTATCAAACCATCATAATCTTGTGAGTGTGAGTGGTTAGTATTTTAGTCCTCAAAATACATTGTGTGTGGGAGTAGTTGTACCCTTGGAAAGAACTCGACATCTAGCTTAGTGTCGGAAATAGTGTAAGCGAAGTGTAAAGGTTTTCTCCGCCGGTGAAAGGAGCTTGTTGACTAGTGAAGTTAAACTCTCGAGTGTGAGACTCGGGGAGTGGAGTAGGGCAAGGAAAAAGAGTCCTTGTAGGCCGAACCACTATAAACAACTTGTTGTGGTTTGATCATTTCTTTCCTTATTTACTTATTACATATTGCTTGCACATTTCATTAACATACTTAAGATCAATATCAATTGATCTTTCAATAAGTTTCAAAACAAAGTTTTTAATCGGTAAACTATTCAACCCCCCTTCTAGTTTTCTACATATACATTTGAACGAACAATCTAGATTACCTTTTTTCTGGGCACTGGTTCCATGCATGCTGCACGGGTATGCCCTACGGTACCACACCTCCCACATTTTCTAACTTTTGGCTCCTCATTTTTTGATGGGAAACGATCTTTGTTTTTAGGTCTTCCTGCCTGCCTCTTGTCCATCAACGGCGGTTTAACCTTTTTCAAGTTACCCGGATCATGCCATTCTGACTCTATTTCCAAAGGATACACCATTTCATGATATGTGCCTTTGAGTGCAGTTTTTGTAAACCATGTTTCCGCCCATCTGTCACAGTTAGTCAATTTTTCTTCTCTACACACGACACACACATGACCACATGGTAGTCCCGAAAGTTGCCATTTCCTGCACGAGTCTTCGTAATCAAAAACCATACACGAATAAAACAACATTTACCGTAATTGACACCTGTATATTGCAGGTACCTGCAACTGCATTCATTCTTTACAAAATCAACAATATGACTACGACGATTGTCTATAACTTGGTACACAACACACATGGCAATGCCTCTTACTTCCTAATTAGCACTCTTCCACATTCTCTGCTCCACCTTCCTGGCTGCCCATTGTGTAAGTTCAAATTCCGGTGCGTCTGCAAAATAAGCATACATAAGGTAACATTTATCGAACAAGTATTTGTGAGACGGGTAATATATAGTTATACCGTAGTATTTTTCGCGACGTTCGAAATACCAATCCTGTAGAAGACGTCTGTAGTACTCAAAGAGCATAGTTATTGGTACCTTTCGAACGTGCCTTGTTAATGAATTTATTGACTCCGCACTGTTTGAGGTCAAATAATTGTATCTTTTTCCACTGCAATATGCCCTAGACCACTTTTGATACCCGGCGTCTTCAAGTTTTTTGACGGCTTCTGATTTTTTTACACGAAGCTCGTTAATTGCATTATCAAAATCTTCAGTTGTGTAGCATTTGCACACCTTCCAGTACAAAGCCTTATGCTTTTTACGGGTGATATTGCAATTCATCATCAAGTGACGACAACAATAACCATGAAAGCAATTTGGAAAAACTGTGTCACAAGCTTTTGTTATTGAATGATGCATGTCTGAAATAATCGCCAGATTAGGCACTTCACCAATGCATTCTTTCAACCACCCCAAAAACAATGTCCAGGTTTCAGCGGTCTCACCCTGTGCGACCCCGGTAGCGATTGGAATAATCTGATTATTTCCGTCCATACCAACAACAAGCATGTTGGTTCCTAGATACTTCCCTTTCAGATGTGCAACATCAATTATAATCAATGGCCGCATGAAGGCTATAAAACTCCGAATCTAGTATCGTTAAGTATATATTAGTGCTTAGTATACGTTAAAGCTTAATATACTAATAACAATAATAATAATAAGATGTGTGTGTAAGAAAAATAATAGTAAAAATACTAATACTAACAATTAATATAATTGTGCCCGAAACTTACCGCAAAACCAAATGCTACAAAAACCATCTTAAATCTTCCAGCTTCGTCTGTATCGATGTGTGTTACAGTCCCCTCATTTTTTAGCTTTAGGTTATGACAATATAAAGCTAACTGCTCAAACGATTGTTCATGTTTACCGTTCAACACCTCAAATGCCAAATTTCTACCCCCCAAGCTCGTTTGTAAGAAACGTTTACTTTCCATTCAAGACTCAAATCTCTTTGTATGTCCTTTCCAGTATATACCCTCCGTGTATCTTTCAATTTTTCGATTAGCAACTGACTAAGTAATTTCATTGTCGCATTACGATGATTAGGATGTAATTCAGTTCTTGAACATGTGTGGACATTGTTGATGCTAGAAACATAGAATGTGCTATCCAGTTTTTTTTTTCGTGTGTGTATGTTCCATGAGCACCCTTCATTTATACATTTCACGCTGTACCTCGTGGGATCAGATTTAATAACTTTGTATTCAAAGCGCTCAAGTAATGATTTCTTTCCAATAGTAAACATGCATTCTGCTTTATTATAAAATTGTTTATGTTTGAAAAATAAGGTATCTGTTTTTTGGGAATCGATGTTTTTTAAATCTGGTTGTGGTGCAGTTGGTGGCGTGGGCATATTTTTAAATGAGTCTCTTTGCGACGGAGGAAGTGAATGATCAGGTTGGTGAAAAAAGGTATCCTCGACCTTTGGTGTGTCATGATAACTATCTTTGTGAATCAGCGGAAAATTCAGGTCTAATGATAAATGATTAGAAGCCGAAGATGATTTTACCTCTGTAGGTGGTGGTTCTTTTGTTGAAATTAACAGAGCTTGAGTTTGCTCATTCTTACAACATAGTTCATGAATGAAGAATTGGACGTCTTCATCATCAACAACGTCCAATTCCATCAAGGAACCATCTTTGTAAGATAACCTGACTCTATCATTTGGTGTGTGTTTCACACCGTCAACCTTTTTCTTGACATACGCCACTAGTTTACTGAAAGTGATATTTTTAGGTAGTTTAACTGCATGTTTAGATGAAGGATGCACTAAATAAACCTTAAAATTAGAATTGTAATCGTAATCCATGGTTGTGTTTTGAACAAAGTTAGGTGGAAATAATTCTTGGACTTTACAGTAGACTCTTTTAAGTAAGCCAAGTGCAAATTACCAGCCCTTTGTACTTGTGCATTTACTTAGGTTGCCCAACAATGTAAACTTTCTAAGGTTGCCCAAAATTAATGTATCAACATAGATACACTTTACTGAGTGTATTAAGTATGAACAACCCATTTGTGATTGTTTATTATTAATTTTGTACTTGTGCCAACTGCCTAAGATTTACTAAGATACACATTTATTTGTGTTTTGTGAAAAATTTATTAACTTGCCAACTGCCCACTACTTGAAACAAGTAACTCATCCCAACTACATATAGATTCTTTAAGTAATAACAATTTCATAGTTGTAGTAATGTCTAACGGTAAATAGTAATATATTTATGATCCTTACCTTTTTTTTGTTTTTATTATTATTTTTTTTTGTTTTACATAATTAACAGGGATTGTGCGTAAACGTTTGTCTTTTGAAGTGGAACAACCATGTGATGACGTGATTCATGAAATATATAGGAAACAACTTAACAAAAGATCTAAGAAGGATGTAGCTGAAAAAGGTGCGTTGGCTGTCAAGGAAATAGGTGACAAGAATAAAGATGAGCACAACAAAATAAATGGAAATGTTGATGCTGAGAAGTCCCTTACTAAGCAGCATGAAGATGAAGCAAAAATGGAACAACTAGCCGAACAAGATAGGGTTGAAAGAGAAATGGAAGAGCGAATGCGGCAAGACCGGGAACACGAGGATCTGTTCTGTAAGATAGAATAAGGTCACCTTGGACAGTCAAAATTAAGGATAACTTTAGTTAAAGTTACATTATCAGCCTGGAGACTTGTAGTTTAAAAAAACATGTACCTCACTTCTTTAAACTTCATATATTTCACTTTCATGTTTGTTTCAAGCCTTATATACTTGGAAATTATTCATTAATTTATAAAACTGCATCAACGGATGCAGTGCTTGATGCTTCCCATTCATACAATCATCTAATAAGTACATCAAGAGTTATCCAGTAAGGACTACTATCAAAATACTACTACATCAACATAACCACCTAAACCATCTATGAACTCTTTGGTATGGCCCATGCTGGCATCTTCTGCTGAACTCCTTGTCCCCCAATAACAGCCCACAGTTTTGGGCAAGCAAGTCCCCTCACTAGCTCTCTTTTGGGGGGACCTGATGAGGAAGGACACACTGCTCGTGGTTGAGATGCAAGTGCTTCAAGAGGTGGAGATCTGAGTGGTTCTGTTTGGATGGAAGAGGGTCCAGCAGGAACATGCTTTATTGGAGGAAGATAGTTCTCCCAAGTATTGCTTGAGCATGAAGTATCAGAAGAATCTGAATGTGAAGAGATTTCCAGAGGATGTTTTTGTGACCCACTCATGTTGACTAAAATGTTTTGGGGATACAAGAGAGATATATGTGGTATATGATATGTTATTAAATAGAGTTAAAAAGCATTCAATGTGTTAAATGGGTAGAAGGTGTGAGTTGTTGTGTAGTAAATGAAGCCATTGCCTATTTGACTTGGTGTTTAGCACTTACTATAAGCACATATGGTTGTGGGCATCCCACTGCTAGTGCATTTCTAACCACCGCAGGAACTGGGCAACCCACTGCTAGTGCAATTGTAACCACGGATAGCCGTTGGCAACCCACGGGTAGTATATTTCGAACCACGGCTAGTATATTGATGAAAATGGAAACTCAAGGGGCTATTATGTAACATGTTGATCTAAAAGTATATAATCCCCAAATCACTGCGCTATCAAATAATTGGTCTTTACACACATGAAATTGGCGCTCTACACAAACCCTAACCACTCCCAAACTGATAATTAAACGTCTTTTACATCCAAATCACAAAAATGCCGAAAGAATGTAAAGAATATACAACCACACACAACGTCGTTGCATACCTAACCAAGAACAATCATACTGAAGGGTTCCATGAGATGCTTGCTTTTATCAAACACACACCAATTCACTATGCAATAAGTGTACAACCTATCATTCTTAAAGCATACATTCATCAATTTTAGTTGAAGGCAGAAATTCAAGAAAGAGATGGAGCAGCCGTAATTAGGAGTGTTGTTGATGAGAATGAGATAATAGTGAAAGAGGAGGTGATTAGGGAGGTTTTGAAGCTGGAGGATGCTGATGGGGTTGACAATTTGTCTGATGGTGATATTTTTCAGGGGTTGAAAAGATTGGGTTATGAGAAAAATGTGGAAAGAATTAAGTATCATAAAGGTATGTTCTCACCCCAATGGAAGTTTTTAATACATACTTTGTTTTTGTGTCTAAGCAATAAGACTACTGGCTTTGATGAGTTTCCATCAAAAATAGCAACTACTGTCATATGTTTATCACAGGGGAGGGTGTTTAACTGGTCTAGGATGATCTTTGAGGGGTTTATGAAGAACATTAAAGAAAAGGGTAAATACTACTTATATCCTAGGTTTGTTCAATTAATAGTGGAGAAACAGATCACGAAAACCATTCCTCACAAAAGGGAGTATGAGGTACTTCATATGTCTCCTAGGGTGTTTACACACTTGAGAAAAAAGAATGGCAAGTTCTCAGGAAAGCTTACACCTTTATTCCCTAATATGCTTAACTTGCCAGACATTCCTGAAAATGAGGAGGTGCTTGAATCCCAACCCAACCAAAGCAATGATGCTCAACCCACTCCGACAACGTCTGAACATACTGCTAACCCAACAGAATCCACTGCTAAACCATTACCTTTACCTGAATCACAAAACAACCAAACCAATGATGCTGCTCCCACTGCTACCACTGACGCTCAACCCAATGCCACCGTATCAGATCCCACGGGTACCACATATGGTGAGAATATTATAGAAGTAGTGAATGAATTGAAGGCTAAATGTACACAAATGGAAAATACAATAAGAAGGTTGAAGCACAGGGTTTATGTGTTGGAGAGAGTAAGAAGACCAAGGTTTGGTGCATCTAATAGAGTAACGAAGATGACTAAGAAAGGCAGGTCCTCAAAGGGGACGAGCAAAAGCATTGGTTCAGGGGAGTATGTAAACATGGATGTTGAGATGGATTTCGATAGTGGATATCATGTGCTTCAAGTGGGGTACGAAACAACCACTCCGATTGTTGCTGAATCCCCTGGTATTACAAATGAAATCACTGATGCGACCTTAATGACAACCACGGTCACACAAACACCCAACTCTAAGGAAGTTGAAAAAGAGGTTGCCGGTACCTTGATGAACTTATGTAAAAGCTTACCCAGTCGGACTGGATCGGGTACTGCACATTTTCCTATTATACTTAGACCCACTGGTCCTAAACCGTTGGCTAAACCTTTGGCTAAAGGTTTGAAGGTTGGAAAAGCAAAATTGGTAGAGGAAGGAAAAGAACAAATGGTAGAACCTTTTAATGTTGCAGTTGAAGACGAAGAGGAAGAAGTTGTGCAGGCTGTATATAGTGATACTACAAATGACAGCACTGCTGTAATCTCAGAGGTTATTTCATCGACAGTTACTTCAGATACACATATTGCTACTACAACCACTGATGGTACGATTATCACAACTGCTGTAACACCACCATCGGAGGCGAAGGAAGTTGAGAAGGAGGTTGCAGGTACGCTGCTGAACTTATGTACAACCTTAGCAATTCCTGATTCTGTTATTGCACCTGTTCCCATTGTAATTGAACCTACTGGAAATAAACCATTGGCTAATACTTTGAAGAATGGGGTGCCAGTGAATAAAGTAGTAGATCAACGAGACATAGGAAAGGGTGAAGCTATTTCTGAACCTGAAGTAGATGAACTTGAATTTGATAGTAAGGAGGATCAGATTTCACATGATCATGAATTATCAATACAATTGGATGAAAGATTTAAGGCTGAAGATCTTGCTTTTGAAAAAAAAAGAAAGAACAAGATGAAGCTAGTATGAGAGTGATTGAACGATGGAACAAGGAACAAGCATTTCTTCAGGCTTCTGAAATGATAAAGTTGGAATGGAGTAATGAAGAATGGGCACTATTAGATGTTCCATCAAGGTCAAAGGTTCTGGCTGCGAGGGCGAGACAAATGCAGAAGGAAAGAAGTGTCGTACCATATAATAGTAAGAATAACAAACCTCCTACTAGGGCTCAAAGGAGAAATATCATGATCACGATTCTCAAGCACATGGAATTTTGCAAAGGCAAGGATTTGAAAAAATGCACGGACGAAGAGATTGAAGAGCTGTATGAACGTTGGTTAAGAATGAAAGATGATTTCAATCCTATGAATTCTGATAAAGAAGCTGATTGGATCAAGAACGAACAAAAGCGAATAGCAGAAATTCGGGAGAATGTGCGTTCTAAGAAACAGAAATTGGATGAAGGGATGGAGAGGGAAGAAAGAATGGATGTGTATCTTAAGGTGAGTGATATACAAGAGCCGATTAATCGTACACCACCAAGCGCAAGTCAGCCAGTTCATGATTTGAAAATAATCACTGAAAATGGTAGAGAAGTGATTGAAATAACAAGAGCAGATGGATGCAGAAGTACATACGTAGATTTTGGGCGCTTGTTGTTCTTTCTATCAAAAGATGATTTGGAACAGTTATGGAAAGTCATTGATTTTAGATATGGAAAGCATGGGCCAACTGGAGGATTAGCAAGGTTCGTGTGGAGATCATTGAAAAACATGTGTCAACCGAATCCAGCGGACAAATTCTGGAAACAATTTGAAGTAGTTGAATGGATGCTTTATGAGCATTCCAGAGTACATGCTGTACAATCTACTAAGGATAAGTTTTTCATGTTTATTGATAAACCCTATCCATTGTCCAAAACTGTTGCCAGGAAAATGTTGGAAGCAAATCTTGATCCACAAGGAACCATATCAACAAATCCAATGGTAGATCAATTGCTCTTGAAGATTCAAAAGAGTTCTGGTGTACAAGGTCCTTTGGCAATAAAACTCTCAAGGAAGGTTAAGTAGAATGGGTGGTGTATTTAATAAGAAGGCTGAGGAGGATGGTGGGTCAAACCATGGATTGAATTGTTGGAACCACGGCAAGTATGAAGAAACCACGTTTAGAATAACTGTTGAAACCATGGCTAGTTGAAAAGATACCACGGCTAGTATGATCAAAACCACGGCTAGTTTAAAAGATACCACGGCTAGTATGATCAAAACCACGGCTATAAGCACTGTTGAAACCACGGCTAGTTGAGAAGATACGACGGCTATTTTAGAATAAACCACGGCTAGTAGAAGATTGGAAGCTGGTTTAAATGTAATATCATAATTTATATGTAATCAGTTTTGAGTAGTGATTATTATGATTTAAACAAGCAATACTAATATCAACAAATAATATTTACAAACATTCACAAAACATTTTGGATATTTACAGATTTATCATTCCAATAGTTACTACAATTGATTATACATACACAAAGAATGACCATTCCTTATGAGCTAACACCTTTCTGTACCAATTATATACATACTTGATCAATGAGAGTTGACGATACCACAACTAGTAATAAATATAGTCAATGACCAGCATACTCAATCTTGTATTTCCATAGGTACTCAAACATTCTTTCGCGATAGGCAAGAGCTGTTTCTGCAGGATCGTCAGACTTTAATGGCATGTTATGACTCGGCCTATATAGGTTAATGCAAGACCATATCCCGCAGTCACCGTATCGAGCTGTTTGTTTGGGGACGTCAACACATTTTTGAAAGCTAATATGATAAGTCTTGATATCTATGCCTTTTGCTGCAAAGACTCCCGTTTCGTCTAGTAATTTTGGCAGCCAATACTGAAATTTTGCAGGCATGGTATCCTTCCACCAAATCCGTTTGTTTGTAAAGGCTGGAAACGAATCATACAATGTCAAAACACCCGTACTGATATGCAGCTCTCCTACCGCCCAGTGCTTGTCAGGTTCGTTTATTGGAAATAGTACCTACATCATTTACGACATCAGCATAACGCACCCGCTGAACAATCTATACGTACGGCAATATAGAAAGAAATAAATACCTTTTCGACATCAGCCCAAGGCACCGGGTACTTTACACCATTTGCCCAATAGGTTCGAACAAAGTCATTAACTACTTGAGGTGTGAAAAAGGGACCGACCATAGCCCAGTCGGCATCTGATGGTCGGAAATGCCACAGCAAATCTACCCATAGGTCAAGGTGCTGTTTACACAATTGGGCACATTATTAAAAACAAGTGGGAATCACAAAGAAACATTTATGGTAGAATACTAACAACTGATTTTATACGCACCTCGTCCCTCAGCCATCCATCCTTGTTGGCACCCGTTGCCAATAAACAGTTCCAAAACCGGAGATCAGCAATAGTGTTGCCCCATGGGAAAATAAACCTAGTACCATTATTTTCTTTCAAAAATTTTTGAACAGAACATGGCACAGTTACCTTTTTTGTTTTTTTCTTCCCAGTTCCAGTTCTCGACAGATTCTAAATTAGAACAAATTAACTCTTTTAGTTATTGTTTGTATTACAAAGTAAGAGACATATAAGTTGACACAGTCAAATACCTCCACAAACGGTTCCAATGTATCATCAAAATCTGGAGCGTTAGGAGGGGATGGGGTTTGACAATTAATCCGTGCTGAACGCCTTCTCTTTGGAGTAGTGGCTGGTGGAGTAGTATAGGGTGAGGTGCAATATCTCCCTGGCTTCCTCTTACGTTTAAGGGAGTTGAAAACTAATCTGATATTTGCAGCCTTAAAAAAGAAGGAACAATACATCTTTTAACAAACACCTCGACGATCCAACAATTAAATAACTTCAATACTCAACTGATATTCTACGGCATAAATTTTTTTAGTCATGACTAACCATGTGGTGTCTATTTTAAGGACATGCACAACAAATCATGACTGTTTGTTGAGGGCCCTTTATTATTTTCAAAAGTAAATCCTATGCAAAGTTGACTATGTATGTTTAACTGTTTACATGTGACTTAGCACGTGGTGTCTATTTAATAGCGAAACCATGATCTTATTGTTCACCATATTTCCATCAAATATTTGCTCCTATTCATTTTCAGTTTCATAACCATATTTCCATCACATTAATTGATGTATGTCGAGTTCTAAAGGAGTTAGGTTTGAGGAAAACCACGATGAAAGGGAGTGGTCGATAAAGGTAGCAAGAGAGGTAATGTTTCCTGAAATATATGAATTATATGGACCAGATGCTGAACCTACTTACCGATTACCAGCTGAAGTGCTAGAAGACATAAGAAGAGAGATATACGGTATTGAAAAAAACAAGTTATAGAACCAACTGGCGGTGGTAACTCTAAGCAATCACAAAGGTTGGGACCCAATGCGCAAGATGTTGGTCCTAGTAGCCGTAAAACTAATGTTCGGAAGCAAATGAATTGTCGTAAGACACTCAAACAGTCAAGTCAACCATAAGTGAAAAATAAAATAGTTTGCATGTTTCCTAGTTTGTAAGAGTGATGTATTAATGTATTAATGTATTAAATACAAATAAGTGAAAAAGAAAAATTTATATTTTAATAATTATATCAACTGTAGCACATTGTAAAGATAAGATAAGATTCTTTACACAGTGTAAAAGACAGTATTTTATTCTAACTCAAGTACAGCGCAATGTAAAAGATAAGATTCTTGTTTCTGCTCTCTTATTATCACAACTCTAACTTTATTCTCTCTTATTCTCGCTCAAGAACAATGGCAGCACCAAATGGAAACTTTCAAAATGATGAAGAAGAGTATGAGTTTGTCTTAAACAACGATTTCCTTTTTGACGCAGTGTTAGATGCTTTTGGGGAAGAACCAATGTCAGAATATGGTTCATATAGGCAAGTGAGTGTGTGGATGAGGACAAATATCCTTACTTGGCTGCGTCGCCAAGACTTCTACTGGGATGAGATTTATGGACTTGATGAGGAAGAGGAGGAAGAAGATGAAGATGAGGAAGATCTAGAGAATGAGGAGGAGGCTGAAACTGAGGTGGTGCAGCAAGGTCAGATAGTGCAGCAAAATGAGGTAGAGGAAGAGTTTCAAAGTGAGGTGATGCAGCAAAGGGAGGTGGTGCAACAAACTGAGGAAGATGATAAAAACGAAGTGGAGCAACATGTGAATAATCCTACATTATTTGAAAATATTTATAATTTGGAAAATAGGATTAGTAGTCTTGAAATACTGTTTCAACGACTCAAAGCAAATAAGAAAAGCAAGGGAGAGAGCTCTGGAACTAAAATGTAGATTATGATGATGGTCATTTATGTTTTTAGTATCATATTTGTTTTTTAGGTGTCGAAAACTGTTTTAATGTGTGTTTATGTACTATCTATGCAAATGTATTAATGTTTATAGTAATCAAATGAAAAGCAGGGACTTGTTTGTTGCTAATAATGTCTTTGCTCAAGTTATTTTTGCCATGTCTGCTCTGGGATTGTACTACTATTATTTTTGCCAAATGATAAGATAATTAAATGTACCTTGACAACATCCTGCCCATCCTCATAATTAAGGCATATCACTTCAACAGGTTGTGTATCTGCCCCTTCCATAGCCGTTTCCTCAACCTCCATATCCAATGTGTCTACTTGTGCAACACCTTGCGCAGCGGGATCATAAACGTTGTCTACCGGTAAAGCCCCCTGCTGCAGCCACGGTTCTAACAATGTAAGAGTAAACTGCACAAACCATACCCACCAAAGAGGTGGCCGCCACACAACAATTTCTTTACCCTTCGCACTGTCATTTTCTTTTTCCGCACCATTTACATCCATCGATTCCTAGATAAAGGGTATGTGGGTTTAATATTGAAATAGAA
The DNA here is from genome assembly GCA_019973895.1 of Chrysanthemum seticuspe. Lineage (NCBI taxonomy): Eukaryota > Viridiplantae > Streptophyta > Magnoliopsida > Asterales > Asteraceae > Chrysanthemum > Chrysanthemum seticuspe. Next base: position 168,428,372 of record BPTQ01000004.1, on the reverse strand, counting down.
AAAAGTAAAAGAAGGGAAAAAAAACAATATATATATATATGCGTACGTCAACAGGAGTTGGATCAAACCCATCATAAGCAATGTCTGAGAACTCATCATTCAAATTTGGTAAGGCAGCACAATCAAATTTGTTATCCACCTGCATTATATTGTTGGAATGATGAGCATCATCAGGACCTCCCCATAAAGCAGCGTTCATAACTTGGGTCATAGGCCCGGTAAACTCATCGGAATCGGTATACAACAGCTTCTGCTTGTCATCGGATCCTACGTTGCTCCTGATTGGGGTGTGTTCATCGGAAGTAGCCAACGGTTTGTTGGCATCAACACTATCCACCTGTTAAAAAGTGAACTTACTTAGGCACTCAAAGAGATCATTTTGGTGGAATGAAGTAACACAAATTCAAATAACAGCTTTTTACCTTAATCTCACCAACATCATCTTGTGACTTTATTCCAAAAGCTTCCTCAATTACCACAATTCTCTTTTGTACGCTGTGTAACTCACATAAGAGCTGTGATACACCAACTACTCCTACACGTTCTTCTATACTACCAACCCTGGACTTAAGGGATTTAAGCTCGGCACGAAAGTGATCTTTATCTAAGGTATGTGACGATTCCGCTTTGTCACATTTGATCCCATCTGCAACCTCAACATTACCGGCTACAACATCTTCAACCTTCTCAGGCTCATTCATATTCAACATTTCACCAAACCCAACAAAAATCTCTTCTTCAACAGCTTTGTCATTGACACTAGATGTTTGACCTTCTGTAACAACTTCATCGTCGTCACAGAAAGGGACATTTAAATAGGCTTGAATTCCACCGCATACATCCAAACCAGCCATAGCTTCCTCTTCTTCCATCAGTTGGTCAGCCAAATCTTCTCTTCTTTGAACAAGTTGGGAATCTAGTTGACGGATGTACTCCATACTGCGAATGTACCACGGACAACTCAGCTCGGCATTTGTTGGTACAATCTTCTGTAGTGGTCTGAAAGCCTAAATAACAAAGGAGATAAGTTGATATGCTAAATGCAATAAAAACATACAACGGTTAACTAATTTTGGGTTTTTACTTACCGGATCAAATAAAATTGTGTAATGTTTTTTTTCAAAGTTTTTTACTTTTGACCAAGCTAGACAACGTGGGATCTTCTCTGGGTCTTTGGTCCAGAACTGGGAGCTGTTTGGGAATGTCTCCATAATCCAAATCTGAAAAAACAAATACATCGAATTAAGAGTTACTGATTGTGATTTTAGTGGTTGTGATTATGGTTGCAGTGGTTAGGATAGCAGTGGCTGTATATGTAGTAACAGGGGATACAATTACATAACGTGTTGTTGCAGCAGTGGGTTCTTCTGAACTAGCAGTGGATGAAGACACATTGTCAGTGGTTTCAACCAACCGTTTACAAATCGTTTCTATGTATTTATCTAGTGCGAAACCATCAACCATAACATCCTTAAATCTACACAAACACTTACACTGATTACAGAACAATGCCTAGGGAACCAAGCCAATGCCTAATGAACTATGCCAACACATTATTTAGATTAACCATCAGAATATATACAGCACAAATAATGTATGTTACAAGTAAAATCTAACCTTCAACACCCATGTAAATCCATACAGAGTGTATGTTTGTTCTTTTTTTGGATCTTTTGGACCGGGCTTCTTTGATTCTGCCTCAAGATGCCTAGGAACAACATTCACCGTTCTTTTATACAGATGAGCCCACATGTATTCGCCCCATGGATACTCATTCCATACACAAAAATCCTCAACATTCCTTAGCAAATGGTCAGGAACATTAAATCTTCCTTCCCGACCAATAAATACAAATGTTGCAATCACCAACAAAGCAACCCTCACAGCATCTTCATCGGATAACAATTCCCACATTTCCGCCGACTTTACCAACGCCAAAAGGTCATCACCCTTAACTTTTTTGTTCTTAGTTTTTTTTATCGGGAAACAACCGATCAAAAAAAGGACTATATGTTAAACCCTTAACAACATGGCCGTGGTCACTTTCACTTTTATCTACTGGTCCTAAACGAAACCCAGTAAGAAGACTAAATTGTTCACGGCCAAAAACAAAAACATTATCACCTAGTACAAAAGTTAAAGGTGGACAACAATCACTAACTTTTGACACCTGAACTGCATTTTGATATAAATAATGATATAAGTGGTTGTCAGGGGAATACTTAGGAAAATCTAACCAACGGCCAAAGACAGTTTCTCTAAACAATTTGGTTCTATTCATATTCAATGCACCTTTAATAGTAGCAATATGTTCTAATCTAGATCTGACCGTTAGCTTTGCATCAAACATGTTCGTGGTTGGATTCTTGAGATGTTGAAGAACAGCGATTGATTGTACGAATATGCGTCGGATTGATTTGAATGTACGAATATGCGTCGTATGGAAGAAGAACTATTGAGGGAGTAGGATTAGGGCGTTGGATTATTGAGTTTGAGAGGGAAGGATATCTGTTTCAAGTTGCAGATGATTTTTGCCTTTGAGAGGGAAGGTGTGTGTGGGGTAAAGCAGTAGTGTGTGTGTGGGATGATTTGGGTATTTTGTGTTTTGTATTTAGGTGTATTAGGATAATAAATAATTTTTTGGGATATGTAATTTGGTTTATTAAAGGTGTATTTTTATGGTATAAAGTGGTATTTATAGAGAGTTGCCCAAAAGTACATATGTGTGGGGCCAAGTTGCTCAACTTATTTGTATTTAAAAATTGGTTTTTATAGACAGTTGCCCAAAAGTACATATGTGTGGGGCCAAGTTGCCCAACTTATTTGTATTTAAAAATTTAAAAATATAAATTTTGCTTTTTCACTAAAAGACAAAAATTGTCAGTTGCTCAATATATTAGGTCAAAGTTGCCCAACAGACAAAATGTTAGATTAGTACTTTGTAAGTACAACGTGGGCCCAAATATTTGATAGAGTTGCCCATGGGAGAGTTGCCCATGAGGCATTTTGAGGCATTTTGAGAAGTGAAAAAAAAGTGAGGCATTTGGGGTAATAAAGTTGGGCAACTGGGGCAATTTGAGAATTTTCCCTTATTACAATCATCTTATTTTTGTTTTTCATCTGAGAATTTAAAGAAGATTGCAGAGAACTTAAGTTTTACGGATCTCTTGTAACGCTCCAACAAACACAATAACTCGAAAAGAATAAAACAATAACCTGAACAAAAATTGCGTTTAATAGAGAGCCTTGACCACCCAAATTATATGTTTAACTTTTTATGGTGATACAGATATCATTTTTAACAGTGTCACTTATTGTGCGGTGATGTCTCGAAACTGTTTGTACATATTCTTGATATAGATCAAAGCTTATATTGGGGAACTGGTTTGGATCAAAGTTATATTTCATAAGGCCAGTAACTGTTCTGATTATAGATGGCCTTGCGGCGAATGGGGAGTTCAACCCATTGACTTATGTTTTCTGTCAAATGAATCATTAGATAAAATTCAAATTTATGTAGATGCAAACCGTCCAAATCGTTTTCTTCATTTCAAAAGTAATGATATATTTTTGTACTAATAGGCTTTTAGATGATCAAATTCAACATACGAAGTGTCAAAATACAAATAGAAAGCCAACAAGTCTAGGAGTCAACCCAATTCAAACTATATCTACTATACTTCGGCTAGGCATACATCTCAGCCTGGTTGTCCTTTGTTATATTTACCAAAACTCAAGCCTGTAACTGGCGTTCTTGGTTTGATCGGACCGATATTTTTTATTAGCCCCAATGGTGTGCATTGGTACATTTTTTGATTAGCCTGAATAGCGCATAAGCAATAGAGTCGACTCATAAACTTTTATTCTTGGACAGAAAAAAAGTTGAAGAAACTAGAGGCTGCCTAAATGAGAAGTTCGTCTGGTGCGATAGGGGCGGTAAGTCGCACCAGGCCTCACCTTGCCTAGGGGCTTCGTATTCTAACCTCCAAATATATGGCTTAGTTTAAAACTTTAGTACATTAATTACGGGCATGTTTGACAAACATATTGGGAGAAGATTAAGCTTATTTTTGAAAAAAATAAGCTACTTAAAATATAAGTTAAGTTTTGTTCGGCAGACGACATATCAAACTTCTCTTAAAAGTCAAATGCTACTTCACGTGGCTTATAAAAATATATCAACTTCTAATCTTCCACTTCATCTCCATCTACATCGATATCACCGGTTCCGGCAACGGTTAGCTTCGCCAAACATTATGTGTATAAATGTATAATAATTGTTTAAAATTAAAGTATACTATTCACCGGACCCTAATGTGTTTACTAATGTTTTGAGAGTATGTTAAATTAATACATATACGAAATTTCATGTCTAACATGAATTGAAAGCAAAAACATCAATATATTAAAAATGGATCATGAAAGCAGAATTAACAAAATTAAAAGGAAAAAAAAAAAAAAATGTACCACATTTCAAAAGCATAAACTAGAAAACACAAATGCAAAATGATACCATCCCTCAAATCATCCATAGTCAAACTCCACATAACACAACCTTAAATCTACCATATCAAAACAATAATACTAACTCTTCCCACCACCTTTTTTAGAGCTCTTTCCACGTTTACCACCATGACCTTTACTCTCTTTTGGACCTTCACTTTGAGACTCTTTTTGCTCTTCACTTTGAGACTCTTTTTGCTCTTCACTTTGACTTTTATCTTGATCATCACTTTCTATTTGCTCTTCACCTTGAATTTGTATATGCCCTTCACTTTCAGTTTGTGTTTGACCTTCACTTTTACTTTGACTCTGTGTTAACCCTTCATTTTGACCATGAGTTTGACCTTGGTCACTTTGACTTTGACTTGCTTGTCCAATATCACCAGCCATATCCATAATCATCTTACCAACCTCCACGGTCTTCTGCCCTGTATACACTCCAACATCTTCCACACCCTTCTTCACATGCTCAACTTGCTCAGGCACCGACCCCATGACCATCCTGACACTTCTCACCAAAAAACTCAACGAGGTCAGCCCAGTCAACCCAAATGTCCCACAAGTCAAAAACCCCATAACAGACAACCCTATAGTCAACACAGCAGGGACAATAACTGGGCTAAAAAGTATAAAAACAGGAGTAGCTAATGCAAGTCCCATCATGGTTCCTAAAAGGGTTATTCCAGCTAGACCTAGTAAGATAGCACCAAGTGGTAGCAATGCCATGATGGTTAGGGTTTTTGTTTTGGATGAACCTTGGTGGTCAGGGTGACGGTGCATGGTGGTGGTTTGATGTTGATGATGATGAGTTTCCATTGTTGTAGTGTTGGTGAAAGATTGTGAAAATGGTGGTGCATGTGTTGATATATATGAAGAGGTGGAGTTATGTGATGACACGTGTTGTGTATGTGGCAGCAAATGCGTTTGTCTAGGGTTTTGGTTTTAATGCTTTTTGGATTGTTTTGTTATCGGTCGAAACGTGTTGAGCAACTTTGTTAAGGGGTAGGCGTGGGTTGCCCCGACCCGAACTAAGGCCTTTTAGGATTGGGTTGATTCGGGTTCAGCTAGTTTATGGGTTATCGGGCTAACTCGATAAACCCGATAGCCAAATATGATAAGGTTAAGGTTTAAGTTATATTGTTATCGGGTCAATCAATAAAGGTAACATTGTTAATTGATATATTATTAGTATTGTTATTAGTTTTGTATGAGCTATTATTTGAGTATTAAAGTCCAAGCCCATATTTTAGATCATTTCGATCATTTTAAGTGATCTGTATTTCCTTGTCTCATTTATTAATCAAGAATTAATATATAATTAGATGTAATGATTGAAATGATCTCGAATATGAGATTGGACTTTAATACTCAAGTAATAGCTGATACAAAACTAATAACAATGCTAATAATATATCGATTAACATATACATAAATGACTATAATACATTAACATACAATATATCGATTAACATATAATGTTATGAATCATTTGAGTATTATGTTATGAATCAATTTAGAGTTAAGAATAACCTGATTTAATTGTTTACGATGCAATGATTTTTGGGTATTATGTGGAATGATGGAAAAGGAGAATTGGTGGAAGCAGAAGAAGGTGGTGTTTGATAATGGGAGTAAGGATGGTGATTGATGCGTGTCGTCGCGTATAGGTAATTTTATGTTATCAAGTTTTATATTTATATTTTGCCAACTTTACCTATGACAAACGCTAACGGGCATGTGGAAAACTAGAAGGGGGTTGAATATTTTTAACGTTTAAAATCTTAATTGTTTTGAAAACTTATTGTGAGATCAATCAATATAGATAAGAGATGTGTTAGTGAAGAATGAATAATATGTAAGCAATAGATAATATGTAAGTAAGGAAAGAAACAATCAAACCACGAGAAAGTTGTTTATAGTGGTTCGGTCTACAAGGACTCTTTTTCCTTGTCATACTCCACTCCCCGAGTCTCCAACTCGAGAGTTATCTTCACTAATCAACAAGCTCCTTTAACCGGCGGAGAAAGCCTTTACACGTCGCTTACACAATATTTTTGACACAAAGCTAGATGTCGAGTTCTTTTACAAGGGTACAACCACTCCCAACACACTATGTATTTTGACGACTAAAATACTAACCACTCACACTTAGAGGTTTAAGATGGTTTGGTACAACAATGATGTATGAACAATAATGATTCACACAAGAATAAAACAACCAAGATTTCCAACTATTTGTTGAAGCTTGATTATGCTTTGATCTTCTTTGCTACAAAAGATGATCACTAAAATGAAATGAAACTGAGTTAGATGTAATAGAATGAGAGAATGTATGTGTTTTATGCTAATGAGGGATTAGAAAACAACTTGGGTTGGCTTGCTATTTATAGGCCAAGTGATCAGCAGATCACGGACTGGACCGAACCAAAAAAAGGGTTCCGCCCTTTATAATTTTTGGTTCCGCCAGTCTGACAGTGGAGATCACAAAAAGTCTTTCAAAGATCATCCAAACATCTCCAAGATTATGTAAGATATGATGAGCGAATATCTAAACAAAATATTCTATAAAATCTTCTAAAGATTTCCAATGTGATGCAAGCCATGATGTAATATGTAGTTTTCCATTTTTTAGAATATATAAGTAAATGCTTATGTAATGTTTTGTTTAAGAAACTAAACATTCTTGATCTAAAAATGTTGATGCACATTATAGTTTAGAAGATTAACTATGTGAGGATATGTAGTTAATCAAATTGTGATAAGATGCAAATGCTTAAATGTTGAAGACTTATTTATGAAAAGCTTGTACTAATGTCTAATAATCTTGACAAGCTTTATACTTTGCAAAAATGAAATTTAGTTTTGTAGTTAACAAAACAAGGTAAAGATCATAAAATATAAATAACGTTTTTGGACAATATTTGTATTAATAGGGCAGTTACCCGGTCGATGGCGAGTTAGTCGGTAATTAGGGTGTCGATGAGTGGAACATTAACACTTAAATCTATCAGTATTTTAATTACTTAAGTTAATCTAATTAAACCTAATTCTAACGAGGCAAAAGGGTTTTCAGCCTGAGAGACTGGCACGAGGTTTAGATTTAATAAAATTGTAAAAGATAAATGAGACATATATCACATACAAGTAGAAACACATATAATAAAGAAGAGGTCAAGCCGATAGTAAGAAAAACGTGTTAGCCAAGTTAATCATATAAAAACGTCTGATTTTTTTACTTGTTATAATGATGATACTCACTTCGTTGGTGGATTTCGAATGTAAGCTAGGCGGTACTTCTTCCAAAACTCCTAGGTTTACTTAATTAAGTCTTTCAACAGATTAATCCTATCACAATTAATCCAAACCGCATAAAGCATCACTTATAGATTATAATTTATCATTTATACCACGAGGGTTTACATAACATATTTATGCCCTAACTTCATTACTAGTAGCCTAATGGTTAGGGCTGTAAACGAACTGAACGTTCAGTGAACATTTCATGAATCGTTCGGGAAAAAGTTCGTTTATGTTCGTTTATTTATTAAATGAACGAACTTGAACCATATTTTACGTTCGTCTAGTTAAATGAAAGAACATGAACAAAAGTCGCGTCTATTCATTTATGTTCGTGAACGTCCGATTATGCATTCGTTAATGTTCGTTTATGCTCATTTATTTATTTATATTCATATATCATATCTTTTAATTGTATAATTTTAAAATTGGTTTGTTTAAACAAAACAACACTTACAAAATAATATATCGTGTATCAATTAGTAAAGTTTATATTTGTTTGTCTACGTTCATTTATGTTCGTTCGTTTACCGTTCGTTTAGTGTATTACTGAACGAACATAAACGAACATGAACAACCCATTTTTTTAATAAACAAACATGAACAAGAAAATTCGTCTGTTTAAGCGTTCCTGTTCATTTATTTGTCCGGTTAAAATTAAATGAACGAACATGAACAAGGCTCCGTTCGTGTTCGTCCGATTCGTTTACAACCCTACTAATGGTCATGGCACTATTGATCTAGTTATAAAGCTAAGTAATATGTGATCTTCTCGAAATAATGCCTATCATCCACAAACTTGAGACTTATTGAATAGCGTAAGAATCATTTGAATGAATAATCACATAAAATAATAAACATGAATGAAGTAATAAACATAATCAATACGCAACGAATAAGTAAGCAATCTAAATAAACAAATTAAAACATCAAATAATCATAAACATAATCTCTGTAATAATACAAGCTATCATGTTTAGAAAGATTCAAATATTAATCGAAAAGGAAAAATACGCTAACCGAACAATTATAGTAAGTAAAACAATTAAGGGAATCTTCCTATGTAATTATGGCACTAGCAGGACCTTTTTGGTCTTCTTTATGTCTCTGGTCTCGTACTTGGTGGTTATGTGCTCTTCGAAAACCGGACTCATGGTTTTCTATTTATACTTTTCGAATACGGTCGATGCGGCGTATCAGATGTATCGGATGTGGCGTATTGGATGTATTAGATACGACGTATAGAGGTAACTTCGCGTGGGGTCCTAAATTATTATATTCCAGAATGTTCGTACACCGCCTTACTGATACGACGTATCATTGAGATGAATACGGCGTATCAGGTCTTCTAAATATTGAAAATCTTGTGAAGTCTTTGAGATGGATACGGGTGGACTAAAAAAAGCTCGTTCTTCTTGTTGACCAAATTTTCATATACGATTTATCTAAGTAATTGGATACGACGTATTCTTCAAAGTCAGCCAATGGTCTTTATAATCGTTCAAGTCTTGGTATACGGCGTATCTGTCTAGAATGATACGGCGTATTCTTGTCTGTAAAATGGATTTTCTTGAACTTGATCCATATTGCATCAAAACACGTATATTACTGCTAACTTTCACAAATTGCTTGATAATAATTGAGATTGAAATATTTAAGCAATTAAGTATCAAATCTTGTATAAAATTACATGAAACAAGCAATATACATAGGATAAAAGATGCTATAAATATGGCCTTATTTGATGTCATCAGTGATGTAAAATATAAAATAAAATTTTAAGTATAAAAAAACATGGTACTTTCAACAGGTAAAATGATACCTCAAACTGAAGAAATTCAAAATTTTAGGGTTACAATAGATTTTTTTTTTGTTCGGTGATTAAATGTGAAAAACGTGACAAGATGGATACACTTTTGAAGTCGTTAGCCCTAAATAAAAATAAAAATGATATCACATTTTTCATTAGATGAAACATCTTTCTTTTGTTAACAACTGACACCTTAAATATCCACCAAAATAATATATTGCTTGCAAACATTTAAACCCCCTCTCCCTCACCCCACCCACATAACGAAGGTACCATGAAACAACAATAGGTTGTTTGTATCACTAAAAGGTTATGTTTCTTGATGCCTTCTCGTTATCACCAATAATAAGCAACGTGTTTTATTATTGTCTTTCATCACAATCATTGATTTTTTCTTCCTCTTTAATGCCGCCGCATTCTCGTAATAACATACATTTCAATATTTCATGTGTTAAGATTCGATAAGTACTAGTTTTTTCCTATGCGCACGCACGTGGCTTTAACATAAATCGTACTAATGTAGTTTGGACATACGTCAAATTTAGTAAATATTTGTGTATATATAGATGTTATAATCCCGTGCGTACATGGCCATTTGTTAATAGTTAATATAATTTTCTACAAATATTATAAAATTTATTACATTTGAGTAATTGAGCTTCACTTCTCATGTATTTATTTGCAAATCTCAATAACCTGTGCTTTAGCTCGATAGTTATAACCTGTACATATACATAGTTTTTTGTATTACAGTTAATAATAATAATAATAATAATAATAATAATAATAATAATAATAATAATAATAATAATAATTTGTTTTTATAAACTGTAAAGTCTGTGTTATTTGTTTGTTAAGAGGTTGTGTGTCTGAATTTGATTCGCACATCTAAATTTGAATCTGTGACGAAAAACCCTGAATTTGAATCAAATAATATTGTTTTTTCAAATGTCTAAATGACTATTAAACAAAAAAACTAGTTTATATATCATTAAGAGGTAGTAAGATCCCCTTCCAAGTCTTGTTGGGAAAGAAGTTTAAACCTCTAACGCATCTAAACGAAAGAAAAATACACCTTTAATTGTCAAAAGCTCTTAACAGTTCAGATTTATAGGCTATTAAGAGGTATTAAGTGATTTTATTAAGTAAACAAACACGTCTATTTGTTGAAATTGTAAATTACCAAAATTTATTGCAAATTGAGAATTTAGACCAAGGTTATAAATAACGTGAGGTGTGGCGTGGTGGGATGACCAAGCCTCACGCCTTAAAAGTTATGACGAAGCCATAGCGTTTTCTAAAAGGTAATTATAAATATGAAAATATTTATAAATTTGTATATTATATCATATGTCATATATATTGAGTTTATAGAAAGTGTTATACATAAGGAATTAAGTTAATAAACTATCCTTGCATATTATCTTCTTTCTTTAAAAAAAAATACTTTTTTCATCGGTGTTAAATTCAAAAAAGAAGTCACGTCTCGCACCTTAGCATGTCTTTTCACGCCACGCCTAAAGACGATGCCTTGGTCTATTGCATAACGTGGAGGTCACGCCTCGCACCTTACAAAGTCATAGTGTGCCTTTAAGAACCATGATTTACACTTTGAGTTCATAAATATTGAATTTCAGAGTAATCCACTTCTAAAAGTTAAGACTTGACTGTAAATTCTATTAATTAATCAGAATACAACACTATTTACACTTAAGTCTAAAAGTTATTAAAAAAGACCTCGTCGGCAATGAAAATGTTTAGGGGCCGTTTAGTTGGAGAGAAATACTCCATTTTTCTAGAAAATTTTTCATATGAAAAGAGAAAAACTGAAAATCCGTTTAGTCGCACTTTTTTTCAATAATTTTCCAAAAATATGAAATTCTCATTTTCCAATTTGTAATAGAAAAAATGAAAATAACATTACACCCTTTTCACTTTTTTCATTTCCAAAATAATAACACCATTTCCTTTCACCTTACACTTTTATCACACATCTTCGATCCTCCATCCTCCACCTTCAACTAAACAACTTTTCATTTTAGAAAAAAGGAAAAATATAACTCCAACTAAACGGATTTTCACATTTCTCAACTCTTCTCTAGAGAAGAAAAACCACTCCATTTTCTAGGAATTTAGAAACGGAAAAACAGGAAATTTTTTCACCAACTAAACGGCCCCTTAGTTTTTTTTGTCATCAATTTTATAAATGAAAATTAGTTGATCAAATCAGCTCAATTTTGATTTTTATCGATTAATGAGAGAGATCAAGTTTACCAATCAAGCCGTTAATATTATTGGTCCAAAATAGTTGTGGCAAAATGTCTTATTTTCAATTTCAATGTTATGTTTTCTATTATTGTATGAAAGATTGAATTAAAAGATTGTAATTATCTTTTAGAATTTAGTGTTAAAAAACCGATAGTACGTATTGTGATTGGACTCAATTGATGATATTGTTTAGGGACACGTTCCCAAAACTTCACATAAGGAAGAAGTAATTCCATATTTGAGGCGAGAGGTAATTAATTAATTAGCCGTAGTACGTTTAGTGATTCGTGTATTCCTTATACTTGTGTATAGTACGTATCTTTCTCTTCTTGCAAACTCCATTGTACTTTTAAAACCCTAATTTTCTACATATCACACTTTGAAATCAGGTACAAAGTAAAATCACTAACCAGTGATCGAGTTTCTTGCTCCATGATGATAACGAAGAGGAACACAACATTGGTGTGTTGCGTAAGTTGTACAATTTGGTGTATGAATAAATTTTGGAGGTGTCTAAATCCTGTCCAACTAATCACCAAAGCTCTTACACAAACACCGAGTACCGTAAACAAAGCTGATCAACAACCACCAAGTACGGATTCAATTATCACACTATAAATTCTTTTCGTTTTAGTTAAACGTAATTCCATATGCTAGAGGTAGCAATATAAGTGGATTCGTCGGCCAAAATATCGAAAACTATGATTATTACCAGAACAAGATGGATTGGATATGTTGGCTAGCCCGCAGGTTATTATGGGTCTCGCTGGTTGGGTTGATTTGCAAATTTTATTTATTTATTTATTTATTTTAAATAGCCAAGGGATCTATTGTTTCAAAAGCAATGGTATTGTAGTAAATCATCCAAATATTTAGATTAAACTATTTATGATGTCTTTGCATAGAAATTTTTTTGGTTTTTTAACCTTTGAGCCTAGTTTCTTGAAATTGATCGAATCTAATACTTGGAACATGTACATGGAGATTGCAAAGTTCGTCAGCGTCGTCTCCGTTTTAGGCTCCCCAAGAAATTGAGAGTTGGGGTCGTTAAACGCCACAAGAAGGTACGTCATTAGCTATATATATCACATTAACGAAAAACTTTGAGGGGGATATATGGGCTGATGAGGAGTAAGTTTGGTAACAAGTCAAAACCACTATTATATATTGTATAACATAACCTGAATTGACCTTTCATAAGTAACTAAATGTGCAATTTTAGTCTATCTCTGTTATCAAAACCACTATTATATATCACATTAACGAAAAACTTTGAGGGGGATATATGGGCTGATGAGGAGTAAGTTTGGTAACAAGTCAAAACCACTATTATATATTGTATAACATAACCTGAATTGACCTTTCATAAGTAACTAAATGTGCAATTTTAGTCTATCTCTGTTATCAACTAACTTGTTGTTATGATTCTCGATCTTAGCATATCGCTCCAACACAGAAATTGACAATGGAAACCTTCTTAAAGGCATTGGATCTTCCAAGATATAAAAGATATCATGCTATATTCCAAGAACTTGAAGTATGAATTTCCATGATTATATGCTCTTATACACAAAGCTTTAGAATTTGTAATGATATTTTTTACACATTATTTGTCTTGCAGTTTGATATGAGTGCCCTTCAACACGTGACTGACAAAAACCTGGAGACTTTAGGAATTGTGATGGTAAGTATTAAACAAATCCATGTCATTACTTTCAAGTAAATAGAACGTCTGTTATCCACAACTAATGATATGATGAAGGGTGTAGGTATTCGGTAAAGGTGGCCAAAAGAGCTCATTAGTTAATAGGATCTGGGTTAAAATGTCTGAATTGTTATACGATCATTTAACAAACAAAAAACATGTAAAAAAAGATTTAGGATATTTTATGCATTTCAATAAAGTTTGGACAACTTTACGACCTGTTTGACCCTTTTCCTTCTTATTTTGTCTTTTTAACATTTTTCCATTAACATGTTTGTGTAGCTGAAATTGATTCATTAGGCGTATAACTTAAATCGACCCGTTTAACCATACAGATGTGAAGATTAAGAAATCTAGCATTAGAGTGCTAGGTGCAATGAAAGATATAGGCGTGTTATATATATTTTACCTTAAGAAAAGAAAAAAAAAAAAAAAAGAAAAAAACGGAAAACTTCTCGTTATCACCTTGGCAGGGTGCCTATAAAACAGTAGGTGGTGCAGTATGGCACCGTCATAAGCACCAAAAGTACCCTATATAACAGTTCTTATAATTACTGCACCATGCTCTCTATAGATTGCTAGACATTAAACTTGAGCTCATTAATCTAATTTTTTCTATAATTTTTGTTTGCATGGTCTTCTTTTTAGTTTCAAGTTATTTGAGAATGTAGTCATGAATTGACGGATTAGTTTGTTTAATTGATATTACATGATGCACAAGGTATTTTACCACATACTGCACGATATTCTCCAAATCATTTTTCTAATAAGTACTGTTTGTATTTTTGTAGGGCCCAAGGATGAGTATCCTGAATGCGTTACGCTACTTACGCATGTCTTTTGAACATTGATAACTGTCTGTGACCAGTTATGTATAAGAGGACAGATTAGAACTGTATAATCATAACGAATTTTCTGATGTTTTTTATTCTTAATCACAGATCCATTGGTACGAAAGCATGGATAACATAAGTTTATTTGTTACAATAATATAGTTTGTTACCTGTGCATAGGAACGAGGATAAATAGTTTTTGATCGACAAAAATATATCGGTAGCCTTAGAAAATCTTTTCTGCCAAACAGTTTTTCTGAATAGCATAGTTTTCATTTGCAGTTGTGATGTTACAGTTAGTGGAATCGAAACCGGAGAGTTATGAGATTGATGGATGCGATTATGTGGTGTTATATAAGAACATTCACAATTGCGGTTTATGAAAAGGTTTTTAAAAAATGAAGAGTTTTATCTAATCGGGCATAACTTGGCTGCAAGTCTATGCAACCAATTTGGCTAGCTGCAATCCTCCACCAACTATCACAGAAAACTCTTTATATAATATTTTTACACTCCAAAACTAACATTATGTTAAATGTGTTAAGACTTTTTCTTTAAACTTAGTCTTTAAACAACTATACAAAGCTGGATAAAGCAATTCTGGGTAAAACCATCTCCTGCTGGTTCATGTATAAAAAGCATTCAAACACTTTCTAGAAGACAAATTTGTAGGAAGTTGGCTGCAGAAAATTGTACATAGAGCTATGTTACATCCTCCTATCTTTCTACTTATCCTCCTACCCACACTGTCACACCCCCAAATTACCTGTTTTGCAGCGGAATGGAATTCCTGGGGATTGACTGTCATAGCATCACAATCACAGTTATGTTGAACGACCTAAAGTGTCGTTTGGAAAATACATCGTTTGATTTAATAAAATAATCAGAGTTTACAAAGTAGGTCCCAAATGAAAATCAACTTGTGCGGAAATAAGTTTGTTACAATTCAAACGATGTTTTAAAGTACATAAAACACAAGTGAGACGCGTCGTCATCACGACTCCATGAAGTCCAAATGCATGCCATGAAGTGAATGCCTTAGATACCTGAGATAAAAACATGCTAAAAGTGTCAACACAAAGGTTGAGTGAGTTCATAGAGTTTGTGTTGAAATGTAAAGCCTTTCAAAATCGTTTATGCAGCAAAGGCATCGTAAATCCACTCAGTTCCAAGTTCCGCCCATACAAAACTTGCAACCTGTGTATTCACAACCCATTGCCAAAATGTATATAGTTTATGTTCAAACGCATAATGTCAAATGAATTCACATAATAGTGCATGACTTAATGTATCAATGTTTACTTGACATAATTATACCAAGACATTCAGTTCAATGAAAATCCCAAGACATTCAGTTCAATGATGTTCCCAAGACATTCAGCCCAATGGTAATCCCAAGACATTCAGCTCAATGATAATCCCAAGACATTCAGCCCAATGGTAATCCCAAGACATTCAGCTCAATGATAATCCCAAGACATTCAGCTCAATAATTTATGATATAGGATATGACTAAACATTAAGTTCAGTTAAGCATGTAGTTTCAGATAATCAAGATAGTCATAAAAATAGTTGAGCATGTATCTCCCCCAAAACATTTATGAAAACAAGTAAAAGTAGGGGCTATGGAACTCACTTGGTGGAATGATGCGAAGACAAAAGTGAGTACACCGAGATGTAGTGTGATACGTTAATCTTGACCTATTATGAATGATATGATATGTAATGAGTTGCAATGTAATGTTATGCATGCATTTCGTATGTTATTTATACCATTTGCGAGTTTTGAAAATATTACTTATCGTCGAAAAATACTCGTTTGACGTCTTGACCAATCAAAAATCACTTTTCAAGTATTTACGTCAAAATGTCATCCTACAATGGTTTTATAATGATTTATGGTGAAATTATCACTTTTCGTCGTAAAACAATGTCGTCGGAATTTTCTTAAAAGTGACAAAAATGGCTTTGGAATACTAGTCGTAAAATGGTGTACGTCGATCGTTAGAGAACGAACTCGACGGTTTTGGAAATTTTGTATCGATATCTAGAAGTTTCAGTTCAGGAGTTTTCGTCCAAAAGGTCTCGAACATACAGATAATAAGGGTTAAAGATGGCGGTTTTAGCTAATTGTTGTGCAGAAAATGAGTTTCGGCCAAGTTTGAACATCCGTAAATAATTTACTACAACTCCGCTATATAAACGGCTTGTCGTTTTGAAAAATATGCCCGGTGAACTAGATTTTACTAGAAGACATTTCGTTCCAAAAAGTTTCACAACCTCGTTAAAAACAGCCCTCAACATGGTCGATACAGTTACCGTAACACTTGTATCGTAAAAATAATATAATTTTTCAGAAAATAATAGTTACGGCAAGTTTATGAAAAAGTGCATATCTTTGTCGTTTCAAATCCGTTTTCTACGTAATATACGTCCTTAGCTTCGTATCGAAGTAAACTAATATATTTTTGATAAGTCGAAATAATTTGTGAAGCTTAAGGCTCATTTTTTACTCGTACAAGAAAAATATAGTATGCTGAAATTTCTGAAAATATAAATTTCGTCGTCAAACTTGTAAAATCCATAACTTTTTCGTTATAACTCCGTTTTAATCCGTTCAAGCGGCCACGGATTCGTTTTAAAGTATATTTTCTAAATATCAAGGCCAAAATGTCGTGCCTACTGTCGGTTTTTCCAGAAAATCGAAACAAAGACAGAACCTATTTTATACGTATTGAAAATAGTTTTTCTCGGACAAAACCTATTCTAATCCCTTCAAATCAACTCCAAAGCTAATCTAATCCTACCATACACCTTCTTAGGGTGTCATGGGTTCCTAATCACCATCAAGACCAATGAATACCAAGGGGATATTTATAGGATGACCAAATATATATATATATTCTAAAATCATGTTAAAAATGGTATAAATCACATATCATGCATGCTTGTTCCAAAAATGAAAAGATACATATGAGATGATAAGAAAACATGAAAAATGAAAGAAACAAGCTTACAAGTGAATATGATGAGGTGCAAGTAACAAGGTTAAACCTAAACACTCTTGGTTTTTATTTCAAAACCTAATAAAGAATGTTAACTAGATTGTTAATGCTTGAATCTTGAGAAAAATAAAAATGATGATCCCTTTTTAGAGCTCTTGTAGAACCGGTTGATGAAGGAGAAGGACAAAGGAGAGAAATTTTTCTATCACTTGTATAATAATTGAGAAATGAATGAGTGAAGAAAAAAAATATGAAGATTGTGTGTAAATATATACATATAAGACTTTTGTTACAATTTTATGATACATCCCCCCTTAGGGGCCGGTTTTTGTGGATTTGTGTCTCAAGATATTATTTTTTTTTTTTTATAAAATGTGTATATATATATACTTGTGTAATATTTGTTAAAAGGTGTAAGAAAATGTGTAAGTAGTAATCACTTGTAAGGTAAATGGTAGATTTTAGGTAAAAGGAATTTTTAGTAGATCAAAATAGAATGTAATGAGATAATAAAAATTGTAAAAATACATTCCTGGTGAAATTTGAGTGATAAAATAATTACCGATTAATTTTTAAGAAAAGCGTCGTAATAATTTAACTTTAACGATTTATGTACCAAATAAATTTGAAACACTAGGAAAACTAAAAATATAGTTTTTTATAAACTAAATGTAAGTTTAAAAATACATCGGGATCATTTTCGAAAGTAACGGATTTAATATACAAAATAATAACTCACGCGATAACGTTTACTAAATATAAAAATTACGCGTTTAAAGTGAAATGAAATGTCATGAATGAATTTTTATGATGCAAATGATGTCAATGAAATGTAGACTAATCTTAGTCCATATGAAATGTACGTGATGTTATGATCATGAATTCGCCGCTAAACCTTTAAGGTTACGCGAATTTGAAACAAGTAAACCAAGTTTACGATAAATGTTGAAATAGTGAAACTTGAGAAATGACTTGAAATTGCGAGTTGTCACACACACCAAATTATAACATGTGTAATGCACTATTTCTCTTCCTTAATTTAATTCATTGATCAATCCACTTGTCATCATCACACAAGTAGGAGGATATGTAGGAATATCAAGGTCGAAATCCGATGGCATTAGTAAACGAGAACTTGCATCTAATATTTCAATGTCAAACTTGCTTGATAATTTAACTGAGCGCTTCCCTCATCTCCAGAAAGAACAGATGATCAATCGGAATAATCAATGTCAGTCTTAAGTCTTATTTGCTCAGGAGGCATGACTGGAAACACGAGACTGGGAATTGCGTTGCCAATATAACAAAAAAAGAGTAATTTTGGAGCAAAAACTTTTACTGTCAGTTTTCATTATTTAGCAAATGAGGTTCACTTCAACTAATAACATGTGATATTGTAGCTGCTTTCCAGAATCCCTATTTGAAGGGTTAAAGTTTTGAGAAAAGGTAGATTTGATGTAATCATGTCAAAAAATACATCGTCTTTGATCACACCACCAAAACACAATTCTTTCAAGTTTCCTAATGAATCTGTGCTGAATGGTAGACTCTTTCAGATGACATGAGTAGTAAAACAGTGAATCCAGACTAGGGACATCACCAGTTCTAAATTATTATTTCTTTCTAGGGAAGTTATTTTCACTTCACGCGAAGAGACTTAAGATTTTTAACCTTGATTGTCTTCACACCCTCACAGCAGCATAGGTTAATCTTCTCAAGCATGAAACATGTAGATAATAAGTCATTGAGCACGTCTTCACTCATGTGAACTTCGATCAACTCGAGTACTCGAAGGGACACACAATTGATAACAACATTGCTACTTAACACAAGTGGATTGATTATAGTGGCAGACGCTCTTACACTAATTATATTTAGGTTTGCACCAGAGAATATCTCATCTGGTAATGTCGACGAAGGAATCTTTACCCCAATTGTGAGATATAGCTCCTTGACGCAAATTTTGGTAGCTACACCCCCAATCCATTTGTTAGTATGAGAATCCCCTTGTTTGTCCTGTATATAGATTTCAAGATTAAAACTTTCGATTGGTATGTTGTCCCAAAAATACATTCGTAGAGTGCGGCTGATATTCTTCCTACCCAATTGTGAGATATAGCTCCTTGACACAACTTTTGGTAGCCACACCCCGAATCCATTTGTTGGTATGAGAATCCCCTTGTTTGTCCTGTATATAGATTTCAAGATTAAAACTTTCGATTGGTATGTTGTCCCAAAAATACATTCGCAGAGTGCGGCTGTTATTCTTCCTAAACTTGTTTTGTGGTTGCTTGCTAAGAATCCTTGCCCCCTCACTAGACCTATCGCTTTGTATGTTGTTCCGGAGATCCTTTAATAGAGTGTTGTCTATCAACTTCCTTAACCTTCTTTCAGGTTGTTTGCTAAAAAGCATTATGGCAAATATGGCATCATTAAACCTGAGGGTAGGATTGGTCGACCATGCGTATAACCATGACTTAGAATGCTGGTGCTAACAGCTTCTTCTATCGGCAGCAATGATTGTATACAATGCATCAACTCATGAAAATATTTGAGTCATTGCTTGGGTATCATAATTTCATCCATCATTAATATTACTGCCGCTGGTTAGTTCTCACTTATTAGTCCAAGAGGAATAGAAGCTGTTTGGACGAATATTGTATGGTATCCTCATTGCATTCCAAGACACGTGTTTCATTTGTGGCTCGTTATGCAACGTAAACTCAAGACACAAGATCTTTTGAAACAATGGGATGTTGGTGATGATACCAACTTAAAATTGTTTCAATGCCCATTATGTGAGTTGGAACCTGATTCACACGAGCATTTATTTTTTGAGTGTTTATTTGCAAGGGAGGTATGGTCGCCTGTCTTATCTAGATGCGAACTATGCATTCCCACAACATTGGAAGGTATTACTTATTGGCTCATCCCTATTGCTAGAAAGCATTCAATTACAAGTATTCTTCGCAAGCTCATTTTTGCAACCTCTTCTTATTTTATTTGGCAAGAGCGATGCTAGACTTTTTAAGAAGGTAAAGAGATCTAAAGACCAAGTTGTTGAGATCATCTTTTCTACTATTCGACGCCTAGTCGTTTGTATTGTCTTGTTATATTTTTATGTCGTCTACGTAGGTTTTTGCTTTTTTACAAGATTGACTTGTCTTTCTTGCAAGGTTGTAGCCAATTTGATGTTTTGCCATATTGCCTGAACCTTATTGTTTTTTTGGTTAATATATTTACCATAGTAGAAAACCCTTTTACCAAAAAAAACTAAACATGAAATTCGTTATGTTTTGGAGTGAACATACTTTGAAATTGAAAACCTAGTTGTTCTTAAATTAATCATAAAATGCATCAAAACAAAAACAAAAGCAAAAAAATAAGGACATGCATGATCATGCTACATCTCGATGTATTTAATACATATTCCTGCAGTTAGATGAAAGCCGTGAAAATAAGATGCAAAACAATAATAATAATTAAATTAAAAAAAAAAAAAAAAAAAAAAAAAAAAAACTGTCAATTTAGAATGAAATAGGGAATGAAGGTCTTCTTTTTCTTGTACTTAGGTTAACTTAAAAAGATGATATCAACGGTTGTAGTTGGGTAAAACTTCCTTTAAGAAACCCAATAGCTACAATAATAAACAAGCAAGTTTATCATAATACCACTTCTTTTTCTAGGATTTATCTTTACTACTAATAGACTAATATGTAGGACTTGTTTTTATTCTTCATTCAATCAACTGAGCGATCACCTCAGCATCCTCACAAAATCTAGGTATCACTTTATATTCAATAATTCAACTTTTTGCATTTGTATCATATCCTTTATTTATTGTTTTACTTCTAAAGCTTAATCGTAGGTGATAACTTTGCCATCCACACTTCTAAAGCTTAATTAGAGCCAAGGAAGATTTCTGGCAAACCTTACTTTGTGTCGTTAACGACCAAATATGCAAAGCCAAGGTGAATTTTATAGGGAACGCGGTCTGATGAACCAAGCTTATCCACATGCACCAAGTAACGATTTGATTACTACCCTATATAGTTTTTTCTTTTCTGAACATAATCCTGTTGTAGAGTGATACGATCCTGCGTTATTATTAATTATTTAGTTTATTTAGTTTCCTTTTATTATATTTCTTGGTGAGAAAGTTAGAGCTTTAGGTTAAGTCAATTATAAATAGGGTATTAGGATTGTAATTCTTATTATGTGGAATGATATAAATTATTGATTTGATAATCAATTGGGGGGTCGGTTTATCTCATTAATATAAACCATCGGGGGGTTGGTTTATCCCATTAACATAAACCATCTATCTTGTTTATTTTCTTCTCTTTATTTTATTATCGAGCCGGTTCGTATCATAGAGGTATTGGGTCTGGCAAGTTGGGTAATTAATGAATCAAACTAGCTTGGGTTGACATGTAAACACTTATTATCTTTTCATCGGATATTTCATAATCATACTTGATCATTAGAAACTACCAATATACCTTATGTATCTAGTCTATTTTATGTCAATATCCTAAGTATGAACCTTCTACACCAGTAAAATCCACGTGAGTAACGCAGTTGTACAAGCTACGCCAGCTTTGTGCTCACTTATCATTCACGTAAATGCTACTTCTTTTACTTTTTAATCATACGGACTAGTACATAATTTTCAAAATGCTATGTTCATTAACTTTAAATGTTGTCATTACTTTATATATACACATTAACAAATTTTGTTTTCTTAAAAAAGAACTATTTATTTGAACTGTACTACGTAACCGGTAATGATATGGGAACACAATTTGAGGTTATGTAAGTATATTGATATTTTTTGACGTTAGTGTATGTTAATAGATCATTAGAAACTTAATGTGGTTATTAGATGGACTAAACCCTTTTCATAATATAACTGTTATAAGTCTACTAGTCTAGTTAGGATTAGAAACAATTTTTTTGCAATAATATTGTAAGTGTTTGAAATTATGATCCTGGATATCCTAAAAATCTTAAATAGTTTTATCAAAGTTTAACTTGTTCTACCTAGATATCCCCTGGTAGCCCCTAACTATATATGTTGGATCATGTGACCCATTTGAGGTAAAACACAGCCTAAAATAAGTCTTCGATAACTAAATAGGTATGTTTTGCTAACCTACGTCATACATATACTTAATATGTTATGTGAATTTCATAGCTCGCAGAGATCGTGCCAGTAGTTTCCACTTCAGGATCCGGAAACTAAGAGTTGGTGCTCTTGACCACATCACAAAGAAGTTGAAAGTTTTTCCTAAGGTTTGTTACTGCTACTTCACAATTTACTGGTACTAAAGGTGGCATTATGGCCCAATTGAGTGGGGTGGGAACGCATCAAAAGGGTTACGAGTTGAAACGGTTTGGGCTGGATTGTCTTAAACTTTTATCAATTTTATTTATTTATATTCTTGTGAACAGATAGTGTGTCAAGTATAGTAGGAAGTAATTTTATTTCAACAATGATGTTAGGCTTTTTAATAAATTAATGGGTAACTTTCATAAATTAAATGAACCATCTACTTTCTGAAATGTTCTGTATTGAACCACTTGGGGCAAATGGTGTTACAAATTACGGTTTGTTAGATTAGAAGTTGAATTGGGAAAAGTTGTGTTACAAATGTTTATAGCAACGGGTTAAAAAGCGGGTATCTATTCGGGTTATAATGACTCACAGGTGTGAAAGTAATTACACTCTTTAAAATCCACTGGAATTTTAAATGGTACTATCAGGTAACCTAGCTTGTTGATATTAAAACGTCATAAACACGTTTCATGCATGGTTAACTTTGTTAATAAACAAGTAAACGGTTCAACACGGAATATTTCATAGAGTACGTGGTTCATTTATGACATTTACCCTAAAATGATCATAGACTTTATTTTTGCATCAACAATTACAATATATAATAGAACGACTATGCCATTTGATGCAATTTCTCTATGCTATCAGCATAACATACATCGAATAGTTTTTAGTAAGTGGTTTGAATTTTTCACCTCCATTGAAAATACTCTAATTTGTGTTCATATAAAGGAGGTAGTTTATTTTTTATAGGTTTCACCTTTTTGGTAATTGATACTCAAAATGGGTTTTTCGAATGTTTTAATAATTTGTGGTGTCATTCTTAATTGTTAATCAAACCAAATGATTAGCACACTAAGCCGATTAGCAAATATTGGATGTCTTCATCAGTTTTTTATAGTCATATCACTGCTAAATAAAGTTCAAGAAATAATGCTATCAAATGGGTTTTAATCGTTGTGTATACAGTATTATTTAAAGTCCTTAAGAGGCTTAGATCCTTCTTGCAACTGAAGTCTATCTCAAATCTACAGTATATGTATCTATGTTATCAACCAACTCGTCATATATACTTTTAGTTCTTACTATTGTGATTATACTGTCTTAGTGTGATGTTTCTCGTGCAGAATGAATTGATAGAACGCTTCCTAGAGATACTCGGTATGCATAAGAAGTATTCTCTCAGATTCCGGAGACATAAAGTATGAAATTCAGCAAATAATTTTTTTGTCTATACATTGACGATTAAAACTTGTAACGAGCTTTTACACATCTTCTGCCTTGTAGATTACGCTTCCTTATGTGACTGATGAAAACCTAAAGATTTTAGGAATTAGAATGGTAAGTCTATCTTCTACACAACTCAACTCACTTGACATGTTCTATTTTTTAAATATATTTTTCTTTCACCTATTGACCCGTTTTGGCGGATCATAACCCAAATTGAAGTGTTAATAAGTATATTCGCATTATATTGTTGAGTTATTCTCGGCATAATCCAAGGCATCCATGGGGCATCCGTTCTTAGGATTACGGTCATAAAAAGGAGAATAATTTGCATCTTTTTAAGTTTACACAAATAGAAATCTTAAGATAATCAAATGCCTAAGAATGTTTTGTATAGCTTTCTCCATGTTTATTGTTTCTTATAAGCTGTTTAAATGTTTTTATATGCGTAGGGTCCAAGGACTGTGATCCTGAATGCGTCAAGGTATCTCTAAAGCATGGAAAGCTTGGCTTGTAAACTTCTGTATCTTTCATTGTTGAGTCGCATGTAGTGAAATAATAAGATTGGAACTGAATATCATCAGATGATTTATATGATGAGAATGTCATTGTTCATTGGAACAACCAGAACATGGATAGCCTAAAATTGTTTTTTGTTATGATAGAGATGGTTGTTTTTATGGCAAATCGCATAAAAAGGTACTCATTTTATGTCCAATTTCAATTAAAGGTACTATTCTTTTTTTTCCTCAATTTAAGGTACCCGACTTTTTTTTTGGACCGATTTAGGTTTTTTTCTAACTTCCGTTAACCATTTCGTTAGTAAATTACATGTTTGGTCCTTGAGTTTGTATAGGCATTTCATGTTTGGTCCTTGAGTTTGTATAGGCATTTCATGTTTGGTCTGTTTTCGTCCGTTTTCATACTCTTGCATACGTTTTCGTCCGTTTTATACGTTTTCGCCCGTTTTTACACATTTTCGTCCGTTTTTGCACGTTTTCGTCCTTTTTTGCACGTTTCCGTCTGTTTTTTCACGTTTCTGTCTGTTTTTACAAGTTTTCGTCCTTTTTTACACGTTTCCGTCTGTTTTACACGTTTTCATCCGTTTTTGCACGTTTTCTTCCGCTTTTACACGTTTTCGTCCGTTTTTGCACGTTTCGGTCCGTTTTCGTCTGTTTTTTCACGTTTCCGTCCATTTTTACACGTTTTCGTTCGTTTTTGCACGTTTTCGTCCGATTTTACATGTTTCGTCTCTTTTTACACGTTTTCGTCCGTTTTTGCACGTTTTCGTTTGTTTTTACACGTTTTCGCATGTTTTTGCGCGTTTCTGTCTGGTTTTACACATTTTTTTTACACGTTTTTTTTTCTGTTTTATACGTTTCCGTCCCTTTTTGCAAGTGTAAAACAGACGAAACGTCAAAAACAAGAAAAAAAAAATTTAAAAAAAAAAAAAAAAAAAACTGGCGAAAACGTGTAAAAACGCTTTTTACACGTTTTTGTCCGTTTTTGTCTATTTAAACGGAAACGTGTAAAAACGAACGAAAACGTGCAAAAACGGACGAAAACATTTAAAAACATATGAAAACATGTAAAAACGGACAAAAAACGTGCAAAAACGGACGAAAACGTGTAAAACCGGACGAAAACGTGTAAAACCGGAAGAAAACGTGCAAAAACGGACGAAAACGTGCAAAAACGGACGAAAACATGTAAAACAAACGGAAACGTGTAAAAACGGACGAAAACGTGTAAAAACAGACAGAAACGTGAAAAAACAGACGAAAACGTGCAAAAACGGACGAAAACGTGTAAAAACGGACGAAAACGTATGCAAGCGTATGAAAACGGACGAAAACAGACCAAACATGAAATGCCTATACAAACCCAAGGACCAAACATGTAATTTACTAACGAAATAGTTAACGGAAGTTAGAAAAAAACCTAAATCGGCCCAAAAAAAAAGTCGGGTACCTTAAATTGAGAAGAAAAAAAAAATATTACCTTTAATTGAAATTGGACATAAGATGGGTACCTTTTTATGCGATTTGCCCTTGTTTTTAAATTTGGTCCTCAAATTCGTATAGCACGTGCGTTATTATAGTTGGGAAACACCAAACCTAGAGGACTTTGATAAAGCCCTTTTTTGCTATAACTTTCGTTGTCTTGTCTCTCCTGCATAGATTTGCTTGTAAAAAGCCTGTCATTTGAGATATTCTATACATTATGTTATCAATGTTTTTGGTTCTCATCCTAGTTTCAATTGCTTGTTCGATATTTATTTATCCATAGAATTCATTAATCTCAAATTTTCAGTTTTTGTTTACTTTGAATCTAGTTCTCGCAACTAAAATTTCACTATTTGGTGAAGTGCGAAGTTGTTGCCTCGGTCTGGATTGAAGTTCTAAATTGGTGGAACATAAACAACATTCATCTTGACAATCTCAATGACATTTTATCCATCCCAAGCCTCGCAAATCTGTCTCACATGCTCACATTAGTCCTCGACGCGGTGGTGCAATCCACCCTTTGGATTCTTTGGCGTTTTAGAAATGACTCTTCCTTTGCTCCTAAGCGTCCGAATAGGAGAATGATTGTAAATGATGTCAAGCTCCTTACCTTCAATTGGAATTCTAATAGGCTTCGTAAGATTTCTTTTAATTGGATAGAATGGCTTTTTAACCCCGTGTAACGCCCTATCCAAAACTTTGTAATTTGTTTTCTAGCTTCTTGCTAGTGTTCTATTATATCTTCTTGCTAGTGTTCTATTATATCTTCTGCCGTTCAAAAATTATATATATGTTTTTTTATATTTATATTCAAAAAAAGAATTTTCATAGTATAAATATAACATTTATTAATCTTGAAATTTGCTTGGTGTAAAAAATC
Organism: Chrysanthemum seticuspe; assembly: GCA_019973895.1. NCBI lineage: Eukaryota > Viridiplantae > Streptophyta > Magnoliopsida > Asterales > Asteraceae > Chrysanthemum > Chrysanthemum seticuspe. The sequence goes on along the minus strand of BPTQ01000004.1, from coordinate 168,401,500 downwards.
TTTATAATTAAATAAAATAAATGATAAATATTATGTAATTCGGGTTATTCGGTTTAATCCAATTTGAATCCGGTACGGTTCGGATTTTGATTTTATTCAGAATTAAATTAATCAAACTAACCGAACCGAATAATCTAAACAACCCGATAACTGACCCATAAACACCCCTACATTTAGCCTTTTTTTATTTGTATTTTTTTAAATTATTGTTTCTGTGTTTAAATGGTTTGAACAATATATTTTATTATATGTATTGCTTAATTTAAATATAAGAGATATTTTAATAATGGAGGAAAAAGGTGTTCTCCATTACATGTAGTTAAGATTAACATTAGATGCTATTATAATTATTAATCAATCGTATATTACAACTTAACATTTTGCTGCACATTTGTTGGGTGCAGTTCTGAAAGTTGCAAGTTAATTTAATATTATAATAACTCAACACTATTATTATTACTTTATAGTACATTTATCAGGGTGGCTAAAGCCACTCTTTTTTTTGCTAGGTCCACACCAAATAAGCATTAGCTATAGTACTCTATGCATAAAATATGCCAACGAGAATGCTAAGGGCAATCATGTTTTTGCTATGGGCCTAATGAATAGTACTAACAGTCGTTAGTCAACGTCCGTTATCTACTAACGGTCGTTAACTTTTTTATTTTAAATACTTAAAAAAATAAAATGCGACAACAGTCCCTGAGGTTTAACTTGCGTTGCAAAATAGGTCCTCTAAGGACTAACGATGTAAAAAAATTTACATAATTAGTCCTTCATGTTACATGTTCATTACAAAAATAGTCCTACTAACGGCCACTACTTAACGGTTGTTACATAACGATATTCTATCATTTTTAATTAAAAAGCTTTATATAAAACGCGACGCAATGAAGGCTTGATAACATATTTTTTTGTAAATTCGCAACCGCTTAATTATATTGTTCACGCATAAAATACTTAACATATATAATAAGAACACGCTTAGCTCGAATGTTAAATAATAATTTTGTATGTAAACACCCCGCTGCGAAACGCGGGCTAAAAACCTCGTGCTACACATTTGTTGGGTGCAGTTTTGCTCCACACATCATTTTCCCAAAGATAAATCCTACAAAAAGAAGTGGGTATTACGTTAAAAACTTTTTTTTTTTTTTTTTTTTTTTTGTTTTTTTTTTTTTTTTTAAGAAAAAGTTGTGTAGCTATTGGGTTTCTAGAAGGAAGTAACCCAAGTTCAAGTTGATGTCTAATACTTGATATCATCTTCCTAATTAGATATATGATCTTAGATATATATATATCATCTTCCTAATTGGTTTTCAGAAAACCTGCATGTTTTTTGTCCCACTTCTCTCAATCGCATAAGTCAAATCGATTATCATTCTGCATTGACAGGTACTGTATTTTTTTTTCATCCTATTTTCACGACTTTAATCTAACTTCGGGTATATGATCATGTCCTTCTTGATTTATCGTGATAATGATATTTCTTTTTCTTTTGTTTTTGTTTTGATACATTTACAATTACTTAATTACTTTAAGCACACTTAGGTTTTCAATTTCAAAGTATGTTCACTCCAAAACATAACGAAATTCACGTTTAGTTCACGTAGTAGCTAGGCATAACGAGTGTATAATCTAATGACAATAATACATATATTTGTTTTATTTGCAAAGAAGATGAGCGTTTTTGTGTCATCCACCGGGATATAAGATAGTATATTTGTAAATGCAGGATACATGGATGAAATTATGATACCCAAGCACCAACTCGAAGATTTTCCTGAGTTGATGCATTGTATACAATCATTGTTGCCGATAGAAGAAGCTGCCCGCACCAGCATTCTGTCTAAGTCATGGTTATACGCTTGGTCGACCAACCCTACCCTCAGATTTAGTGATGCCATAATGCTTTTTAGCAAACAACCTGAAAGACGGTTCAGGAAGTTGATAGACAACACTCTATTAAAGGATCTCCGGAACAACATACAAAGCGATAGGTCTAGTGAGGGGGCAAGGATTTTTAGTAAACAACCACAAAACAAGTTTAGGAAGTATATCAGCCGCACTCTACGAAGGTATTTACTGGACAACATACCAATCGAAAGCTTTAATCTTGAAATCTATATACAGGACAAACAAGGGGCTTCTCATATTAATAAATGGATTCGCGGAGTAGCTTCCAAAAGTTGTGTCAAGGAGCTTTATCTCACAATTGGGGTAAAGAGTCCTTCGTTGACATTACCAGATGAGATATTCTCTGGTGCAAACCTAAATACAATTAGTGTAAGAGCTTCTGGCTCTATAATCAATCCGCTTCTGTTGAGTAGCAATGTTGTTATCAATTGTGTTTCCCTTCGAGTACTTGAGTTGATTGAAGTGCACATGAGTGAAGACGTGCTCAATAACTTACTATCTACTTGTTTCATGCTTGAGAAGATTAACCTATGCTGTGAGGGTGTGAAGACAATCAAGGTAAAAAATCTTAAATCTCTTCGTGAACTGAAAATAACTTCTCTAGAAAGAAATAATAATTTAGAAATTGATGATGTCCCTAGTCTGGATTCACTGTTTTACTACTCATGTCGTCTGAAAGAGTCTTTACCATTCAACATTGATTCATTAGGAAACTTGAAAGAATTGTGTTTAGGTGGTGTGAACAAAGACGATTTATTTTTTGACATGATTACATCGAATCTACCTTTTCTTGAGACTTTAACCCTGCAAATGGGCATTCTGGAAAGCAGCTACTTGAATATCACATGTTATTCGTTGAAGAGATTGACCCTCATTTGCCAAACAAAGAAGACTGACGTAAAAGTATTTGCTCCAAATTTACTCTTTTTTTGTTATATTGGCAAGGCAATTCCTAGTCTCGTGTTTCCAGCCATTCCTCCAGAGCAAATAATACTTAGACTGACATTGATTATTCCGATTGATCATCTGGTCCTTCAGGAGATGAGGGAAGCACTCAACTTATCAAGCAAGTTTGACATTGAAATATTAGATAAAAGTTCCCGTTTACTAGTGCCATTGGATATCGACCTTGATGATCTGAGAAGAAGGCTTCCAATACCTGCTATGAACGTGCAACAACTATCATTCTCAACATGCTCACATGAACGCTTGTGGGGGGAGTCACCCTTTTTTGAGACATTTTTTTTGGTTTGTCATCCCACTTATGTAAAGATAAATCAAAACATGGCATTCAGAAACAAGAAGTACTTCCGAAAGCTAATGGTGAAAAGGAAAATCAAACTCGGATATCTCTCTGGTGTGAAGGATTTAAAAATAAGAAATCCTCTTAAGGGAAACTGGGAAAGACTTAGAACTTATTGGAAAAGTTTTCCTGACGAATCAGCATACTATGATTGGGATTACGTTGAGTTCCAGCTAACTTGGTGTTCTCCATAAACCTGCAAGTCTTCCATTTGATTATTTGATTTACCATTTCAGATATTTTAGTTTATACTGATTAATTTACTGTTACTTTATCTGATATACTGTGACATAGGTAACTACTAATATTGGCTTTTATTTCCTATCTCCTAATGAAGAGTCGTATGATGAATAATTATTTTTTGAGATATCTCAACTTAAGATCTGAAAAAGAGTTTCTGATGAGTGATCAAATGGTTGGGGCCTCAATCCGAACTACATGAATGTGTTTAATGTGTGAAAGTTATCTCTTTTGGATAGAAGACTGAAGCACCTACGAATTTATACATTAATATAATAGAGACACAAAACAATAATGAATTCAAGATCAACTTGAATGTTTGTATTGAAATTTTATTGAATTTGGAAAATTTTGACCCACTTACTTATAAACGGGTTGGCGTCGATTTGGTTTTGTACATCTTAAGCATATCAGATGGGTTAGAGATACAATGAAACGGGTTATAGTGTCAGACCTGCTACAGGATTGAAATGGATCAGATGGGTCGGAAATGCCCATGACAACATGTCTAGTTTTGATGAACACTCCTTGCTAATATTCTAATGTAAGTTTAATAAAGTTGTGTGTTTTTTTTCGAGTGACAATAATTTTACTTTTACTTTCTTTAGCCTCCGTCTCGATCTACATTTCATTTAAGATAGCTCAAAATCAAAAGAAACTTTAGTTGATAGAGATAATATTTGATTATTTGAAAAGTGTGTTGATCTCATTTTTCTTAAACTGCGTGTTAGAGAACATGACCATTATCTTAGAAGGTTGTTCGTCCGTTTTAGAGAACATGTGAAACGCAAAGACTAACTCAGCGGCTCACTTAGAAGGTTGTTCGTCCGTTTTAGAGAACGTGACCTTTATCTTGCCAAGTCCTCTCCTTTGATGTGACTTATTAGCACCTTGCTCTAACATTAATAATCGTCAATAGAAATATTCATGACAAACACCCGGTGGGTCAAAATCAAGAACTAATGCCTCATCTAGCTCAACATCCTTCTTAGATTAGCTATACTTGAGTTGTGGGCAAGATACGTCAAAGTCAAACTAACCTCTCAAAGTGATAACCAAAAGTTGAAACGAAAAATATAATGCATATGGTTTTCAATCATATTAATGATATTGTTGGGCCAGTTAGGGAACCGTAGACATCTTTGTTTCTCATAGAGCTGCAATCGCCTCTTCTAGCTTCGCAAAGCAATGACACGCCTTTGGTAATGGATACTCCCCCCCCCCCACCCCACCACATATAACTTACCTTGAGTTCTATAGGCTGAGCTCATATAGTCTTTAGCTCTATTTGTATTAGGTTGAGCTCGTATAATCCTTTTAGCATGTCATTTTTGTATTTATATTGTAAACTTTTTTATTATTCAGTGATCAAATAAACCCTACTTACAGTAAGTAGGTAAGTAGGGTTTATTTGATCATCGAATAATGAGAGAGTTTACAATATAAATACAGAAATGACATGCTAAAGACCATAGAGGCTTAGCCTAATACAAACAATGATATATACAAGAGTTATGATAAATAGGTCTACTAACTAGACCTACAAATAGACCTAACTCATTTCTCTACTACTTAGGCTAACAAATCATTTTTCTACAAACTAATAGTCCACTAACATTTATATGGTCCAATAAAAGGGGAAAATGGAATAACATAGGACGTTAACATATATACTAGGAATTCGGAAACACTTTATATATGATCCTATAAAACGGAAAATGAAATAGTAGGACGTTTAACATTATAGGATTAATAATCTGGGTGTCAAATCACTATAAGAAAATGGCTTTCTACATACTATTTCAGTGACTTATTCAATGGCGACCACTTTAGCATCGGCAAATGATATGTCATCGAAAACGACTTCACTACTTTTTGGTGCAAATTTTGTCGTTGTTCTCGAGAGACATTGCTATTTAAGTCGCTAATGAGTCACTATTTTCCCAAAAGACGCTATATGAATCGGTATTTTCTATGGAAGTCATTATTTAAGTACCTGCGGGTGTCACTTTGCTCTTATTAATGTTATCGTTAATGCTACACGTTTCAACGTTTTGATGATTATATTTATTCAATATGTGATAGAAAGAATAACAATAAAAACACCAGAGACCTATTTTTATGGTAGAACAAATAGGAACGAGGGGTCAAAGGTACGACTTTTCTTCTACAGAGATACACAAATAGCCTAACGGTTTCCCTCATCATATGCTATAACCGTAGTTTGATTCTCGAGCCACCACTACCTACCTAAAATCCCATAGTTTCGCCCCTTCTAGCATCTGTAGTAATAAATTCTTGTCAAATTTTGGATTTTAACAATGTTGTATCTGATATAGTTACCGCCCAGATTAATAAATATCCAAAAGATGTGAGATAAAATATTTTATAACTGTATAAAATAGCTAAAAAAATTGTAAACTCAAGAACAGTTTTAAGGTTGAAGAAGAACCAAAAGACCAAAATACCCTCATGTGAAAAGCACATGGGACATTTACCAAAGCTTTTTAACGGACTAACGGTCAAAAGACAGACAACCACAGGACAGACAGTGTAATTATTAAAGTTTAGGGACGAAAAGTGAAAAATGTGTAAACCACAGGGACGAAATTGTAATTAACTCTAAAAAACAACCATCTTTGTCATTACAGAAACTGTATGCTATCAATCTTTAGCTGTACTAATGAACTATAATAGTTGTAGTTGCTCCTACTTGAATGACATTTTTACCATATAACGCATCAAACTAATATGCAGTTCCAGTCTTATTATACCACTCACGTGAACTGCCACTATAAAAGTTGTAGTTACTCCTAATTGAATTTTTTGTACAGTTATATGCAGTTTCAATCTTACACAGAAGTTTACAACATAGCTTTTCCAAGTTTTGAAGAATGAAGATACTTAGATGCATACACAGGATCAATCAGTCCCCGGACCCTACACATATATAAACAATTGAACGGGCTTATTAGAATATAAATAGAAAGCTTACAGAAACTTTACTGCATTAAATGAATTTAGTAAACAAAATGATCCATGATTTCATTATCAGTCTCATATCAAAAAACTTAAAAATATATATACAAATATTACACAATACAAGTCAAAACCTTGATGCCAGATTTAGCAATCTCGACCCAGTTACAAAAGGCCAATAGGTGAACTAAACAACATGGAAAATGGAAACGGGTTGGAACATTGTCCATAGTTATCCATAAAACCTTATAAGTCCCTTTCTTATTGTAATAAATCACATAAAGGTACAGAAAGATTTTATAAGACAGAGTGTCCCGACCCGACCCAACATGATCAGTTGACTCGTATTTCAGTTTGAACTTTTTTTTATTACCCAAAGCCCATTACCCTACAGGCCCATTTTCCTCTTCTACCTATGCCTTCATCATTATTTACTCCCATTCTAAGGCATTTGATTATGTTTAAGAGTAGAAGGTATCATAACACGTTATTGGTGTCCCACATCAACGCCACCTCATCCCCTCCCGATAATACACCAATAACTAAAACACCCCTCCTTCATAACACACCAATAACATCACCTGTAGGTCCCAGAAAATACTCCGCCAAATATACCCACTCACTCACAATACACACACAAAACAATGAAAAAAAAAAAAAAAACAAAAAAAAAATCACACAAAAGAATGCAAATGGCGTGAGCCATTGCATTGGCTCAAAACCAATGGCACAACTTTGGCACGAAGCTCCGGTACCATGGCACAAATTTGGCACGAAGAAAAGGGTGCATTTGGCTCCCTCACCGTGCCCTCTAAGATTTGTGTTTAAACTTTTAACTCCAAGTAATCTCTAGCCTACTCATTTAGTTACAACAATGACTTAGAAAATGGGTTTTGGGTTTTCGCGGTTAGAAAATGAACCGAACTGAAAACACTTAACTGAATAACAAAAGAAACCGAAAAACAAACCGGTGAACACCCCTTTATCAAATTGCCCCCTTCCATTTCACGTCTATTAGTGCTTTTTAGCCCTGTACTAATGTACTTTTTTTCAAGTCTAGTGGGCCTTGACCAACCCAATCAAAAGCCTTTCAAGCCTATTTTCAGAGAAAATATCTAAATAATCCCTTGCACAAGTGTGGCATATTGGATTGCAATTCTATTCGGGTTCAGGTTAGCGGGTCAACCCTAACACAACATCTTCGGGTCAACCTTAACCCTAGTCTGTTTACATATAACATTAACACATCTTCTTTAACCCCTTTATCTAAATGGGTTGGGGGTTACAAGAGTTGAATGGGTTAAATGGGTTATCAAATCGACCCGTTTAACCCATTTATCCAGACAAGTCGACATATTACACGGGTATTATGTTAAATGATTAGCGGGATGACCCGTTTACCCATTTAACCCGCATAACCAAATATAGATATAATTTTTATTATTTAGATAGAATAACGGGTTGGCATGTGAGCCTGTTTAGCCCATCTCTAAACGAGTTGAGTGGGCTGACCCAAACACGATCCGAAACTTGTTTAATTATTTAGATCCAACCCTAACCCATTTATATTTGTGCTCGTCTTGGGTCGTGTCATGAATTGCCACCCCTAGTTGCACATTATATTTATTTATAGACAGTAAAGATGTGAATACAAAAGATGAAGTTTACCTAATGATTAAGAAGACGAGCAACCACCCCAAGTATCTCACCTCGCTCATACTGTACACACAGATTCAGCGTCTTAGTGAAAAGAATAAATGCTAAAAGATAAAATTAGAGTTTAGGGTTCGAGCTAAAAGCTACAGTTACCGGCGGAATTCCGAGAGCCAAAAGTTGCTCATCATTGAAGTTCAAAACATTTGCCTCTCGATACTGAAAAAATGAAAAATAAAATAAAATAAATAATATGTTTACCTCATAACAATTATTAGAAGCCATGTTTATTATAAGAGTATTGATATAAAAATTCAAACCTCCCGTCTCCTAAACTTCAACCATAACGATCTTCTCATTGGCACTGTGACACGAAGCTGGTCTAAAAACCACTCGACCCATTCATCCTACACGAGGATACAAATAATATATGAGATAAAAAAAGAAAGCCTTTATGACAAGTATATACACTAATCATATTCAACAAATAAAGATTTTCAACGCGGCCCTTTTTAACGCAAACCCATACCATTTTGACGTGTTACCAAATGCATTGACCCACATTACCACCATCGCGAAGTTCAGTTTATTCTTCTGATAGTTGGTACAAAGGTATAGATAGTTTTCGCCGAGCATTAGATGGGCCGCAAAACATTTATAAACTTTGAAAAAGGTCGGAGGAACACTACTTATTAGCCATTTGTTGGCTCTGTCGCCACTTCTTTTCACTTATTGGAATGATAAATTTAAGTTTCATAGATGTCTTGTGATCTTAAAGATACTTTGTTTTGGTGCAGTATTGAGTTTCTTTTCTCATGCAGATATTTTTACCTTCAATGCAGTTAACTCTACATAGAAATGGTGGTACCATCGTGTTTGACACACATTCTTCTATAGAGTTGGCATTACATTCTTCTTGTGTTACTATAAGTTCAGTCCCATGTAACTGCAGCAATATCAATAATGTTTTTAATTGATCAGTCATCCTATCTTAAGAGAAAAAACTTGCAAGTTTTCTGTAGTTGGGGGCAAGCCAAACTATAAAGTTCATGCAAATTCGATCTACGTGTAAGTTCTGCGTAGGAAAGTGAGAAGATCCCGATGGAAGTGAATGTGAAATCAGGAGGATGGGGGGAGTGGGGAGAGAAAAACCTGTAGTTTGAAATTGATTGGAAAGACGAAGAGACGGATGCTTCAGAGTCCTCAAATAATATTGACAATAGTCCACAAGCCAGATTGAGGAACACCTATTCAAAGGTTAGCTTTCTTTCTAATCTCATCTATTGACGTATTTATCCTTTTTTTCATATATTCATTTCAAGGCTGGAATTATGTGCTTATGAGCTTTAAGGAGCGAGACAGCCACCCATTGACTCAGTACAATTATGGTAAAAGCACAAAACAAGCCTTGATATTAAGTTTTTCCTACATAAAATACCGTTTTATAATTTGTATGCATTTTAAATTGGGTGCAAGATGGTCCCCATTTCAATATGTTTATTAATGTGATTTAGCAATCTGAGCTTATCCTAAAAGGGAATGTTATACCATCACATTCTTTTTTGTAGTTGCAGAGGTTGAACAACTTTTAACTCCCTAAGAGCTAGCTATCTTGCAGCAGAATGAGGTTCTCAATCTTGACAATATATCAACTGTAACTTTCAAGAATCTGAAGAAGCGATTGTTCTATAAGCATATAAGCGCACTTTTGACTTAATAAATTCTATATATCAGGAAAAGTGGATTTTAGGCACGTGATTTGAACGTCTACGTTTTGTAATTGAGAAAAGTGGAACCCCTTGCATACACTAGCGTTAGCAGGGAAGATTAAGTTAATGGACAAACTTCTAGCAAATGGGTTTGAGGTTGATGTAGTTAATAAGGTTAGTCACCAAGGCCTGCTCTAAGAGTAACAGTAATTTAATAACCCCATCCTGTTGCATTGGAACGGGGGCGGGCAGATAGGGGGCAATGGTTTGGATCCAAATAGGAACTCGCTATATCAATGGGTTGGATCAGATAAGCAGTCTAGAAGGCTGTAAACACATGAATAAGTTTTCCACGAGACTAACAAAAGTTCAACCTGCTTTGTTTCTGACTTAATTTTACCACCTTTTGATTAAATATAACTCTCATTGATTCCATTTTATTACATGTGTTTTATGTTAATGCAGTTGATAAAGTAAGTTACTAAGGCCTGCCGGTCGGCAGATTGGGTAACACGTCGAAATACGTTCTGTTCAAAATGGGTAATTTGTACAGTGGGCCGACGGGTTGGGTTACTATTACAGTTTAGGTAGTTGTAAGAGCTTGAGTATACCTTTTAGGTGACTTTTAAACATTTGACCCGTTTCAATTTTGACCAATTTATTTAATAAGCGGGGAGTAACATACCTTTGGGAGCCTCTTTAGCTCCCTCTTCACACGAAGAGCTGACATAAGTTTCACTTTCCTAACACGGAAGCCTATAAAGTCGACAAAGTGAATGTGTAAGCAATATGTTACACCCCCAAACGGTATGTCTTAAATGCTTACCAAATCTTTGATTTGGTTCCCTCTCTACAGCTTCATCTTCCCAAAACGATAATGCCCAAAAAACGGCAGAATCCCTCTCAACAGCTTCATAATCCCAAAACGATAATGCCCAAAAAAGGGCAGAATCCTTCTCCTTCTTCATAGTAACATCATCTGAGAAACTATTCCTAATACTCAATGGCCTAGATGAAAAACTTTTCCTGAAACGCAGGTAATCGATACATCGGCGTGGAAGCACCCTCTGCGGGATCTCAGGTCGATGAAAAAGAGGAGGCAGTCTGGGCATTGGCATGTCAATGGAATGATCCTGTTTAAGTTGAAAAAATGTTGTTGAGCAAAATAACATAATAACACGTAATACAATTCGGAACAGGTACCAAATTTAACAACCTCAAACATATAATACGAAATGTTTCTAATCTAGATCGATAATAACATGCACCGATTAATTATAAAGGAATGCATGACAATCATATTAGTAGTAGTCATTTGTGTGTGGTTTCTGACTCCTATTCATGTCAAGAAGGTTTCAGTTGCACGTGGGTTTGAACTCCCTGTCAGTTTATGTTTTAAAAAGTGCAGTGGTCTATCCAGGGATCACGGCCATGTCATTTGGTGGATATGGATTATATTGGGAATTCAGTGGTTATCTTCACTTGCCGATATAAAATGATGGCTCGTGGAGGTAATGTGTTGATTTCCATAAATTAAATTACTTGACTGTTAAAGATCAATTTCCTATCCCGATTGTCGAAAAATAGACAGATGAGCTACAAGTGAGCTACTATTTCTCGAAACTGGATCTAAGGAGTGGTTATCACCATACTCGAATGAAGGAAAAAGATTTTAAGAAAACAGCATTTCGTACTAACAAAAACCTATACGAGTTTTTCGTGATGCCGTTTGGTAACTTTTAAGGGTCTTATGAACTCTGTCTTCAAGCCATACCTAAGATAGTTCGCTTTAGTCTTTCGATGACATTCTACTTTACAGTTGAGGGAACACATTACACATATTCTTCAAACCTTGAAACAAGATGTGTTGTTTGCAAAGGCTCCTAAGTGCACTTTTGGCAGCAGTCAGGTTGATTATCTTGGTCACCTTATTAGCGGCGAGGGCAGATCCAACAAAAATCGAAGACATGGTTAATTGGCCCAAGCCTACTACCTTAAAAAGAGCCAAGGGGTTTTCTGAATCTTATGGGCAATTACCCTCATTTTGTAAAAGACTATGGTAAGATTGCAAAACCCAAACTGAACATGGGATTGGTGAGTTAAAAATGCCATGACTCATATGCCTATTCTTGCAATCAACCACCTATCGCGATTGCAGCAGAAATACAACATTGGAGAGAGTTTTTTTGGAAGGCAATAGGAAGTATATATATTAAGATGACAAAAGCCACGAGGAACAATTACACAAGAAAAGGGCGCCAGAGACCATATAATTTCACCCTTCCCCGCAGAAATGCCAAAACTCTACAATATATAGAATAACGGTTGCCATGAGGAGCAGGGGAAATCAGCATAAAATACACTATTCTGGCCCTGTATAACAACACCAATGTTGAAAAGGGTATGTATTGGGTATACTATTCCATATAAATACCGGTCACCAAGCTCTAAAGCACATTTTGGAACATAAACACAAACAGCCATGTAACAATATAATAAACAAGTAAAATGCACCAATACAGTTCCATACTAATAATGGACATGTACAACCACGAAATTCAGATTCTATAGCTATGCAAATGTTACCAGAGCAACCCCTTTGGGGTACAAATGCTTCCTATCAAAATCGTTTAAGTAATTAATACTAAATTATCTTAGGAACCTCATATCTACAATACTAAATTATCTTTGGAACCTCATATCTACTTGAACACAGACCACCACTGTGTTAACAATGCAAGGTATATACGGGATTTAATTAAAGGTATTCAGGTCACAAACAGAAGACAACAGCACACGGTTTCCTACGACTCAAAACTAATCTACAATATACCTACCAGCTCAACACATTTACTTAAGTATCTAATACATCAAGATTATATGTGAGTAAACACTGCTTAAAATTTGCTTGCTATGAAACATAAATTCAGATAGCTACACAATAAGAATCATAAACTACTAAATCATGCCTCAATAGTCTTATTACATGTGTTAAGTTTTAGTATGATGGTGTATTAATACTTTTCTTGCTAAGCAGCGTTAAAACATCATTTTTTTTTATTCACGCCAACACTATCATAGCTACAGGCCTACAGCTTAGCTATGATATCAAACTATCCAGAATTAAAAAAAAAAAAAAAAAAAAAAAAAAAAAAAAAAAAAAAAAAAAAACGTCATCCACTCTCGTGTGTCATTATAAATGCAAGAAAGTCTAACATAATATAAATTATTGAATAAGGTATGCACAACCTACTAAACTAAAATATATTTGAAGCTTAAGATTATGAAATATCACCAGTAGCCAACAATCCAAGAAACTTAGAAACCAGAAAAAAATGTGTAACACTAGTCGGCTCCAATAGCTTGCCCTGTATCAACTCAATATAAAATATTATATCCTAAATCATATAACTTAAAAATATTCAAACCATATCATTCTCAAGCTCACTCACCGGAACCTTCTTCTGAGTGACAACTCAGACTTAATCTTTACCTCTAACACTAATTGATGACACTCCAGCTGATTTCGCAGCTATAAACCGATCAACAAGCTTTAAAGCACATTTACAGTTAGCCACCTATGGAAGCAATTCAGTGATGAAAGGGTATATATTGGTTAGACCAATCCTTATATAAACTGCTCAATCCCTAAGTAGTGATCTCCATAAACACAATTAATTTGAAATAATGATATCAAACAATCATATAAAGCCTCATTTAATTATCATAAAAATTAAGTCGAAACAAACTAATTTTCCTAACAAACTAACATTTTTGAAACTGTGATCTTTGACGCCGTGTGTTAGACGAAATACCTTAAGGGGCTAGAATTGGTTACATTTTCTCAAAATCTAAAAAATCTGTTACCAAATCCTATTTAACTTTCACCAGTGATCACATAGCTAAATTATATGGGTACCAGATAAAATCATTTCAGATCGTGACCTATATTCTTAGGAAAGCACTGTTTCAAGCTCACAAAACGACTTTAGGCCATTCAACAGCCAACCATCCCCAGTCTGATGGGCGAATTAAAGTGCTCAATAAGTCCCTTCAGAGTTGAGACCTACTTAAAGGGTTTCACTATTTAAAAAGCCCCAACAACGTGGGCTAAATGGCTACCTTGTTGTGGTTCAACAGCAGTGATTATTCGAGTCTGGAAAGGTCACCTTACTAAACAATATTTGCGCAGCCACTCCCCACTTATATACACCGTCACCCCAAATATTCTCCAAACGAAGCAGTCAATTTAGGTTGAAGGGAAAGAGAGGTAGACGTACATTTGCTCAAGGAACCGAAGTGAAAAAAAACTATGAAAAGGGTGAGTGGGTTTATTTTAGACTACAGACCTACCGTCAACATTTTGTTAGCAAAAGGGCTTTTCACAAGTTATTCACTAAGTACTACAAGCCCTATGATATTTCACATGTTATTCACTAAGTACAAATGCCAAACTCTACAAGACCATGCACCAATAGAGTAAAGGTGTCCATGAGGAGCAGGGGAAATCAGCAAAAAGTACACTAATCTGGCCCTTTATAACTACACCAACGTTGGAAAGGGTATGTATCGAGTAGACCATTCCTTATAAATATTGATCGCCAAGCTCTAAGCACATTTTGGAACATAAACACAAACAGCAATCTAACAATATAATAATAAACAAGTAGAATGCACTAATACAGTTCCATACTTGCAACGCACATGTACAACCATGAAACTCAGTTTCTATAGCTATGCAAATGCTAGCAGAGAACCCTTTTGGGGTACAAAAGCCTCCTACCAAAATCGTTTAAGGAACTAACACTGAAGTATTTTAGGAACTTGTATCAACATGAACACAGACCAACACTGTGTATTAGAGATTGATTTGAGGAACCCAAATCAACAAGCAGAAGATAATAACACAAGGTTTCCCGAGATTTGAAACTAATCTACAATATACCTACTAGCTCAACACATTTACTTGAGTATCTAATTCATCAACACCAATATGAAAATATCCTGCTTAAAATTATAATATGATGGAATAATTTTCTACATTCAAATACTTTTCTTGCAAAAAAAACATCATATTTCTTTGTTGATGCCTAACTTATCATAGCATCACCTATCAAACTATCCAGGATAAAAAAAAAATATATTGACATCCACTCTCCTATAAATGCACGAAAGTTTAACAATATATAAATTATTACTCGCATAAGATAAGCCGAGCCTAATAAAACTAATAGATACTTGAAGCGTAAGATGATGAAACAACAAGAGGAACATAGAAACCGGAAAAAGATGTGTAACATTAGTCGCCTCCAATAGCATCAATTCAATATAATATATTCAAACCATATAAGCTCATTCACCGGAACGTACCTTTTTCTGAGTGACTGAAACTTTACATCTAACACTAGGCGGTAACGCTATCGTAGAATCTGACAACTGTTAGAGCAAAACAACAAGAAGATGCGCCATTACTAAGTACCACTGGCCTTATGAAATCTCATATAATTATCATATACATAATGTTGAACACCTTATATGCAGCACATTGGAATATAAAAAACTTAACAAAAACGAACCTCTCATACGAAAGAAATGGCGTAAATCGAATGCGTGCGTGTGTGGTGACGGATAATCTGTTAGAGAAGTGGTGAAACTGTTAGAACAAAACATCAAAATCCGCCATAACAGTTAGTAAAATTAGTTACAATTACCGTTAAGTATAAATGTGATGATTATAAATCTTGAATTTTTGTAACTGAATTTTGATACGAGTGGGGGTTTTGTAACAGAATTTGTTATTTTGTGACGAAACAACAAACTCATTATTATTATATAGTGAAAACAAGTACGAGCGAGGGAAATGCTGTTGAGACCCATTTCGAGTGTAGAAATTAACAAGGGGTTTTTTTCTAACGGAAAAAAAAGGGGGTTTTAAAGAAAGAAGAATGATGGAGAGGGAATGAGGAGGATACATGACAGAGGGATTGGGAAAAAGATTTAAAATTTTTTCTTTTTTCTTTTGTTTTCAATGGGCTTAAATTTATTGGGCTTTTGTTATAGTATCATATTTTGCGTGTTTTATATTGTATCAACTAAATGACTACACCTATAATTAATAGGGGGTGAGGGGAGAGGATTATCTCAAGTAACTTGACTCAAGTTAGAGGATCCTCAACCAATTTATAATCAAAGACTTTTAATTTTGACCTTTGATTGTAATCCATTGGTTGAGGATCCTCTAACTTGAGTCAAGTTGTCCCACCAACTTGAGAGGATCATCTTCCCACATAAAAGGTATGTTTGGCAAAACTAGTTGTAAGCTGTTAACTGTAAGCTGTAAACTGTAAACTGAAAGCTGTTAACATGAGATACAAGTTGTATCTTTTTTTTCAATAAAAGTGTTTGGTAAATTAGCTGTTAAATGTAATTATAAAATGTAAAATGACATAAAAGGACATATTTATAATTTTAAACAAATGTTTAAAGGGTATATCAGTAATTTAAAGTTTTAATAGCTCCAAGATATTTAAAAAGCTTCATAAATCAGCTTTTCATTTAAGAGCTATTTGTTTGAAATAAAAGCTTGAAGTTAATGTATCCAGACGTAGCTACTTATTTTAAAAGAGATTATTTTTGTAACAAAAAGCTAACAGCTCCCCAAAATACTCCTGCCAAACATGCCCAAAAACTAAAGATCAAATGGATCAATCTCAACCATTCATTTTTGATCAAATTAATTAAATTCATTTTCACCTTTGTATTTAAAAATAAAATATCTCACAAACCGTTAATAGTTAAATAAAACTAATTATATCATTGCGACAAAAATACAATTATCTTTCTATAGAGATCCAATATTGTATACTTTCGACGAACTTATTTTTTATCGTTTTTTACGGATTTCGATATATTACACTATAAATGAAAATTTTAAAAATACTCTTTTGTGTTAACACAACCCCTAAACTACAAACCCTAAACCCTAAAAACCCTAACCCCTAAACCTTAAAAAACCCTAACCCCTAACCACTAAAAACCCTAAACCCTAAAACCCTAAACCTCTAAAACCTTAAACCCCTAAAACCCTAAATCCCTAAAACCCTAACCGCTAAACCAAAAAAACCTAAACCCTATCCGCTAAATCGTAAGAAACCTAAACCCTTAACCCTTAAAAATCTTAACCCAAAAAAGTCAAACCCCTAAACCCTAAAAACCTAAACCCTAACCGTAAACCCTAAACCCACAAAAAAGTCGGAAAAAAATCGTCAAAAGTATATGATGTGATATATCAAATTAAAGGTAATTTTATGCTTGTCGTGATGATATGATTAGTTTCGTCTAACGATCAATGGTTTGTGGTATATTTAGTTTTTAAAAATGATGATAAAAATTTATTTTATTGTTTTGATGAAAAAATGAATGGTTAAGAATGGTTTATTTGATCTTTAGTTTTTCTTTGATCTTTATTAAACCAAACTCTAGGGGGTGATACTCACACCACATCTTTTGATGCATGCACCACAATTTGTGCATTACAGTATTGTACGGTGTGGGTATCAATTCCCATAATTAATGGGTAGTGATATGCACACCATTTAAAATGATGTCCACACTACCAATCATGCATAGCAGTGTTATATTATGATGTGCACACCATTTAGTGGTAAAATAATCAAAAAGTGTGATGTGCATATCAACACTCATAATTAATATATCTCAAGATACAAACCAACCAAGTTGTTAATATAGTCATTATAACTCAAATAATTAAACTCGAATGAAAAGAATCGTACATGTCAAAGTACAAAAAGTTTTAGGCGGTTTAAAAATTATGAAAAATTAGACGTGTACCCGTGCATAACAACGAGATTTTATAGCTGCATATAGTTATAAGACTAAAATACACCGTTGGTCCCAAAACTTGTCCAAAAACATCGCCTGGAACCGTAACATGGATTTTTCGTCGTCAGTAGTCCAAAGTATGGGTTTTTTAGGCTAAACTGGTCCCTTGACCCGTAATGCCCAGGTCAACGTCTGTAATTTGTTGTTTAGTCGAGGGTATTATAGTCCATACACATTTATACTTAAATCTAACTCAACCATAGAAAACCTATCTGTATACCCTCTTGATTGTTTCCCTCCCTCGTCACACAATCCTACAAACACTTTAACAATGGCAGACAATGATCTTACTTTTACAGCACCTGATGAGATGGTAAAGTATGTGAAGGCCAAATATGGGGATACTTGGTTACAAGGAGATGAAATGTCTGATGAGATGTTTGAAGATTTATGCAGATTTGCGAAAAAGCTGAAGTGACGAAAGGTTAGTTCGTTTTTTTGTATTTGTGTGATTGGCATTTTAAGGTTAGCAGTCAGGAATGAGCTTAAATAACCCTATCTTATTTGCTAGAAATCCAAGTAATGTCAGAATCTGCCAAAAAAAAAAGGATTATAGCAAACTAAACGTATCTGACGATATGATTGAGTATGTCATGGCTACTTATGGGAATAAGTGGGATATAGAAGATGAAATTGCTGATGTGATACTTGAAGACTTGTGGCAAAATATGGGAATAAGGAAGTTGTGAAATGTTAGACTTAATGTTTACAAAGTAATAAAATTGTAATGGGTGAACTCTGATTTCTTTCTGTTTTAGCTATCTTTTCATATACTAACTGTAAAGGTAATGAGGTTGAGGTCATCATTATTTCAGACACATCTAATGATGAGTTTGGGATCCTGTCTTTTAAGAGTACTACTTTGAAAGGTTCCACTTCCCAAGCTTCCAAGGCTTCCACTTCCAATGCTTTTAATTCAAAACATGTTACTGCCCTTGTTCATAAAAAGGCCAAAAACAAGAGAAAAGAATAAATGATGTACTTGGTCTTGGAGCGGCTATTGGATGCTCCAACACAAAAAGGAATGAGTGTTATGTGCCTCCCCCTAAGGAGCTCAAGTCTCCCCCCATGAATATCAAGTCTCCTATCAAGAAGTTCACCTGTTATTTTTAGTTGTTGATGTAATGAAGATGTAAAATTTTTGGCTGATGATGGTTACTCAAAACGATGCTTTTTGACATGTATATTTTGATGTATATGGTATAATTAGTTGGTGATGTATGTATATTTTGGATTTGTTGTTTCCATTTTGTCAGTTTGCATTTGCATATGCAGTTTAGGGGACTGTTTGGAAAAACCTATTTTGATTTATAAAGTCAACATATACCAAAAAATTATTAACCAATCTGAATTGTTATAATCTTTTAAATAATCTTTTGTTTGCATTTGTATTTTTGGTTGCGCTGTTTACGTCGTTCATTTTGCAATTGCATATGTAGTTTAGGGGGCTGTTTGAAATAACACAATTTGACTTATAAAGTCAACAGATACAGAAAAAATAATAACCAAAATTCATTGTTATAACAAAATAACTACACACATATCAGTTAAGTTACATTTAGACTGAAAGACAACATATCATTTCTTGTAAGTGATTCACTTGGTTAATTAACTAGCAGGTGATCCACTTGGTCTTTGAGTTGCAGGTGCTTCATGTGGTGTTTATCTTTGGCGTACTCCACTTGGTCTTTGAGTTGTAGGTGATTCACTTTCTTCTTCATCGTTGCCCAAGGAATCACCAGCTCTAGTAGATGCAGAAATAGGTAGGCCCACTACATATCCACTACTATCTGTTGTAGTTGTGTTTTCCCTTGTAACACCACCTCTACCAGTATAAGATGTGGTTCCCCTTCTGTCAAGGCACACTGGACAAACATACCAAATGAAATCTCTATAAGGTGAACGCCTTGCAAAAAAAGTCAATCTATCCCTCTTTTCACTTTCAACCTAACAACCAAGGCATACCATTTGACAACCATTTTTGCATCTATGGTGAGAATCTTTTGGTATGATAAAGAATTGATGACATGAGGGGTATTATATAATGCAGACAAAAAAGGGTATAATATGGTACAATGTGGTTGTTGAACAAGTAGATGGGAGTAACGACAGCATAAATGCTTAAAATCAAGTCAACATATGAGTTTAAGGGGGTGTTTGGAATAATCCATTCTGACTTATAAAGTCAATATAAACAAATTTATTTCAAACATGATGGTTCCAAATTAAAAATTGGTAAAATCTACTAACAGCAGTTTAGGATAACCATTTTTTTGCAAGAAACATTGTGAAATCTACATCCAGTACAAAGTCTTTCCAATAATTTGCCTCTTCCCTTGCTTCCATTTCTGTTTCTTTCCTAGCTCTTTCCTCTTCAAGTTTTGTACATTCTCTCCTCTTTCAAAAACTGCTAGAATGCTTCTTCATCCAACCTTGTCTACTCTTCTTCTAGATCCAGCCTTCTATGTTCTTCTTCTTGAAAAAAGTGCTTCAAGAAACTCTTGCTCCATAGTTTGCCTTATCTCGTCTTCATCATATCCATCCACTACAAAAAAGTAACACATGCATACATCAACTTCATTGTAAACACACAAGAACTTCTATCATTCATATGAAAAATATATGCATACATGTTACCTTCTGCCATCACAATGCCTTTTTTTCCTCGTATGTTACTTTCCTTTGGTGGTTTTGGAACTTGTTCCTTGTAACACTTACTCTTATTATGTCCAATGGTATGACAATTAGAGCATTTAATCTGTTTACGAGATCTAGATTTACCCATTGTTAAGCAATTTCAGTGAAAAAAAGACTTTAGTGTTTTTAAATTTGAATTTGGGGATAATTGTGGTCAAAATACACTCGTACTATAAATGCATTCCTACACTTTATGCTAACTTGACCAAATGATATGGGACGAAAACATTAACCTTATATGTGTACACTGTTTCATCAAGGACCAAACATCTAACAACAATGAATATAATCAAGACAAGCAAAAAAACCAAAAACAAAGGCAGAATAATATACACACATCTTCATTCATTCCATAAAATATTACTATTCATGATGATAGATGATTTAGCAAAATACAATTTCAAAAGGCCCAAAAGACAACAAACATTAAACACTTCATGTGTTTCCATTACTACTTAAAAACAAAATCAGGTAGTCCTAAGAACATCAAGGAAGTTATTCTTGTCCAACACCTGAGCATGGGTTTCAGAAATCAACTTCTTATCTCCAAAACCTTTAGCACATTTTTCCTTTGAACCTTGTGAAGATCCTGTAGAACCTTGTACGTCATAGCCGATGGACGATATTCTTCAACTTCAGTTATGAAATCTTGTGTTTCTTTTATAACATAAACCAAATAAACATATGACTTTAGGGATCCCCTTGGCAAGCTGTATATCCTTTTCGTTCTACCTTTGATAGTAAACAGCAATGAAACCAAACATGCAGTAAGAATCTGCAGCGGCGACAAGTTCATGTAGACGTGGGAAATTGGACATTTTGTTGTTGTGTTTTTAGGGTTGGGAACTCTGTTAAATGTGTTTTGGGTATGCAAATGATTTAGGGTATTGTCCCTTACATAGCAAAGGCAAAGATGACCATAAAATTCAGGGACCATGATAGTTCGTTTTCGTACAGATATTTTCCGAAGAAATACAAAGGTATGTATTTCCCGGGTCGTTTTCCCAACGAGGGATGAATGGAATTTTCAACTCACGTCGCGATTATCGGGATTTGAATAAGAGAAGGGGATAATATGATGTTTTCTAAACTACGGGGCAAGGGAAACATAAAATGGAAATTACACTACGGGAAATCCTAAATACGCAAATAAAACTAAAATGTAATAAATAAAATGCAAATAAAATGCAACTACGTCTAATAAAAATCCTAAAAATGATCTAAAATTACTTTTACTTTAAAAATGCAATTTGAAAACTATTTATGAATTAAAACTAATTTTTAGGATTTTTCTGGAATTTATTCAAATTAAAAACTAATTTTTAACTTTTAAAACTAATTTAAAATACTAAAAATTATGAAAATTAAAGGAAAAATTATGAAACTATTTTTATAAAATCTAAATTAACCTAAGAGAATTTTAAAAACTAATTTTGTATTTTTCTGATTATTTTTCTATTTTCTACGAATTTAAAACTATTTAAATCTAATTAATTGGCTAAAAATTACAAAATAAGCTAGGAAAAATCTAGAAAAATTATTTTCTTCCTTTTTGTATTTATCTTATTCTATGAAAATTGAAAATTTATTTTTTGGAACTTTTTCTGAATTAATAGTAATAAAAGCTATTTTAAAAAACCCTAAAAACTGTTTTAAATTGTGAAAAATACTAAACAGTGATGAAAATTAATGAAAAATTCAGTAATAGTCTAAAACATTATTCTAATTCTATGAAAAATATAAAACACTATGCTTATGTGTGAGAAATGAGAGCGGCAATGTAAACTGTTTATTATTAAGCTACCAAAATAAGCAAACAGCTAAACTACTGAACCAGAGGCTACTACCACTTGAAATAAGCCAAAAAATGAGTGAACCCAACTTAATACAATTAACCTACCCCTCAGAATATCATGCTACAAGTGAAATGATCAAATTAAAATTATATGCCAAACTGGCCTAGTAGGCTATCTTTAAGCTAATGCAAAGTCTGATCTAATAAGCTAAATGGAAAACCAGAAATGAGATCAACTAGACAACCAACCAAAGAGCCTATAAACTAAAATTTAGCCAAAAACAAGCTCGAATAAACTCAAATCAACTGCTGCAAATACCTGAGACACAATCAGCATTAACTGAATGTATGCTCAGGGGAAATAATGCCCAAAAGAAGAGCTGATTTGACCCATTTATAAAATTTACAAAAATATACTAAAAATATCTTTGAAATCACAACCAACAAGAGTTTTAAATCCCAAAGTTTCAGCTGATTAGGACCAAAGATGACAGAATTAAAAATCTAAAAGTACAAGCATTCAGAACTTAAAATCACTATTTTGACTTTTTAATAGAAATGAATATTTGACTTCTGTAAGTTTTGATCTTGCAAAAACAGATTGAGAATGATGATTTATGATGCAAAATGACACAATTAAGCTATACTATAATGATCTAAACCTAAAATGCAAGTGATGCTAGCCTTTATTCAACTGATGTGAAAGTTAAGACAACTAGAAGATGGTTTTGACCCTAGAGTGTATACAGATGCAAACTTAAGACTAAAATGACTAAAACTATCCTAGATGATCCTTAAGCAATGATATTCATCCACTAAATAGACCTCAATATCAGAACTGAACCTTAATTCAAACACCACTTTATAAGACTGAAATGTAATTTACTCTGAAAATTCTTACAGCTTAACTACAAATGTAACTACAAATGATGATGATGCAGATTTGAGCTAATTTGCACAGACTCAAAATAGTAATGTTGCAGTGATTATTTAAGATAAAACAATGATAACTATTAATCAAACAAGCAGGAAATCAATAACTACACTACATTAAACATCAACAAGCAACAGTTACTAACAACTATGCTACTTATTAAGAACTTGAAACAGAATTGGACTTACATTAGTCCTGCCACTATGGCATGCTAAACAAAACTGAATACCCCTATCCTACACTGATCTCAACCCAAAACCACTATAATCAACCCATTTCCAACTCCATTCCAGCAATTCAGGAACAATTCTGCCGTGTTGACTTTAGTTGACCAATGATAATTTTGAGATTATAAGCAAAGTAGTGAGAGTATTTTTAAGCTAAAGTGAAATTATAACAGCAAATGTAATCATAAAAACAGAATTTAGATTCAAAATAAGAATTCAAGCAAAATGATTATATTGATAATGAAATTTGAGTACAAAAATTAAATGACTGAATTTAAACTAAAAACATTGAAAGCATTTAAAACTACTCTACTATTCTACTCCTACTCTACTTTCTCTCACTAAAACTACATCTCTCTAAACTGTGAATGAAGAGGTATATATACTTGAGTTCAGCCTCTTGGAAGGATCCAGAATACATCATCTGTGCTTCTTTGGGTGTATTTAGAGCCCTTGATCATATCTTACACGTATCTCATCAAATCGGAACCATTGGATCACTTATGCCACATCTCTTGGACCAATCAGAGCGCAGATATGAAGGGAAAGACACACGAATTGCCAAGCTGGCATCCGTGTGTCAGATTGGTGTCAGGGAATTTACTTAATTACCCTTAATGATAGTGAATTTGGCCAATTGATCTCAGGGGCATTTTAGGGTTCTTCACCTGGATTTATTTGGGGGCGTTTTTGGCGCGTGGTGGGTTTTTTTTATATTTATTTGATATGTTTTGTTGACCGGGTCTTGTGAGTAGTTGACTTGGGTCCGAATAGGTATACCGGGTAAGTAATATTGAACCGTGGGTAAAATAGGATTGGATTTTGGGCTTTTGTTTATTGTTTGTGTTGAAAACACAAAGACCTTGATAGATCTTAAGCACTCGGAGATCGTTAGTGTTGCCTATGTAATTGGTATGTGCTAAAACACATACCTTTTCATCATCAAAATAGACCCAAAACAACCAAGGAAAAGCCGTTTATTGCTTATATTTGTGGTTTTCTTGAGTTTGTATATGTGCAGGTACGGATATGCAAAAACACGCAAAAAGGATCCAAATCAGATGTAAATCCGAGCACGAGAGATCAAGGGAGTTTTAGCTGAGCTGGAAGGTCAAGATTGTGCATTATTGAAGATTTTATTCTCAAAAGATGATTTCTGAAGTTTCAGCAAAGTTTGAAGAAAAGTCAAGTTCAGTCCCTGCATTTTCAGCATATGACAGATTTGGTCCCTCAAAGTTTCAGAAAATTGCAAAAGTCACCCTTGGATTTTTAGAGCTTTACAAGATTGGTCCTTATGTGAGATTTCCAGATTTACACATTTGGTCCTTGGAAAATTCAAAGTGTACAAGTTTGGACCCTTAACTATCTCTTATATCAAATATTAAATCCAATCCAACCCACTTAATCCTTCGGCCCAAATAAGAATACCAGAGCCCAATCACTAAGCTACTACCCGGTTATTATATTTTTACCCGAATCCCACCTTTACCCGAGATAATAACCCATGGTCAACGCCCATTAACCTCAGTCAAATTACCGAAAAACAATAAAAAAATAAAACGCGCCAAAAAGACTTTACCCTTTCCCCCTTTTACCCAGGTTACATGAACCCTAAATTAACCCCGCGCGTAATTAATCAAAATTGACCACAATTAAGGGTACAATCGTACATTCACTGACAACCCCTGACACCTGGTACTGACACCTCATGGATCCGTGTGCTAGAGGCCACTTGGCGTTCTCCAATTGGCCGAAGCATGTCATCAAGCTCAATCCAAGGGTTGTAATGAGAGGGGAAGCGGTTATCTTTGATCCAAGGGTGTACAAGAGCTCAAAGAAGCACAAAGAGAAGGAATTCGAGATCCTTCCAAGCTCAAGCTCATGTTATAAATAGACCTCTCCATTCATTCACTTATTGTATCTTAATTTCTGTATTTTTCCTTCTCTCTAGTTTTAGTTGTAGTGGTTAATCACATTTTCAATGTTTTAATATTTTGTAATTCGTATTTGTACTAAAAATTTCCATTATTAATATAAGTTGCATTTCAATTTCAATTGTTTGTGTTAAGTTTCTTATATCCTTAATCTGTTTTCAAACTTATTCTAGTGCTTATTTCAGTATTTGAAACATATTTTTAGCTTAACTTTTCAAAAACTCAAAAATACAAAAAAAAATCACATAAAATCATTTGAAAATTAAAAATCACTGTAGATCTGTCTTATAGAGTAATTTCTCATTGATCTACTGTTCTATAGGTTCATTTGAGCTTTTAGTAGCTTATAGTGAGCTTGTACTTGTTTTCTCACTCAAATTCACAAAAATCTCAAGTAACATCAGATGCTACAGTTGCTGAGATCTGGTTCTGCTGGTTTAGGATCTGGTTTGGATTGGTTCAGTTGCTGGATTGGGTTGAGAATTGAGCTGGTATTGGATTAGGATTAGTGGTTAAATAGGTTAGTGGTTCTAGATCTTCAGTTTGGCAAGCCATAGTGGCTATGGATGTTTGTAAGTCTCATAATCTGTTTCTGATCATTAAGTTGTGTTTGAATCTGTTCAATATTGTTTATTGTTACTGTTTCATTGATGATTGATGTTTGTTTAGCTTAATTAGCTCATAATCTGTCATTTAGTTCTTATATCAATAGCTTAAGTAGTGTTTGGATAAGCTTAATAATCTGTGCTAGAGATTGGTTAAGCAGTAGTTAGTAGTTGTTTCAAGTTTCAATAGTTAATTGGAAGTGAATTAAGGTCTTGTTATTGCAGATTAGCTCTAAAAGTCAAAATAAGCTATTAACTGTTCTAGTTTCTGATTCTGTCAATATCAGTAGGTTTTATAAACTGCAATTTGGTTCAAATTTGGTAGATCTAGCTTTTGGTTATCATCATTAGTATCAAAACATCAAAATCAGTAAGTTACATTGGATCAAATCTCAACATAGTCAAACTTAGAATCTGTTTTCAAAAGGTCAAAATATGACTGCACCAGATTTGATCAGATATTGCAGCCATTGCTTTGTTCTCATTTCTAGGATTTAGAGCCTGAAATTTGGCACAATTGTAGCTGGCCAGGTAGTGTTTAAGACTGCATAATTGGTTTTTGGAATAGTTTAGTGGTTTAGCTTGTGCACTAGCTCAAATCAAGGGGGTGTTCACTGTTCTGATTAGACTTGGCAGTTGGCTTAGATCATGGAACTGAGCTTGTAGCTTGTTAAGTTTAGATATAATTAGTAGCTTCTAGCTTATTTTAGTAGGTTATAGCTTTGTTCACTGTTTGGTTGCATTATTAGCTTATTTGCCCTTAATTAGTAGCTTATTCCATCATCAGTTGTGCTATAGCTTCCTTATTTCACACATAACCTGCTATTTTCTTATTTTTCATAGATTAGTTATATCATTTTAGAATTTTCCTGAAGATTTCATAATTTTTGGTCTTTATTTACTATTTTTCTCATTTTAAATTAGATTTTAATCAATTTTAATTAGCTTTTATTGAAAATAATTGAGAAAAAGCTCCAAAAAAATAATTTTTCAATTTTCTTAGTTTAAGATAAATATAAAAAGCATAAAAAAGATTTTTCCTTATTTTTCTACCTTTATTTGGTAATTTTTAGAATTTTAAATAGTTTAAATTAGTTTTTAATTTTTATAAAATCAAGAAAAATCCAAAAAAATAGTTTTAATTCATAAATAGTTTTCAAATATCATTTTTAGCATAAAAGTAATTTTAGGTTGATTTTAGGAGTTAGAATAGTCGTTGTTGCATTTTATTTGCGTTTCGTTTAACTTCCGTATTTGCGTTTTAGTGTAGAATTGCGTAGTTTGCCATAGTTCTTAGGTTTTCCCGTAGATTAGATGATCCTTTATGCTTTCCTTATCCCGTAGTTTAGAATATATAATATTATTCCCTTTTCTCTTATTCGAATCCCGATTATTGAGACGTGAGTTGGAAATTCCATTCAACCCTCGTTGGGAAAACGACCCGGGAAATACATTCCTTTGTATTTCTTCGGAAAATATCTGTACGAAAACGAATCAAATCACAAGCAAACTAATGGAAGATCTCAACAACTTGTATTTTGTAGCGGAAAGTAAACACAAGTTATAATAACTAAGAACTCTTTGATCCTCTATGGATCTTTTTATTATTGAAACTCTATGTTTCGGATAGTTTCCAAGACTTGAAAGACTTGAGAAAAGCTTAACTATTACATACTATCATGGTTTCTTATATAGGCAAGAAACCCTAATGAGCGTTTACAATGTACGCTCCTAATACTAACATAGACCAAGCATGCATCTAGACAAGCATGCAACTAATCATATTGTTTTGTTAATCATATTGTTTATTCTGAGTAAGCTCTACATAATACGGCGCCAACCTATCTTTAATACGGCGCTGACTTTTACTCTATACTGAGCTTATCTCTCCTACGTGGATTCGTACTTTCAGCAGCAACACGATATCTGCTTTAACACTTCTGCTGAAGTATAACTTCAGCAGAATCCATTCTTCTTCGGCAGAATCTCTTCGGTAGATACTTCGGCAGAATCAGTAGTTTACCTTAATTCCCAACAATCCTCCCCTAAACTGGAATTTGACTAGGTTAAGTTCCAGTTTCCTTGATAGATCGATAATGCTGTTGAGGATTGTACCATTTTACGAAAAATTTCCAAGCAAGATCCTCTCCATATCTGAAACACTTCTGAGCTATGAATGGCCAGTATCTTGAGGATCAGCAACAAAGATTCAGAAGATGAACATCTCTATGATTACTGAACTGTGAAACACCAGATCTTTGCAGCAACATATGACATCATGTACATCAAAACATATAAGTGCAATACTATTCTCATCACTTCCAGGTGTGTTAACTCCTGTGAGAGGTGAATCATTGAAATTAATGGGTTTGATGTCTCTTTACCAATAGCCATTACTACTGGAGTAGCCACATGTTTGAGTTCGAAAACTATGGTACATTGATAACCATCTGATTTATTGGCAAACCAGCAACCATATAAACGGATTTGTCATGTCTTTACCTGTAGCCGTTTGCTCAGGACTAGTCAATTCTTAGAATTGGTGAATTGAGAACCAAATATGGATTCAGTTGCCTTTACCACAGGCCATATACATGTGGGCTAGCCAATTCTTGGATTCCAAAAAGGAATAGACCATGGTGAATTGATGACCATACAACCCTCAGCAGTTAAGCATGGGTGGTTGCAGACCCTATGATTTTGAGCAAACCATTACAACTATCAACAGATTTGTTGTGTCTTTACCAAAGCTGTACCCTTTGGACTAGCCAACTCTTATACACAAGGTACATCAGGTGAGTTAAAAACCATCAGAATTGGACAACAAACAAACCTGCATAAAAGTTAGTTATTTTTTTATTTTTTATTTTTTTTTAACTAATAATTGAAAAATTAACACAGGAAAAGACAGGGATATACATAACACAAATAAAAAACAACAAAACAAAGTAATGCAGAGAGTACCAAGAGTCCTGATATGGATGAGAATGAGGCCTATTGCAGT
Organism: Chrysanthemum seticuspe; assembly: GCA_019973895.1. NCBI lineage: Eukaryota > Viridiplantae > Streptophyta > Magnoliopsida > Asterales > Asteraceae > Chrysanthemum > Chrysanthemum seticuspe. The sequence continues at coordinate 168,372,601 of BPTQ01000004.1, read as the reverse complement.
TGTTGAAGTTGAGTCTTGATCAATCCCACCAATGTTAAAGCAGACTGTCTTTCATTGCCCACAGGATCTGGAGGAATTTCCAATTTCTGACTCAGCATCTTTTCCATAAGACTTTTGGGCAAAGGATACTTTCTTTCAGAAAACATGTAGACAGTGATTCCACCCTTAGTCTCAAGCACATGCACACGAGGGAGAGGATAGAATCTCCAGGATGCAAGCTTCCACCGATGTGAATTTTCCCAAATGGAATGTGCTTTGCTATTGGGAATGTGAGAGTTCAACAGGACTTGAAGATCTCCTGGTAAGAACATCCCAGAACCTTGTGGTTCCTTGTTGCAGTAATAGGTGGTAACACGAGTGAACAGAGAAAGTAAGTCTGCCCTGTCTACCAAGTGTAGAATTTCCTTTAGAAAGGTGAATTCCATTGAAGTGGAGTCCCTTCGATGAATGACATTCATCTCATCATCCTTCAATTTCCAATCTACCACCTCATCTGAATTTCCATTAGGAAAATCAGCAGCAGACCCTTCAATAATGAAAGTTGAGTCATCAGCTTCAAGATCCAAGGGAGATCTTTTGGCCATTTTCTTCTTCCTCCCACCAGACTTATGGATGTTCTCAGAGGGAGCATTTTCAGTTTGAACATGTGTGGAAAGACTTGAAGAGGCAGAGGGAGGGTTAGTTGAAACACCTTCACGAAGTGCATTCATCCTGTGAAGCATTTTTATCGCCCTTTCTGTTTTTGTTTCTGCGAGATCAGCTTCCTTAGCTTTAGAAGCTTCTTGTGTGTCAATGATTGTCACAGATGAAGTGGGAGCTGATATATCAGGTGCTTCAGGAGAATTGGAAGATGGTTCAGCAGATGGACCCTTGTCAGTATAAGAAGCAACTTCAGCAGATGCTTCAGTGGGAATGACTGGAGATGATTCCTTGGCTGGAGCATCATCAGACTTAAGTCTTTTGGCTTCTTGAGCAGCTTCATTCTCAACAATCCTTTTCAAGTGGGTAGAATGTGTTGCAGATGATAATTTGTCCTTCATGATCTGATTATATTTGCGATACAGGACATGATCAGGAAAAGCCTTGACTTGTTTCATTGTTAAGCCAGAGTTGTACATCGAGCATTGATTTTTCACCACCATTCTTATTTCAGCTTTGGAAGGAGGTTTCTCTTTGTCCTTCTGAGCTTTGATGGCCCTCTTTTGTGCGATAGCTTCTTGCTTCCTTTGTCTTCCCTGAGCCATCATTCACTCCACATAATTGTCACTGAGGAAATCTCCACCTAGTATACTTTGATCAAGAGAAGGTCTTGAAATGACTTGCTGAGTTAGAATATCCCAGTGTTCAGCAGGCATCTGAACCCTCATTGCATTCAGTTCTCTTCTTCTCTCAGGAGTTAAAGATGAAAATTCCTTTGTTTCAAGTTGATGAGCCAATACTTCACTTTCCTTTGACTTCTTAAACTCTGCCAATCTGCTTGCTTGACCTAGTCTTTCCTCCTCACTCACTAGGTCAGGACCAAGCTCATCTTCAGTTATGACATTTTTTCCTTTGTCATCAGGCTTCTTAACACACTCATCTTCAGATAAATCAACAACAGGCACCTCAGTTGCAATACCCAAGTCAACATGTTGATGCAGATTATCAGCTGGAGTGGTCATAGCAGCAACGTCAGACAGATCTGCTGAAGGTGAAGGGTCTGTTGGTTCTTGAACGGATGAAGATTGATTAGGATCCGAAGATGCATCCTCCATTTGTACATCAGCAGATGCAGCCTTGTCAACATCTGGTTCCTTTGAAGCTTCAGAAGATACCTTATGAGTATAAGATCTCTTTCTTCTTTTGTAAAGGACAGGTTCCTTCTTCTTTGAGGAAGCAGCAACTACTGATGAAGGATCATTGAGAGAAACATCAGCCAATATCTCCAGAGACTCAAAGTGAGATACTTCTTGTTCTTCATCAGAAGAAACCACACGCTTCCTTTTGGAGGTCCCTTTCAGTTTGTCCTCTAATTTCTTGACTTGATTCTGCAGTTCTTCAATCTTACTCCCAAGAGAAGACTTGGTCTCTGTAAGCTCCTTTTTCAGACTAGTGACCTCAGCAGCATACCTGTTGACAAGAGCATGGATAGATGAGAGTGTAATAGGGTCCTCAGCTCCACCAGCAGATTGCTCTGTGGTAAGGGGAGCTTCATTGGACCTTTCAGTAGTAATATGGTCATGCTCAATGTGAGGAAGATCTTCATTGAGAGGATCCCTAACAGGACTTGGTGTGGGTAGTCTATTAAGATCAGATTCATCATGTGTAACAAGTGTGGGTGTTGGACTGGGACAAGGTGGTTGGTCATGAGCAACATGAGTTGGTTCAACAGTTGATGAGGGGCCCTCATCAATGTTAACCAATGGATTACCATCAGTAGCAACAGGTGAGGAAGGAGGATTATGAGCCACATTTTCCTCATCAGCAGCCTCATTACCTTGGGGCAACATGGCTGCTAGCAAGGGATGATGTTCCCCCTGAAAGTGGGTTCTCATTGTAGCATACAATTTAGCAGTCAAAGAACCTATGGGATAGATAGATTGGGCTTGGGTAGAGGTGTCTAAAATAATTTGAAGAAACCTTGGGTACATTAAAAATTTTCCCTTTGTCTTTTGAATATTTTCAACCATGTTTTCGAAAATATACTTAGAAAAATTGAAAGTTACCCCTTGAGAAAGACACACAATACCATATCCCAGCTGTGTAGAGAACTGGTCCCATCCTCCAGTTTTGTTGCTCATGCATTGAAGCAGCGTGTGAACCAGGAACCTCCACTTCGGGCAGAGTTCCTTCTTCAGCCACATATCAGTCCTTGTACCACGATAGCCAATTGCCCTTAGCCCAGTAATCACATCTTCCTGACTAGAGTGAAGTTCTCCATCAGCATCTTCCAAGTGAAGCTTCCTCCGAATTAGGTCTTCTGTAACAATGTACTCTGTTTCATCAATCACAGCCCTAATCTCTGTCTCACTCCTCTTCTCAGCAGATTCCCAAAATTGAGTGATCAGTGATTCATAAATCTCATTTGGAGAATGAGTTAGAGCATAACAAATCTTGGACCTTTTCAGGAATTCCACCATTGGTTCGTACAATTCATATCCCCTGCCATTTCCCAGAAATGCAACTTTGTTGTGATCATGTTTAAATTCAAGAGCCATGAGGGATATGAGTGTTTAGGGTTATGATTCTTGAAATGGTGAGTGTTTGTGAAAGCGGAATGAGAGGGAATTTGTTTGTTTTGAAGAGAGTGATGGTGGATTGATAGTTTTTGCCCAAATTATAGTCAAATAAAAATTGACCGTTTGGTTGACTATTGCTGACGTGTATTGCATCTTTGACTCAACCCAAAATATCACTTCAGCAGGAACACATGATCAATCTGCTGAAGTTATATCTTCAGCAGAATGCATCAAAGATACGAATATCTTCGGTAAGTTTCTAGAATTACTGTGCCAACTACTCGCATTAAACTCATTGAACCTCGAACCCGTCTATAAAATGATCCCAATGTAACTCATCTCTTCATCAAGATCCCCAAATAATTACCACAAACCCTAGATGCAAAATAACCCCAATTAACACAATTGCACCATGAATACCAAACCTGAGATCATAGATCTCACTTCCTCATCTTCATCATCCTCTTCATCATCATCTAGTGGTGAATCAAACCCATGGCAACATTACTTTCCTCAACCCTATCCACGACCAAATAAATCGCCCTTTCTCCCTTCTTCAGAAGATGACAGTGTAGTGAATCCAAGTGAATCTGCTGATGATTCTGATGACTCCTATAAGGAGGGAACATCTTACTCCCAACCTCCAGCACCTCGGTCTCAACAAAGACCTCGTGCCAGGAATCCGCCACTCCCCAAAGATAGAGAGGTGGTTCTTGGTCTCACTGCGCCATCTTTTGGTGCATCAACACACATCGTATAGAAGAA
>BPTQ01000004.1:168137991-168368601 GCA_019973895.1 Chrysanthemum seticuspe | reverse complement strand
CTTCATAAGGTGTTGTGGCAGTCCTAACACCTTCCATACCAAACTTCTTCAGAATGTCTCTCACATATTTATCTTGACAGATAAAGATGCCATCTTGTTTCTGCTGAACTTGAGACCCAAAAAGAAAGTAAGTTCACCCATAGCACTCATTTGAAATTCACCCTTCATTAGGTCCTCAAATTCCCTGCACCAAGCTTCGTTTGTGGAGCCAAAAATAATGTCGTCCACATACACTTGCACCAGAATGATGTCTGAGTAATTCTTCTTTAGGAACAGAGTTTTATCAATAGCACCTCTCCTATAACCATGCTTCAGCAGGAATGATGAAAGCCTAGCATACCAAGCTCTTGGTGCCTGATGTAAGCCATAAAGAGCTTTAACAACCTTGTAAACATGATTTGGGTGATCTGGGTCTTCAAATCCCTTGGGTTGAGTGACATATACCTCCTCTTCAATCTCTCCATACAGAAAAGCACCTTTGACATCCATTTGATACACCATGAAACCCATGTAAGAAGCATATGCCAAGAAAATGCGAATTGCTTCAACTCTGGCCACAGGTGCAAACACTTCATCATAATCAATCCCTTCCTCTTGTCTGAAGCCTTGAGCTACTAATCTTGCTTTGTTTTTGATCACAACACCCCGAGCATCTCTCTTATTCTTCAGAATCCACTTTGTCCCAATGGCATATTTGCCATCAGGAAGTGGAACCAAAATCCAAACCTGCTGATTGTGAAATTGTTGCATTTCTTCTTGCATTGCTTCTAGCCAGCTTGAATCGTTAAGAGCTTGAGAAACACTAGTTGGTTCCACTTGAGAGAGAAAACAAGCAAACAGACAATGCTTGAAGTCTGTGTGATTGTCTCTTTGCTGGTTGGAGACATAAGAGAGAAAAGCAATCTGTCCAAATTGAGGACTTGTTATAGCCCTTCGAGTTCTAACAGGTGCCAGAAGATTACCTATGATGTTGGATTGAGGATGAGCAATGTTGATCCTCTGAGTGGCAGTGGGGCTGACTTCAATGGATGAATTAAGATTAGTGATTGTTGGTTCAAATTCAGCATCATAAGAAGGTGAAGTGAAAATGCCAGCTTTGGGTTGGTGATTTCCAAGATCGGAGGGTTTTGGAAAGCGTGTATGAGGTTCTCCAAAGTCTGAAGACACTTGAGAAGGAACATGAGAAGAAACAGCATAGCCTTCAGCAGATTTGTGGATGGTAGGTGTGACAGAGTCAACTTCAGCAGACACGTGGTTTCTGCTGACTCCTTCATTAGCAACCCCTCCATTCAGTTTCTCTGCTTCTAGCTTAGCAGCAAATTCTTGTGTCTGAAGCCTAGCAAGGTCCTCAGCATAATGGGATTCATCTTCATCACTCGTATCAGCAATATCCTTGGAGGTGGTACCTGCAATATTGTTAGGGGAGAAAGAAGGCACAAGTATAGGTTGCTCATCATCTTCAAACTCATTTTCAGAGTCATCATCTAAGGGACCTGCATTGTTAGTGGGAGAAGCTTGAGGGCCTGCATTTTGGCTAGCCAAGTGTCTAGTGTAACCCAAGGAATCAGTTAAGTAGTCAAGGTCAAAGGACCATGTATGACCCTGTCCTTGAACATTATGCCTATCTTCCAGAAATCTCAGGTTCAGCGTCTCCTCTATCTTCTTGGCTTGCAAATTGTACACCCTGTATGCCTTACTTTGAGCTGAATAACCCACAATATAACCATCATCAGCCTTCTCATCAAACTTTCCCAACGGATCACTGGTGTTCAGAATGGTCACTTGACAACCAAAAGGTTTTAGGTAGTGAATGACAGGAACCTTCCCAAAGAGAAGTTCATATGGTGTTTTGAGTTGTGGTCTTGTAATGGAGACCCTGTTTAGCACATAGCACGCTGTGCCAATAGCTTCTGTCCAGAACATAGTGGGGAGTTTAGAGTCTGCAAGCATTGATCTTGCAGCCTCTATTAAGGTCCTATTCTTTCTTTCAGCCACCCCATTTTGTTGTGGGGTTCTTGGATTACTATAGTCCCTTTTTATACCTTTTGACCCACAGAGTTCTATTAGAATAGCATTTTTGAACTCTGTCCCATTATCACACCGAATTCCCTTAACCTTTTTGTTCAATTGATTTTCAACGAGAGTGATGAATTCAGTCAGCACTTGGGATGTTTCATCTTTGGTTCTGAGAAAGAAAACCCAACAAAATCTGCTATAGCCATCAGTGATCACCAAACAGAAGTACTTATGATCAATGCTTCTGACTTGAGTGGGACCAAACAGATCCATGTGAAGCAACTGAAGAGGTTCAGTAATGATGCTCATAGCATTGATAGCTTTGTAAGAGGCTCTGTGTTGTTTTCCTTTGTTGCAAGCGACACAATTATGATCATTTGTGAATACTTTGGTGGGAAGACCTTCAACAAGACCCATTTTAGAGAGTTTGTTTATGGTCTTGAAATTCACATGAGCCATCCTCCTATGCCATTTGGTGGACTCATCAAGAGATGCTTTAGCCACCAAACAAGTAAGGTCACCACCTGGTTGAACTTCATTAAGGTTGAATGTGTATAAATTGTGAGTTCGAGGAACTTTCAGCAGAATTGAAGTTTCTTCTGGGAGTTTGAAGTCTTTAGACAGCACAAGACATTCATTCTCAGTGAAGAGAACTTTGTTCTTAGTGTCACAGATTTGTGAAACAGAGAACAAGTTGAAATGCTGAAGTTCCTTAACATAGTACACATTTTCAAAATCTAGATGAGGTGTCTTTATGGTGCCTTTTCCTGTGATACTTCCATCACTTCCTCCAAAAGTCACATTGCCTCCTCCTTCTATGGGAACAAAATTGTGCATCATATCTCTGTTTCCAGACATGCTTCTGGAACAACCACTATCAACAATACCAATATTCTTATGCTTAAGGGGATGATCCTACAAATAACAACAAAATATATACAAACGGTTAGAATTTGATGGAGGTTCAAGTCATTACTGACTTGAACCTGCCTTGTGGATCACAGGTTTAGGGCATGAAGATTTAGAGGATCCACCATTGTTCTTGGTCCTCCATTGATGATTGGGTCCCTTGTTAGTCCAAGAACAACCTGCTGAGGGCTTCACAGCAGTGCCCCCATATCCCATCCCAGCATACATAGAGTCAACATATGAAGGCCAATAACCATGTTTAAAGTATGAGCTAGTTGGTTGCACATAAGGTCTGGTAATTGAACCTCTCCAATGAGAGTCATTTTTAGCTGTTTGAGGGACATAAGGTGGAATATTAGCAACATTGGTCCAGTTAGATTTATGTGTCTGGTGAGTAGCACATGCACCCAATCTTTGCTCATAAAAATCACAATCCTTAATCAAATGAAATTTACTTCCACATACAAAACATGTCTTCTTCTTGGAAGATTTATTCAAATAGGGAGATGTTTGATTACATGCAGAAGTACTTAAAACAGATACATTCAAGGAATTGTTTTTAACAGACTGATTATTCAAAGATGTAAAAGACAAGTCTTCAGAAGAAACTGTCTTGGAAGTTGATTCCTCAGCAGTTTCCTTAGAAGGCTTGTAAGCAGACTGGGGTGCAGGCTTGGGTGTAGGCTCAGGCTTGGGCAGGTCAGACTTCTCATTTGAATCACAGCTTTCATAGGAAGTAGACCCTTGATCCGATGAATTGTCACTGTCAGAGCAAGAGACAAAGTCATTAGATGAGGTATCAGGGTCTGGCAAGTCTTTTGACTTTTTGCCATATAGATGATGTGATCCATCAAAGTCAACAGTGATGGATAGGTCTGTGGGCATAAATTCACCTCTAATAGGACCAGGGACAGCATGCATATTACCTTCTTTTACAAAGTTAGCTAACCCTGCTGGTGTGGATTTACGACCATCATACCTAGCTTCTACTCCTACATATTTTTGAAAACCTAATCCTAAGCCAGAGGTTACTGATTGACTGTTATAGAGTTCTCTAGCCAGATTATCACCTGAAATTAACCATTGTTTATTCCTAGCTATTTCCTCAGCAACCTTTTCTTTAAGCTCTAGGTTCTCAGACACAGCTTCATCCTTTGCTTTCTCAGACAGTTTTAAGTAATTATTAGCAACTTCTAGATCAAACTGTAACACCTTTATCTTTTCTTCATAAGCTATTTGATTCTTTTGAAACCATACTTTTTGTCTTTCTACTGTTTTTAATGCTAGTTTATGAGCTTCATTTTCTACATAGCATTCATCAAACTTAGGTTTCATAGCATCATATTCTTCTTTAAGTTCATTGTATCTTAGACTACATCCAAATATACAGTTGTGTACCTGAGATAGTCCCATCAAGGCAAACTGATCATGCCTTTCATCCGAAGTACACCTTGCAAGCAATCCAAGCTTATCAGTATCATGAGCTTCCTCATTAACAGGTTCATGTGCAGTCCAGTTGACCTGTTCATCCATGGTGAGGAGAGCTGCTGAAGCTCCAGCTTCTTGCTGTTTCTGCTGATATGAAAGGTAGTTAGCTCCATCTCCACTTTTCCTGTCTTTGCATTCCCTTGAGAAATGCCCCATCTGGTGGCAAGTGAAGCACTTGACTTTTCTCCTATCAAAGCGAGCTGGTTCCTTTCCCTTGAAAGCAAACTTCCTCCCAGACTTCTCTTCAAATCTTTTGATGTCCACTGACAGCAATGCCACCTGCATTTTCAGTTTCATCTCCTCCATTTCAAGAGGGTCCAACTGATCAAAGTCTTCATATGCAAGATACTGCTGAGTATCATAATCAGCAACAAACGAATGAAGAACATCTTCCATCACACTACTAGTCTTAGTTTGAGAACATGGTGGAGTGGGACGAGTATTATGTGGTGGAGTGGGAGTGCAGGATGATGGAAAGTAGTTGGAACTGGAAGATGATGGAAAGTAGTTAGAACTAGGAGCAGGTACCATCATGTTGGAGTGAGATGTCCCAACAAAAGCTGCATGGCCAGAAGAAGATGTACGGTAGGGAGTCCTGACATTAGGTTCAAGGGTTCTGAGTCTGTTATACAGCTCATCAAAGGTAAGCATGTCCAACCCTCCTTTAGCCTTGAGGGCTATACTAACATGCAACCATGATGGCGGCAAGGATCGCAAGAACTTAGAGTTGCAATCATCATTATCCGGTTTAGCATTCAGCTGGTTCAGCTGACTCAAAATCCTATGGAACCTGTCGTATCCCTTGTGGATACCTTCTTCTTCGGAGATATTGAAGTCCTGAAATTGTTGTCTTAGCATGGACTTCCTCATTCTCTTTGATTCTTCATTTCCACCGAACCTTGCTTTGAGAGCCATCCATATGTCCTTTGCGTCATCCATATGGTGAAAATCACACAGATGATCTTCAGGTATGGCTTGAAGCAGAATAGTTTTCACCTTATGCTCTCTCTGCATAGCCAGCACCTCTTCAGCAGTTTTTGGAGGAGCCATGATAAACTTCCCATCCCTGTCAGGAATCATTTTCTTTAGACTGTTTCCTTTCTTCACTACCTCCCACAGATTCCAATCAATATTGGAAATCCAGTTTTCCATCTTCATAGTCCAAAGATCATACTCTTCCCTTTTCAAATAAGGAAATTTACCATTACTGTTTGAGAGACTGAGCTGTTGCATGGAAGTGGTGTTGGTGTTGTTTGTGTTGGTGACTTCAGTTTCATTATCGGATCCAGGCATGGTGAATGAATGTTTGATAGTATGGGGGTGAGAATGGTTCTTAGTATCGTAGAGACTTTCCCGAGGCTCTGATACCACTTGTTGAAAACACAAAGACCTTGATAGATCTTAAGCACTCGGAGATCGTTAGTGTTGCCTATGTAATCACAAGCAAACTAATGGAAGATCTCTACAACTTGTATTTTGTAGCGGAAAGTAAACACAAGTTATAATAACTAAGAACTCTTTGATCCTCTATGGATCTTTTTATTATTGAAACTCTATGTTTCGGATAGTTTCCAAGACTTGAAATACTTGAGAAAAGCTTAACTATTACATACTATCATGGTTTCTTATATAGGCAAGAAACCCTAATGAGCGTTTACAATGTACGCTCCTAATACTAACATAGACCAAGCATGCATCTAGACAAGCATGCAACTAATCATATTGTTTATTCTGAGTAAGCTCTACATAATACGGCGCCAACCTATCTTTAATACGGCGCTGACTTTTACTCTATACTGAGCTTATCTCTCCTACGTGGATTCGTACTTTCAGCAGCAACACGATATCTGCTTTAACACTTCTGCTGAAGTATAACTTCAGCAGAATCCATTCTTCTTTGGCAGAATCTCTTCGGTAGATACTTCGGCAGAATCAGTAGTTTACCTTAATTCCCAACAGTTTGGGCCAAGGTTAGACTTAGGACTAATAATGAACCCAAAGTGTATTTTAAGGACCCAAAGTGTAAAATCTGAATTTCAAAGGACCATAGTTGTAATTCTGAAAATCTCTTTCAAGGGCCAATCTTGTCATTCACAAATAATCCAAGGGCTGAACTTGTAAATTCTGAAACTTGAAGGGTCATTCTTGCCAAAAGCTCAAAGTTTAGGGACTAATCTTGACAATTCTTCAAATTTGATCATAACTATTAAAAATCATCCTCAGAGAATAAAATCTTCACAAATGCACAATTTCGACCTTTCGACTCAGCTCAAACTCTCTTAATCTCTCGTGCTCGGATTTTCGTCTGATTTGGCTTCTTTTTGTGTGTTTTGACATATCCGTACCTGCACAAGCACAAACTCAAGAAAACCACAAATATTAGCAATAAACGGCTCTTTCTTGGTTATTTTGGGTTTTATTTGACAAAGAAATGATATGTGTTTTTGCACATATCAGACCAAATGTGAAATAATTCGATCATAAAGAGTAAAAATGGCGAGAAATTTAAGTATAAAAATGGCAAGATTGGCAAGGTTGGGGACCAAATATGAAATTATGAAAACTTCCCCAATACGCTTAACTTTTTTTGGGCGCGACCCAATAAACACGACGCACTAAACCCTCAAAAGATCAAAATACCGATTCAGACAAACCCAGCATCATTCCACATTGTGAGTGAAACACACACCAACTCATAGCACAACTCATTCGCAAAATGGAAAAGAGCATACTGGTGACAATGTTTAAGGATATACAACCAGAAGAAGAAGGGGAAGTGTTGTTCCTGATTCACACAAACGGGATATTAGAATATGCCCCACTCAGGTATGAAGGAGGATCCCTTATTAATGTTAGTGCTTTAAGCTGTGATAGGGATATTGATGCGTGGGTTCGGGGTCGAGAAAACCTCATATTAGCCATCCAGGTTTGGTAGTTTAATGTTTATGCTACTGTACATGTATATTTTTGAAACTATTAGTTAATAGTCCTTATCGATATAAAGATGCATTTAACAAGTTGAACCCAAACCGCGATCATATAATGTATTCGGCTAATGTTTACTCCTGAATGATTAATTCAAATTGTAGACTTGTGATGTGCGTACGAAGCGCGTTTGGGGTCAAAGGAACTTCCTTTTCTTCGAGCAAGTTTTTCAACCACCTAGGCAGTGAACCTAATCGTTGTAGTGTAGTATTGGGTAAGCCTCGGGGATTGATATAGTTCTCTAGGGGAATAGGAATGCTAGCAAGAAATGTATGACGAGAAGGTGGGGGTTGAGGATGATTTTTTTTTTTTTTTTTTTTTTTTTAATCTTTTTATAGGTTTTTTAGAAAGCTAAGGTAAATATCTCGAGGCAATTAGTTTGGGGGTGGTACTTCTACCGATTACTTCTACTTATCTAATTATCTATTACTACGGGTAGCTATGTTTATTTGATGTGTGCTCGTATGATGATTAAAAATGTGTTTACCTAGATACTATTACTCCCTAGTTATCTTTTATTGGTTGGTCGAATTGTCACACCTTATCTTAACGCGTTGTATTCCTAAGGTCATAGGGAATGCGTAGTCCCAAACTCTTTGAGGTTATCCTTCGGGTTTAGCATACGAAATCCGCAAGCCCTTAAGCTATATCATTCATAAGCCTCACTTTCACAAAGAATATTCAAGCATTAAACACAACGAATGATGCCTAGTTGCACTCCTAAGCCAATTACAATTAAGATAAGAAACAACCTAACAATAATCAATAACTAGGTTTCATAGATCTAAGCAGACACACAAGAAATTTAGCTAGACATGGTAAACAGGAAAGCATAGACATAATCAATTGAAGACATAATAATACTTTGGATTAAAATACTTATCTTGATGTGTAAAATAGGGTTTGGGACCCTAAGATACTGTCCAAAACGGACTACAAATGTTTAGGGTTTTTTTCTCCAAAAGTCTACGTCTCTAAATGCAGAAAAATCGAATTCTATATATAGATTTACACTTGCGACGGCGTCACCTTTTAGATGGGACGCCGTCAGCTCGCCATAATTAGGGTTTCGTCTTGGCCAAGTCATCGATGGGACGACGTCACCTTAGAGTTGTGACGCCATCATTCTTCAGTTGGGACGTCGTCTTGGTTCTGGATTTGGGTCGTCTGAGATGAAAAGTCTGAGTGATGCCCTTCTTCTTCAAAGCCTGACGTCGTCAGGTTATACGAACAAAAATTCCACTGAGCCGTCTAGTGCATGTTTTGATCAAGTCTGTATATAGGGACGGCATCGCCCTTTGATTGGGATGCCTTCATGTTCAGTTTGAGCAGCTTGAGTGGCTTCGATCTTGACTTTGTCATTTTCTTCATGTATTCGCTCCTTTTCGTCCAAATGTGCTTCATTCTAGCATTTTGCTTCTAAGAGACCTAAAAAGTGAAAAGGAACGAAATTAAGCAGTAACGGATATAAAAGTGGTCGATTAAGGGCTTAAATGACCCACTAAAAGCGTACGTTTTAAATCCTTATCAAATATCCCTACACTTGGTATTTGCTTGTCCTCAAGCAAATGTGCTTTTGGCTAATCAATTTATAAGTTAGGGGGCATAAAGCATGGGTTTAGAATAATTCATAACAAGTAAAAGCTCCGCAATAGTCATAACAAGCACGAAAATTATATACTAGCACCTCACAAGGGGTGTTTGGATTCTCTCATCTCTCGGGTTTATATGAAATATAATAAATGGAAATGGAAGATAAACACTCATTACCTGGCATAGTACATAGATTACCATAAGCTTGAGACTAGATCAAACCTCCACCGCTTTGGCGTAAGCACCTAGGAAAAACTATCTAAGAGGTCTTTACAAGGGTTGTAACGTTAGGCTTACGGTAAGGAAATAAAGGGTTTTGTTGGATAGGCGATATATAGTGGTGGCAAGTCAAAAATCTTATGTTACAAGCATTAAAAGCATGGCATTGCTAAGCCAAGACTCGACTCACTAACTCTAGATAACTTGAAACAAAAAAAACATAAATTTAATGATCTATACATAAAGATAGATGTAGGATGGTAGCCCGTATGTTTTTTTTCTTCATTTTTTTTAACACTCTCATTTTCGATTTTTTTTTTTTTTTTTTTTTTTTTTTTTTTTTTTTTTTTTTTGCATATTTTTTTTACTCTACTATCCTCTACGATAACATCAAAATATAATGGATTTATAGGAGCATCCCTACACTTGAGTTTTTATTTCTTTAACACTAATTGACCCGATTTGGAAAAGATAAAAAACACTTGGAGTATTTAATTACGTAGACAAAGGGAATTTGAATTTATCGTTCCTTCCCATTACTCCAATAAATATTACTTTTACCCATGAGTCCCAATCATCCCAAAACTGTGCACAAAAGATATGACTTGACTTAGCAACCATGCAAGTAACTAGATATTTGAACTAAGGGTTTAGTAATGATAACAATAATGCACTAAAGGTGAGTGCATACAAGGTATGCTAAGGCGATTTGGGTGTACATTTGGGGTGAATTGTAAACAATGCTCTTCATTGATATTCCGGAAAACCGAAACATCACGAGAACCGCGAAAAGGATAGGCTCTGAGGGGTTAACTAGGGGTATCGTGTACTAAAGATGAGTACATCGCAAGGGTGTGGGCTAATTACTCGACCGATGTGGAAGAAGTAATTATAATACAGGTTTCAAACAAGGGTTATCCTAATGCCTCTTATCACTTAGTTATTCCTAACTACACAAGTGTAGTCTCACTAGCGATCTCGGAATGCATCACAAAACAAGTTCTAGAATCTATTATACTACCAGTACACTCTCTAAGCATTAAAGGTGAATGCTTTATTCCTAAAGATCTAGGGGCGAACCTCACATTTTTGGGGTGGAATTTGAGTGGTAAACAATTTTTGTGCTAGTCATATAACTCCTATCCATGAGACGCTTTATTAAGACTAAAGTTTTAACTCGTACATGTCATAAAAAAATTTAAATTTGGTGCTAAAATTGCCCTAAAAAATATTTCTCATAGTTTATTACACAATTTACCAAAGACAAGACAAATAATCAAGGATAAGAATAGTTTCTAAGTTCCCGTTTTATTCTCCCTCCCTACACTTAAACTGAACATTGTCCCCAATATTCCCCGAAAGTATCAAAGTTATGATAAAGGAAGGTAGGTAAGGAAAAGAAACTAGTACTCCCCTGATTAGCTCGGTAGGATCCGTGTGAAGTTGCGGTTAAATTCTTTTCCCAGAAGAATGCATACGTAATAAGCTCCATCCAATGTTGTGTTTCTTCTTCTTGCCAAATATAACCTGCACACTTAAGAAAACAAACGAAACCTTTGCGTAAAATCGGCGGTAAAACAATATATGACACAACTACACTAAGATATAATGATTGTGGAATGGATGTTTGCAGTTTTTCTGGAAAATTAAGACCTGAGAAATTCCAAAAACTTATAAGTAGCACAGAAAACGAAAAATTGTATAAGTTGTTTCTGCTTGACCTGACGTCGTCAGGCTTTAATCCTGACGCCGTCAGGTTGTCATGACTGAAACTGGTCTGCTGCGTTTTTCTGGAAAAATTCTAGAAAAAATACATCTTTAAAACCTAGAAAAATTCCTGCAAAACATCAATTATGACTCGATACAAGCATTTGACTCTAACAAACACACATATATATCAATTTCACTAATTGTAATTCTCATGTTCACGTTCTTCAAAAATGTATGTAATCTTCCTTACACTTATCTTTTTGTAAAATACCTTTATATGTAATTAAGACGAGGTTAAAGACAAAATAAAGCATTTTCACAAAATCAAACATGAGAATAAACAACAATGAAAAAGATATATGACACATAAACAAGCAAACAACTAAGCATGGGTTGCCTCCCACGAAGCGCTTTTCTTTATTTATGAGTCTTGTAGCTAGACTCGAAGTCGTGCTCCTACGTGACTTCCTTACCATCATCTTCCTCCTCATGACGATCTCTATTGGGGTTTTCCATGGTATAATTATGCCCTATTCTGCATCTTTCTAAGAAGCCATCTCCCCCCCTAATTTGTTCTATATTCCGGTTCTAATTTCAAGCAATCCTTATAGAACCCCAAAATCTTATTCATCACATAATCTACTCCTTTCTCCTTATCCTTCTCATTCCTATAGTAGACCGATAACTTAACTTTCTTTTCATCATTGGATAGTGATGAGTGTCTAAATACTCATCATTTTTATACCTTTTAGACTGCAAAAACATCTGAAAACACTCAGAAATGCATCAAAATGATAAAAATATCACAAATAAGTGTTTTATGTGTTTTAAATGCAAAAATACCAAAATCAGGTGAAAAACGTATCAAGTTTGCATAATTGGCAGTTTTAGTCCCCCAAGTTTCATAAGTTGTCAAATCTAGTCCCTGGAATCCAAAAATATGGAGTTTTATCATTCAAGGTCCCTGAAATATTCTAAGTTGTCAAAAATGGTCCTTGAATGAATCTTTGGGCAAATGACAGAAAAGGTCCCTCAAGTTTAAAAAGTGTCAAAAATAGTCCTTGGATTTATAAAAATGAAAAATAATCAAAAGTGGTCCTTGTACTATTCATATATGGCAAGTTTGGTCCTTGTGTTAACATTGGAATAATGGCAGTTTCAGTCCTCAAGTTTGGAGAAATTACAACTTTGGTCCTTGTGTATTAAACAAACCAAATGGACCCTCTTTTGTATTTTTAACCCCCTGCCAATATACCCCTTGAGCCCTGCCAAAACCAACCTTGAACCCCCCAAATGACCCCCCTGTTATTAATATCTCGGTCAAATAAGTCAACGCGCCAAAAATACCACAAGTACTGTTCATCTCTCTCACTCTCACCTGCAATTCCTAAACCAGAAACCAGGGTGGTTTCACCACCTTACCACCACCTTTACAGCTCCCTACCCACTCCCTAACACCTCCACATCCCACCAAATTGCATTAAATGCAATAAACCTGCTAAAAGACTTTTTCCCGCCAAAATGACAAATGGATGGTTTTGATGAAATTGAAGAATCCAATGGTTGGAAATAGGTGGGAAAGATTCAGAGGTCGACACAAACTCATAAAGATCAATATAAATCAAGAAATGAGCAGTGTGGAAGAGTAGTAGAGTAGTTTAGCTTTTTACATGTCGTAGGTAGTGTAACTTAAATTCCAGTGTAACTTAAAGCTTTCCAATACTTTGTAAAGTTATTTCAGTGTATTAAGAATTTATTTTCAGTTTCAATTTCAGTTTGTTTTTATGAATTCAGTTTATGCAATATTTTGTTAAAAATCTCATATAAGCTTAAAATCAATTGTAGTGGATGATAAGGATTCAAAAGCTCTCATAAGCTCTCTATAAAGCTTTTAAAAGTTTTTAGAAACCATTAAATTCAGTTTAAAGCTAAAAACTCAAAAATACAAAAAAATAGGATAAATAGGATGAAAAATCAAAAATCAAAGACAAAGAATCAAGACAGCTGTACCAGTGTTGAATGTTGAATAAAAGTTGGTTTAGAACCTCATGGGAGGTAGTAGGATGGTCCTTGGTATCTAGTTCATGGTCTTTGGCTGGAAAACAATTGTAAGCTCTTTATAAGCATTTTAGCTTTTCACTGTTTAAGTCATTCCTTAGCTTAAGTCTGTGTATCTTTATGTTCCCTAGTTGTAGTTAAGTGAAATAATACATTAAATCAAGTTGCTTGTTCTTTTTAATTTATAGTTGTTAAAAATTTTAGTTTGACAGTCAAAATAGCTTAATTGTCATTTTTGAGTTTTATGTTGTTATTTTTATTGTTAAATGCTTCTATAGTTTCATTAAGTGATAATATAAAGCCTTGAATCAGTTTCATGGATTAAATTAGTCTTAAGCTTTGAAAAATTTCAAAACAGCTTGTTAAAAGAGTGTTTGGATTCACTGTGTTAATGGTATTAGAGGGCATATGTGTCATTGCTTGTTGATGTTTCATGTCATTTTAGTGTTTAATAGCTCAGTTCAAGCATAAAAACTAGTCCTAGTTTAATAGAAAGTCAAAATAGCTTTAATCTCATCTTATTTGGTAACTGTTAGGAATTTGGATTGCCAAATTCATTTTACATGCTTAAAAGTTGTTACCATAGCTATAGATAATCTCATTTCACCTTATAATAACATGTTCAGTCCATAGAATCAATTATAAGTTCATATAAGTCAACATAGTTCATTTTATTAAAAAGTCAAATTTCTCAATTGCAGTTTTTGAATAAAATTTAGAATTTTATTGTGTATTTAATACCAAGTTTTAGCCTATAATCTTTTGGGATGTTAAAGTTTAGCTGCTTAACTTAATTAGAAAAATATTAGTTCACTTCTAATCAGCTTATAAAGTGCTTATTACTTAGCTTCTTTTGAACCCCTTCTCAAAAAAGTGTCCTGTGCAAACCAGTTAAGCTTATGCTTATTTAGAGATTATTTTGTGCTTATTTTCAAGTAATATTGCTTATTCAGTTATAATATTAGCTTATAATCAGTCTCTTAGCTTATTTCCAGTTTATCTTGTGCTTATTCACTAGCTTATTAGCAATTTAGCTTAATACTTGTGCTTATTCACTAGCTTATTAGCAATTTAGCTTAATACTTGTGCTTATTTCATATTCTTGCCCACTGTTAAGAAATAATAAGCTCAAACTGAGCTTATTAGTGGTTTTCATAAAAAGTTATAGTTTTGACATTTGCTTATTTCAGTGTGCTTAATAAGTTTGTAAAAGAAAAATCAAAAAAATAAAATATTTTGCAAAAAGCCATTGCTGGGATTCGAACCCTGGCCACCCAGCTCACCACACACACACCTTACCATTCGCCATTGGGTCTTTGACTGGTTATGGTTTGCACAATTTAATACATAAGTCTTGTTTTCCATTTTAGCTTATTCGTACTCTTTAGCTTATTTCTAGCTTATTTAAATAAGTTGTCATACCTTTTATATTTTTCTTAGCTTTGTATTAGTATAAAGTATTTTACAAAAAAGTTTCAGAATTTTCTCAATAGTTTTAGTATTTTTAATCATTTAATTAGTCTAAAATAGTATTTAATTCATAATAAAAAATATAAAAGTCAAAAAAATATAAATCTTTTTTCTAAAATTTTCTTTTGTCATATAGTAAGTAAGAAAATTGTTTTTACACTTATAGGACTTTTATTTTACAAAATTTACGTTTTTCCTTGCGCACTCGCGTAATTTTTATACATAACGCACGTTTTCATTTTAGGTCACGTTTTTAGATAATTTAAGTTTACGTTTTAATTAAAATAGTTTATTTAAGATATTTTGTTTTATAAATCAAGAAAAACATCATTTTAAAAATAGTGATAGCGTTTATTTAATATATTTTAGCTTTTTAATTTTCTTTAATTTGCATTTAAGTCGCTGTAATTTATAAACTTTTTCTTTAGTTATAATTATTCCAAATCAAACCTTTTCCCATTCAATATCACCCGATCACAGATTCGTTGTACTACAGTGTTCACACCTCGTTGGGACTTAACGACCTGGGGATACACTATACTCCTCTGATCTTAATTGCATTGGTTCTAGACTGTTTGGACTTTTATTACGGTTGACCATTCACAAGTGGTTGATTTGTGTAATAAACTTGACAGTTTGGGACGAATCAGATAGTGATGAGAATTTCTCAATCTTAAATGGCATTTGGTAAGCTATGTCATCGGTCTCATCCTTGAATCTAACTATTCCTAACGACGGGTCATAAGTCATCCCGGTGTTTTCTATGAATGGCTTTCCTAGAACTACATGGGACAAGCTAAGATCTATGGCCGTACTAATATCCTCCACAATCACGAAATCCGTAAGGTACGTGAAGCTACCTACATAGACGGGCAATCCCTTAACTCTACCAAGGAAATTACAACTAACTCTAGGATAATCGGGGTCTTACCTATTTGAGATAGATTTCTTCATCACCCAATTATAATATGTGCTAGGAATGATGTTTATTGGGGGTTTGCGGTCAATGTAGGCCTTTGCCACGAAAAGATGTCCTATGCAACATGGTATGTTAAGATTTCTAGGATTTCCAAAGATGATTCGTGGGCTTCTCCTAACATACATGTGATGAAGGTCGCGTACTAGGTGTGGGTGGCATGAAAGTTCTTCTTCCGTAGGAAACTTATTGAAGTATTCATCACCTACTTCTTCTACTTCGTTGTTCGATTCATCCTTAGGAGTTTCACTAACCTGAAGCATCGTCTCTTGGTTCGCTTCGTCACTATTCCTATTTGGTTTCACTAAGGTGATGGCATTGACAAATTGAACATGCTTGGATGAAGATGGAGAAGTACTTGCTTGGGTCCTTAATCTTAATACCGGAAGCTTCGGGAGAAGGAGTCGAGATGGCATTAACCTTTTCGGTGGCCTTCCTATCACTATTGGTCATGGCTTTAAAAAGGTTATCTATCTTCCTATCCATCTCGGCTTGTTGTTGGTTAAGCGGTCCGAAAGCTTGGCTATTTGAGCTTCTTGGGATGTAACTAGGTGTTGCATCATCTCTTCTATACTTTGTTGACTAGGGTCGTGAGAGTGGGACCATGGGGAATCGTTAGAGGTGAATTCTTTGGTTTGTCCCCAATTATAGTCAGGTTTGCCCCTCCATGCTTCTCGAGCATCGTTGAAGGTCCTAGGTCCGGGTGTTGTGGGGAATCTCCCACCTATTCCATTGGTACGTGAGGATGCGTAGTCCACGAAAGCTTGTTCGGAGAGTCTCGTGCAAGTACGAGTGTCATGGGGACCACTACATATCTCACACAAGGAAGAGACCTTGTTCACTTGGCGTGAAGATTTAGGATTCTCGTAGGAGCTCATTAGGAATTTGACTTGATCTTCAAGTTCGAGCATCCTACGATTGGAAGTTGGTGAGTCAATGGGAGGCAAGGAGATTTCCTTGAAGGTTTTGAGCAACTCACGGGGGTCATTCCAACTTTCATTGTCATAGAGGGCAAGGTCCTCTATTGTACCCCACGATTCTTCCGCGGTAAGTTCACTAAGTTTGCCACCGGCCGCTTGGTTGATGGTTTGCCTAGTTGAGAAGTTGACATGATCGAGAAGATTTGGACTTGAAGCCAAAGATCGATGCCATGATGAGGGACTTTATGGAGCAAGTCCTTGAATCGAGTCCACGCCTCGCAGAGAGTTTCGCCTTGACATTGTTGGAACATCAAGATGTCATTCCTAAGTTTGGCAGTTCTCCCCGATGGGAAAAAATGGGCGAGGAAGCGAGTAGTAAGATCATCCCAACTTGAGATGGATCCGGCAGGAAGTCGCTCAAGCCAATTACTAGCTTGGTCCCGTAGAGAGAATTGGAAGAGACGCAAGCGCGTGGTCTCCCGTGTGGTACCATCAAGGTCGATGGAATCAACGACTTTAAGGAAGTCCTTTAGATGCTGATTAGGATCTTCGAAACGAAGTCCATGGAATGCACATCTGTTTTGCACCAACCGGATGGTATCAGATCACAAGGCCGTAGTTTGAGCTTGATCGAGGAGTTCAATGGTGTTCCTATAGCCTTGGTGGCTCGGTCTAAAGTATTCACCAAGAGTACGGCCTCTTGGCGGGTCAATTGGTGGTGGGTCGATGGGAAGTGGTTAGTTTGGTGGTGGGTTATTATTGTTTGGTGGGTTATCACCTTCCATGATGAAAAGTGATGGGGTTACGAACAAAGACATGAAGAAGGGGGATAGACTACAAGGAAGCTAATGAAAATGAGAAAAATCTTAATTGATAGGAATCAAGCAAGGGAACCTAAACGAGATAGAGATCTAACTAGCTATTCTATTCCCCGGCAGCGGCGCCAAAAACTTGATGCGCGTACGAAGCGCGTTCGGGGTCAAAGGAACTTCCTTTTCTTCGAGCAAGTTTTTCAACCTTCTAAGCAGTGAACCTAATCGTTGTAGTGTAGTATTGTGTAAGCCTCGAGGATTGATATCGTTCTCTAGGGGAATAGGAATGCTAGCAAGAAATGTATGACGAGAAGGTGGGGGTTGAGGATGATTATTATTATTTTTTTAATCTTTTTATAGGTTTTTAGATAGCTAAGGTAAATATCTCGGGGAAATTGGTTTGGGGGTGGTACTTCTACCGATTACTTCTACTTATCTAATTATCTATTACTACGGGTAGCTATCTCTATTTGATGTGTGCTCGTATGATGATTAAAAATGTGTTTACCTAGATACTATTACTCCCTAGTTATCTTTTATTGGTTGGTCGAATTGTCACACCTTATCTTAACGCGTTGTATTCCTAAGGTCGTAGGGAATGTGTAGTCCCTAACTCTTTGAGGTTATCCTTCGGGTTTAGCATACGAAATCCGCAAGCCCTTAAGCTATATCATTCATAAGCCTCACTTTCAAAAAAATATTCAAGCATTAAACACAACGATTGATGCCTAGTTGCACTCCTAAGCCAATTACAATTAAGATAACAAACAACCTAACAATAATCAATAACTAGGTTTCATAGATCTAAGCAAACACACAAGAAATTTAGCTACACATGGTAAACAAGCAAGCATACACACAATCAATTGAAGACATAATGATACTTTGGATTAAAATACTTATCTCAATGTGTAAAATAGGGTTTGGGACCCTAAGATACTGTCCAAATCGGACTACAAATGTTTAGGGTTTTTTTCCACCAAAAGTCTACCTCTCTAAATGCAGAAAAATTGAATTATATATATAGATTTACACTTGCGACGACGTCACCTTTTAGATGGGACGCCGTCAGCTCGCCGTCATTAGGGTTTCATCTTGGCCAAGTCATTGATGGGACAACGTCACCTTAGAGTTGTGACGCCGTCAGTCTTCAGTTGGGATGTCATCTTTGTTCTGGATATGGGGCGTCTGAGATGAAAAGTCTGAGTGACGCCCTTTTTCTTCAAATCCTGACATCGTCAGGTTATACGAAAAAAAGTTCCCTTGAGCCGTCTAGTGCATGTTTTGATCAAGTCTGTATATAGGGATGACGTCGCCCTTTGATAGGGACACCGTCAGGTTCAGTTTGAGCAGCTTGAGTGGCTTCGATCTTGACTTTGCTATTTTCTTCATGTATTCACTCCTTTTCGTCCAAATGTGCTTCATTCCAGCATTTTGCTTCCAAGAGACCTAAAAAGTAAAAAGGAACGAAATTAAGCAGTAACGGATATAAAAGTGGTCGATTAAGGGCTTAAATGACCCCATAAAAGCGTACATTTTAAATCCTTATCAACTTGCATAACCCAATAGTGGATTGCTTGGTTACATTTTGGCTAAACAATGAAAACCAACAATTAAGTTTTAGGACACTCATAAAGTATTCGGTTAAATGGAAATGTCTACATAAACTAGAAAACAGATTTTTATATTAATGCTTTATTTTGCAACAAATCACGAAAGTCGGAACTTGGAGGTCTGAAGCAGGAATTGCAGCATGCGAGGTATTCGTGTAAACAGCTCTAAAGTCAACTTTCTAATTTTTAACCTGCCTCTCATAGTCGTTTTAAGCTTAGCTTACATGACAACACAATGGGTAAAGAAGGATCATCACTTTCAATTCCAACACGTTTATCTTATTTTTCTTTCTATTAATGCATAATCTGGAGAAGTTCATTCGAGTAGTATTGGGTCTGCTTACTAATGTTGATCAATACATGTTCTTTTTTATGACCTTTATGAAACATGTACTACAGTGTGATATAGCCTACTTATGCATAGGTTGTGTTAGTTTTTTGAGCATGAGTTACTTTACATTTTGATTATACATAGTATAGAGTAGGTGTTTAACTAGCGTGCTTGGGAACCGATTATTAAACACCTATTATCATTTTAAGATAATGTCAACCCAATAGCTTTATAAAACTATATGTAACACCCCCAAAGATCATCATGACAACGGAAGACTAATCGGGGTGTTACTTAGATGGGGATCACAATCAATGATCATAGAAAACGAATCAAAAGAGACGTTTTAAGAAAAGTAGTTATCATTCATTGAAAACTCATTGTTTGTTATAAAATATTCCAAATTGTTTCAGATGTTTCTCCAAAATACTGAGCATGAGTTTTTAAGAAATGATAACGTTATGTTTTACACCACTACGTGCCTTGAACATAATCTTCATTGATTGCCTCAGATAACATGCTTAAAAAGGTAAACAAAAATGTTGAGTGAAATCAATAGGTTTATAATAAAGTTGAACACAAGAACATGAACATGATAATTGTAAACTAACAATATATCATAAAGAAAATCACAGATTATTATGCACTAAGCTCATGCAACCAAGACTCAACTGCATACACCGAATTACTAGTGTATGTAAAGTTTGCCCCAAATGAGGTAATAGCCAATTACCTAATGCAATTCAAATATGGTTCGCCCCGGTTATTTTTATAACCAAGACGGGGTCGTTACTCCCATAGTACTATTCACAATATATGTGTTCAATCGCGGTGACTAATGGTTCATGATACAGGGGTCTTACGGCTAATAACTTAGGAATTCCAATAATCAAGTAGCGAACATTAATGAAAAATCTTGTGTTCTAGTTTAGAGCATGTATCTCCCTCGCGGGGTTTGCAAATAAAAGTAAAAGTGAGGCTATGAACTCACCTTAGTAGAAATGAACAAGCACAATATTATCAAGTACGATGTAGCGGAGGCTTCAATCCGAAACCTAAGAACGAGATGGTAAGTCTCAGAATATGATAAACCTTTGGTTCGCGACCAAAATAATAGAGCATTAAATATACTTATTCAATAGAGCATTGAATTATCCAATTCAATAGAGCGTTGTGTGTGCTTAATGATTTAAGTTCAAATTACGTGCTACATCGACTTCGTTTGATATTTATCAAAAGTTCACACTTACGCATAAGTGAAATGTTCCCCATTGTTGATTCACGAAAATAATGTTGTTATCGAGTGTTTTAGTTTGTTTATATTCAAAGTGCGTTGATATCGATTAACAGTTTTATATAATTATATTCTTATAATTATATATATAAGTTAAATGAAATACCGACGTAATAATGCTCATTATAGATTTTAGGTCGTCAAAATATTCATTTTTATGGAGTCGTAATAAGTTTATAAGTTTTCTAAACTTTGTCCCGAATTTACATTTTTTACCCTTAAGTGTCAAAAAGTACAAGTTTAGTCCCTCAACTTTGGGAAAATGACATTTTGTACCCAAAAATGTTTTTACTCAAAGTTTTTAGAAATGACAGTTTTAGTCCCTATACAAAACTATTTTTATAAAATTGTTTCAAAAATCGATTTTACATGTTTGGTCCTTCAAGTTTCCAAAGTTTCATTTTTGACACAAAAGTTTATATTTTATTTTTACACTAGTTTGACTTAATTGCAAAACAAACCCTTGGACTTTTCATGCATGCATTTACATATAAAAAGCACCCCTTTAAGTTTCGAATATACTTTTGTGACTTACAAACTTTTCATAAGCTTATTGTTAACTTATTTTTAGCTTTTTAGCTTATTCTCACTTCTAATGGGTCGGGCAAAAGGGTATTGGGCCACGGTTTCTTCGTGTTGGGCCTTAAGGCCCAATTATGATGTCGTGTGTTTTAAGGGAAACGAGGCATAGCGGGAGGGTTCAGAGGGTTTCATAAGCTGGTTTATCGGGTCACAAGTTTGTTTTGGTGCGCTAACAAGATACTCTTGGTGAAAATGGGTGTCGATTGATATATGACTTGTTGTATACGACTTATAAAAGTGTAATAGAGACCTAAATCTTAGAATAAAAGGAGTGGCGAGGGTTTTAACTTATCAAAAGAAGTTCATACGTTGTAGTATTAGTATCTAGTTATGAGTTTAGTTTTTGAACATATGCAACTCGTCCTTTTTATGTTAGGGTCTCGATACATATAGTCGACTAATTTATGTGTATCCTAACATTTTTAACGTGTGATATGGAATTGTCAACTAGGAACAAAATGAAAGCGAGTTGTGAATACTTACTACACTCGATATGAGTGGTGATGAAACGAGAAAGGAACGCGAACGTGACCAAGACTATACTCTATCTTTCCTTAACCCAAGCAACGAACCAAGGAACCCCTTTGTGATGTTTTTCTCCTCTTCTTTCCTTCGAACCAAAGTCTACAGTGGACGAGTATGTTTACAAGTGAATTGTGAGTGATCTTGTGGAATTTAGCTAAGTGTTGGGGGGTCGATTTATATGAATAACAAGTATTGCCTTTGGACAAAAATATACATGATCTTTGTTTGGTTTTGAGGCGTGAGGAGATGGCAGCCAAAGTTTTGGGCATGCGATTGATATGTCAAGTCGGTTTTGAGCATGGTGACATAGAACCCAATGGTTAAAGAAGTCAAGGCTAGGTCAAAGTAAGATTAGTGTAATTTTTTTTATTGTCTTAGGGTGGCTAAAGTGTGGTGGTTTGTCTCCTCCTCACCATATCCCACACAAACACATGAGACTAGAGGGGCTGCATCTTGTTTTGTGTCTCTTGTTTGATGCACTTGGTTTGCTCGACCGGTTCTTAGAACAAAAGAAAAATAAACACAATATTACTACTAGCCAATTTTTTGTGTACAAAATATAATTGTGATTTTTGGGCTTAGGGGTGGGAACCGGTTAGGCCTACAAGAAAAGGAAGTGGGTTGGACTTGTATTTGGATTATTGGATCGGTTTGGAGGTGTATTGGGCTCGATAGGGATCGAATGGACGAGGCCCAAAAGAAAACTAGTGAGAGGTGTGGGCTTAGGCCCGGTTCGAAATAAAAAAGTTATTACTTATATATTTTATATAAATTTTATTTATATAATTTAAATAGTTAATAATATCGGGGTCGAGGGAACTTTGTTGGGGTCACAACGGTACAATTTTGAGCGTTTGAGTCGCGTTTACTATGCATTTGCCAAATGATATGCAATAATGATGTTCATAAAATTTCATGGTGATATAATCCGTGTTTATTCATGTTTAAGTTGATAACTACAAATGAAATTTTCTTGGAGCTTACAATACCTATCACTTAAGAGAATCGCGTCCCGCGTTTTAACTCGCAGAGGTTGCCATGGGTGATTAGGTGAACAGGTGAGGATACTTGGAACGCATTACATCCTTGCATTCCCAGGTGAACTCAGCACCTCTTTTCTTATGATTCCATCAAACTTTAACGATAAGAATGCGACTTTGCTTTAGCCTCTTGACTTCCCTGTCCATGATCTCAACGGGGTCTTCTACAAAGTTAAGTTTATCATTGAGCTGTATGTCCTTTAGAGGAACAACAAGGGTTTCATTGGATAGACACTTTTTAAGGTTTGAAACGTGAAAAGTATAATGTACTCGACTGAGCTCTTCCGGAAGCTCGAGCTTATACGCTATTGGACCAAATCTTTACAGAATTTTGAATGATCCTACGTATCGGGGTTTGAGTTTTCCTCTCTTGCCAAATCTGACCATTCCTTTCCAAGGAGATACTTTTAGCATTACTCGGTCTCCTACTTGGAATTCCATTGGTTTTCTTCTGACATCAGCATAACTCTTTTGTCTGTCTCGAGCTGCTTGTAGCCGTTGCTTGATTTGCATTATCTTTTCAGTTGTCTCTTGGACAATTTCAGGGCCAGTAAGTTGTACTTCTCCAACTTCTGCCCAACAAACAGGTGATTGACATTTTCATCCATAAAGCGCTTCAAATAGAGCGGCTTTTATGCTGGCGTGATAACTATTATTGTAAGAGAATTCTGCCAGAGGTAAGTGCTTATCCCATCCTTTTCCGAAATCGATCACACATGCTCTCAGCATGTCTTCCAGAGTTTGGATTGTTCTTTCACTTTGTCCATCTGTTTGAGGGTGGTAAGCGGTACTCATATCCAATTTGGTACCCATAGCGTTTTGGAGTGTTTGCCAAAATCTCGAGGTTAATCGACTATCATGATCAGATATGATAGAAATTGGTACACCATGGCGAGAAACAATCTCCTTAAGATACAACTGAGCGAGTGTAATCATCTCGTCGTTCTCTTTGATAGGCACGAAATGAGCTTATTTCGTGAGACGGTCAATAATGACCCAGATGGTGTCAAAACCATTAGAAGTTCTCGGAAATTTAGTGATGAAGTCCATTTTGATTCTATCTCATTTCCAAACGGGAAGTTCTGGCTGAGTTAATAGTCCGGATGGTTTCTGATGCTCTGCCTTGACTCTTAAGCATGTGAGACACTTGCTAGCATACTCGACGATATCGGCCTTCATGTTTGGCCACCGATATAGAAGTTTTAGATCTTGATACATCTTGTTGGGACCGGGATGGATGGAATACTTAGATTTATGCGATTCATGCATGATGAGCTCACGGATACCTCCGTAAAGTGGAATCCAACTTCGATCCATGAAACACAACGTTCCATCTGATCTTTCACAAATCCATTTTCGTTCTCCGGCATGCCATAAATCTTCTCGTTCGTCTTGTTTTCTTCTTAAAGAGCTTCGATTTGAGCTTCAAGGATTTTTGATGGAAGGGGTGAATTGATTACCATTCCTAATGATCTCACTCTAAGTGGCTTAGGGTGATCTTTTCTGCTCAAGGTGTCAGCAACGACATTCGCCTTTTCGGGATGGTAGTGGATCTCACAGTCATAATCACTGAGCAATTCTAGCCAGTGGCGTTGACGCATGTTCAGTTCCTTTTGATCCAAGATGTGTTGAAGGCTTTTGTGATCAGTGTACACTAAGCATTTGGTTTCGTACAAATAGTGTCTCCATAACTTGAGAGCAAATACAACAGCTCCGAATTCTAGATCGTGAGTGGTATAGTTCTTCTCGTGAGTCTTGAGTTGACGGGATGCGTAGGCAATTACTTTGTTCCTTTGCATTAGAACAACACCTAGTCCGAAGTGTGAAGCATCACAATATAGCACAAAGTCTTCTACTCCTTCGGGTAAAGCCAAGATGGGTGCTTCGCAAAGCTTTTGCTTAAGGAGTTGAAAAGCTGATTCTTGATTGTCTCCCCATTCAAACTTCTTCATTTTATGGGTTAGCTCCGTCAATGGTTTTGCTATCTTCGAGAAGCCTTCGATGAATCTCTAGTAATAACCGGCGAGACCTAGAAATTGGCGGATCTCGGTGGGGTTGGTTGGTGCGGACCAGTTCTTAACAGATTCGATCTTTGCTGGGTACACATGAATGGCTTTACTGTCAATTACGTGACCAAGAAATTGCAATGTCTCGATCCAGAAGTTGCATTTGGATAATTTAGCGTCCAATTCTTCATCTTTGCGTAATTTCAAGACAGTTCTCAGATGTTCCGCATGTTATTCTTTATCACGAGAATAGATGAGAATATCGTTAATGAACAGAATGACGAATGTATCCAAGTAGGGCTTACAGACTCTATTCATGAGGTCCATAAATACAGCAGGCGCATTGGTTAGACCAAATGGCATCACTTGGAATTCGTAATGACCATAGCGAGTTCGAAATGCGGTCTTTGGAATATGTTCTTCTTTTACCCTTAACTGATGGTATCCAGATCTTAAGTCAATTTTCGAGTATACACTCGATCCTTGTAACTGATCAAACAGATCATCGAATATAGGAAAGGGATATCGGTTCTTGATTGTGAGCTTGTTCAATTCTCTATAATTGATACACATCTGAAATGATCCATCCTTCTTCTTGACGAACAAAACCGGTGCTCCCAGGGCGAGGAACTCGGTCTAATGAATCCTTTGTCAGACAGCTCTTGCAGTTGTTTGGACAACTCTTGCATCTCAGAGGGTGCCAAACGGTATGGTGCTCGAGCTACGGGTGTAGCTCGAGGTACAAGATCGATTTGAAATTCGAATTTTCGAGCAAGTGGAAGACCATGTAAATCTTTCGGGAATACTTCAGGGAATTCTCTAACTACAGGCACATCCTTCAGTCATCTATCTTCTGACTTCTTTTCTGTTACTTGAGCTAAGAAGGCATAACATCCTTTATCCATGTACTTCATATACTTAACATAGGATATGATGCTCAAGTACTTCTTACTTTGATCCCCGTGGATAACCAAGGTTTCACCATTGATTGGAATGTGAACAGTTTTCTCGTCACATACAATCCTAGCACGGGTTTAGATAACCAGTCCATGCCAATTACGACGTCGAAACTACCGAGCTTGATCGGCAAACGATCTATGAGGAATGGTTGGTCTTGCAAAGCATAGGGCAATTACGGATTATGGTGTTGGTTCCTATTATCTTTCCATCGGCTAACTCTATCTCATAAGTTGTGTCTAAGGCAATTGGGGTGATTTCAAGTAATGGTGCAAAGGTAGGAGATACAAAACTCTTATCGGCTCCAGAATCAAATAAGATTTTTTGCAGAATGATTGTTAAGGGAAAACGTACCCGTTAAAACATCAGGGTTCAATGGCACGTCTCCATCTCCTAGCACATACGCCATTGCACGCGCATTTTTGGGTTGAGCGACGTTTCTTTTCGGGCATTGATTCTTGAAATGACCTTTTTCTCCACATCCATAACAACTCATATTTTCCAATGGCATGTTGTTCCCATTTGCAGGGTTTTGGCAATTCCTACCCTGATGACCCACTTTTTTGCACTTGTCACACTTCACAATGCAGGGTCTAGAATGGTGCAACAAACATCTATTGCACAGGGGATGGGGTCCGACATATCCTCTACCAGTGGTGGGTGCAACATAAGCCCTTGCGGCTTCTTGTCTTCGGTTCTGCTGGTTGTGATGTTGGTTCCTGTTTTGGTGGTACTGGTTATTGTTGTTTTTGTTGTTCCGATTGTTGTTGTTGTTGTTGTTGTGGTTACGGTTGTTGTTGAATTGTGATGAGTTGTTGGACTGATGATAGTTGGGGTTCATGTTCCTTCGGTCATCAAACTTCTTTTTGTTGTCATTCGAGCCTTGTGCATTTCCAAGCTTCAGTATCGATTCCATAAGTCAGTGGGATACAGTGACAAATTCTTCTACAGTCTTTGGGTTAGAAGCGATGACACATCTCCTTCAATACTTCAGGGCAAACCCCCGATCAAACTCTCCAAAAGCTTCTCATTTATAGGAAACAGATTAGGACACATGGCTCTCAGCTCGTGGAATCTTTTGAAGTATGTCTTGGGGTCATTACCCTTAGCAGATAAGTGGTAAAATTCATCCTTCAGCTTCTTTATCTCAGTTCTTGGGCAGTACTGTTTCATCAACAGTTGCTTCAAATCAGACCAGGAAATCCTGCCAGCTTCTTCCATTTTGATTGGTTGAGCATAAGCTTTCCACCAAGATAACGCATCTTCTAGCAAAGTTCCAGTTGCAAACTTAACCTTGCAATCATCAGTGCAATCACTTAGAAGAAACACAGTCTCGGATCTCTCAAACCAATGAAGAAGACCAATAGCACCTTCAGTGCACTTAAAAAAGGCAGGCTTGCAGTTCATGAATCCCTTGTAGCTACATTTGCGGGCTAAGGAGGACTCACTTTTATTGGTTTGGGTGTTGGTTTCATTCTAGTTTGCCACTTCAATAACACGTGCTGCTGTGGCAACACGTGTGGCTTCAGCAAGGTGAGCAGCCTCGGCTTCACGTGCTGCTTGGGCAACACGTTCAACTTCAGCTTCTAGAGCAATCTCCATTTCTCGGGCAATCTTAGCTTCTCTTGCAATATCAGCTTCTCTTGCAATCTCAGCTTCTCTTGCAGCAGCTTCAGCTTCACATGTCGCTTGGGCAACATGTTCAGATTCAGCGATGCGTGCGGCTTCAGCTTTAGCAGCATGCTTGGCAATGGCAGCACTAACACTGTCAGCAACTATCTTTCGGACATCGGTTGGAGTAATGGTGGATGAGGTAGCTTTCTTCTTGACCATTTTTCTAAAATTACCAAGAGATAAACACCAGAATTAAGAATCATCGATAATAATACAAGTGATTACATATTATAAATATCATAATAGTCGAGATCATCACTTTAAATCAATGAAAGGATATCATTATAAACTGGAATAAGTGAATCATGATTTGTCATAACAAAATCATAACATATATAAGATCATAATGATTGGCTCGGTATATACAACCGATTAATGATGAATCACAACACAAGAATATAGGAATACAATCATGATAACATAGATAAACATCGATACATAGCATAAGTTCACAACCAAATGTTACAAAATTAATATTCTTGTTCCATAGTTTTACAACCAAAAGATACAATCCCTCATACTAATGCCACACATGGCGGGCTTTATAATACTAAGCTACCATAAGGATGACCATGATCTATGCGTTGCATGATGCGTCCTTTTGATGACGTCGTAACTCCTCAACCATAGCTGATAAATCCTGGAACTGCTGCTTTCGAGCTCTGTCTCTAGCCTCGAGGTTGTCTAACCTCTGCTCTAAGATGGCGGTGTGGGCATGAACAGATGCAAGCTCGTGTTACAGAACTCTCTCTCGAACTAGAGCAGTCTCTCTCAGAATGCTGGCATCCTGGGTGGCGGTCTCAAGTCTCCGAGTCAAATCAGTCACAGCCTCTCTCGCCTCCACTATATGGGTGTTCATCATATCAAACACTATATCCAAAGAGTATCGACTGACCACAAGGTTTTCAACCTCTTCTTCTAAGCTCTCGATCCTAACCAGTGGTATCTCATCGTAGTGTGCCATGAGCTCGCTCAGCTGATCCTCGTGTCTAACAAGTCTGGCTGATAAAAGAGGAATGAAGTGGTGCACTGGCTCTCCGGTCACAGGTAGGACTCTAGCTGGTGTGGTCATCAAGCTTTCCCCAAGCTCAAAATTACTTGGAGTTCCTTCCTCGGCTCTCCAATGGTGAAATAAGGGCAACAGAAACGACCAACGTCTGACACCGGCCTTCTTCCTAGGTCCAGGATGGATGTCAATGTACGTGGTCTGCATGTAGGGATTAGATGACTCTGGGAGAAAACACTCTCTCACACTGAGTGGCATAGGGGGCTCACTGTAGGTGTCCAAAGGTGGTGATGCCAAAGGTGGTGATGATGTAGGGACTGTAGTGGTCTGATGGTAAAACACAGTAGGTGACGGAAATGGTGAGGTAGCAACATGTGATATGGTGAGTGGAGCTGGTGATGGCTGGGCTGTTGGTGAAGGGATATCTGTTGGTGGTACATGAGGCATGGTAAGAGTTCGCACACGCTTTCTAGCAGTATGCTTGAAGATGGTACCCTTGGGATGCAATCTGTAGGGTACTCCAAATGGCTCGGGCTCATACGGCTTATGAACTCTGACTCTTCGTCGGCGACGACGGATTGGCTTAGGTGATGATGTAGGAGTGCCGATGAAACAGAAGCAGTGCTCTTTGAGGATCCGGATGTTCCATCATCCGCTGCAACATCCGTTGCAGGTAGCCATTGCTTTGAATGTAGGTATTGATCTAGTGTCATAGGGGCAAAAGCTGAGTGCTCTCCAGAGTGAGCAGGCATGACTAGGATGACAGGGGTTCGTGCGACCTCTTACTCTTTGAAGGGTTCGGTCTAATCCGAAGCAGTAACTGGCAGGGCTGGGTCGGGCTTCACAGGAATAGAAACAGTTGCAGAGGACATCGCGTCTTCCATTTCAAAATCCGATGACAGAACGACAGGGTGAGAGGCAGACATGGTACTGTAACAACCCATAAAATAGTAATGTAAGTAAAATGCCAAAGTAATATGATCAACAAGATTTTAGTTAGTCGTGCAGATTCTGCCAAGCAAATCTCCATGCCTAACTAAAATGAATGCAATTTACTTATGATCTAGTGATGCATTAATCCTAATGCATAGAGAGGTCACAGAGGGCATAGGGTAGTGGTGTAAAAGAGTCCCATTTTAAAAGTGCAGTTATAGTCTAAATATTTTTAGAAAAACTCTTTGGTTCTCTATAACCTTGGCTCTGATGCCAATCTGTAACACCCCCAAAGATCATCATGACAGCGGAAGACTAATCGGGGTGTTACTTGGATGGGGATCACAATCAATGATCATAGAAAACGACTCAAAAGAGACGTTTTAAGAAAAATAGTTATCATTCATTGAAAACTCATTATTTGTTACAAAATATTCCAAATTGTTTCAGATGTTTCCTCAAAATACTGAGCATGAGTTTGTAAGAAATGATAACGTTATGTTTTACACCACAAATAAAGGTCTTGATATGCCCACTCCGTGCCTTGAACATAATCTTCATTGATTGCCTCAGATAACATGCTTAAAAAGGTCAACAAAAATGTTGAGTGAAATCAATAGGTTTATAATAAAGTTGAACACAAGAACATGATAATTGTAAACTAACAATATATCATAAAGAAAATTATAGATTATTATGCGCTAAGCTCATGCAACCAAGACTCAACTGCATACATCGAATTACTGGTGTACGTAAAGTTTGCCCCAAAGGAGGTAATAGCCAATTACCTAATGCAATTCAAATATGGTGCGCCCCGGTTATTTCCTATAACCAAGACGGGGTCGTTACTCCCCATAGTACAATTCATGATATCTGATTTAACTCGCGGTGACTAATGATTCATGACACAGGGGTCTTATGGCTAATAACTTAGGCAATTCCAATAATCAAGTAGCGAACATTTATGAAAAACCTTGTATTCTAGTTTAGAGCATGTATCTCCCTCGCGGGGTTTGCAAATAAAAGTAAAAGCGAGGCTATGAACTCACCTTAGTAGAAATGAACAAGCACAATATGATCAAGTACGATGTAGCGGAGGCTTCAATCCGAAACCTAAGAACGAGATGGCAAGTCTCAGAATATGATAAATCTTTGGTTCGCGACCAAAATAATAGAGCATTGAATATACTTATTCAATAGAGCATTGAATTATGCAATTCAATAGAGCGTTGTGTGTGCTTAATGTTTTAAGTTCAAATTACGTGCTACATCGACTTCGTTTGATATTTATCAAAAGTTCACACTTACGCATAAGTGAAATGTTCCCCGTTGTTGATTCACGAAAATAATGTTGTTATCGAGTGTTTTATGTTGGAATCACTCCTAAACTAGATTACAAGTGTTAGTAATTAATATGTAATAGTTAGCTTAATTATGGCTTTTATGTTAGTAATTATGGTAAGGCTTATGTAGAAAGCCCATAAGCCTTGGCCCAAGCCCAATAAGGAAAGGAAGGGAACTTGCATGTTGTCCTAGTTACCTCCCTATAAATAATCTTGTAAACTCCCATTTAGGAGTTGGTTGTTCACTTTTCTATTTCACTCTAAGCATAAACCTTTCTTTATTTATTCGTGTGTTGTGGTTAAGTGTTCATCCGATCCTTCTTCATCTCATTTCTTCATATTGATGCTTGTGTTACAAACATGGTGACCTAACAGTGGTATCATTCGCCAAATAGTTGGGTGAAATTTATTTTGTTTTTGAAGTCTTTTGTCTCTACACGTAACTCTTGGTATTCAAACATTCATACGCATCAAAACTTAAAATTTTTCACTTTAAAACTCAAGATTCTTGTACTTTAAAGGTTATTTGGTGATAAAGTTTATGTTTTTGGCATAAAGTTTGCAACTTTACGCGTGGAGAAGTGTTTTTAAGCCTGGTTTTATTCGTGTAGTCTGTTCTACGCGTAAGGTGAGAAAGTGTGTTGGATCATCAAGTTTCACACTTTTGTGTTATTTTGGTGATATTAAAGCTTTTTCATCATAAACATCAGGTTTCTAAACATCTTTGTGCTTAAAAATCAGTCTTGGTTAATTTTGGCAATTCCTACGCATAAGCTTCTAAAGGTTTGATATTCAGTGCTATTGGTTTACTCAGTGTTTTCTTGCTTGGATAAGCCTGAAAACACTTCAACTTTGGATATA
The DNA here is from genome assembly GCA_019973895.1 of Chrysanthemum seticuspe. Lineage (NCBI taxonomy): Eukaryota > Viridiplantae > Streptophyta > Magnoliopsida > Asterales > Asteraceae > Chrysanthemum > Chrysanthemum seticuspe. The sequence continues at coordinate 168,337,280 of BPTQ01000004.1, read as the reverse complement.
TTTTACACTGGTAAAGTGTAAAGGATTTTTGGGCAAAAAACCTAGTTTTACGCCTAAGCAAAGCTCTTACGCGTAGAATTCTTTCTGCCTAAGCATTTTCTTACGCCTAAGCCTGTCTTACGCCTAAGCTAATCTTAATCATAAGCATTCTACTACTAAGCCTTTGTTTTACGCCTAAGCTAAGTGTTTTTCAATCTTACGCGTAAGCTAATCCTACGCGTAAGCTCTCTTCTTACGCGTAAGTTGGTGTTTTTACGCATAAGGTATTTTCTTTGCTTAAGCTGGTTTTCTACGCATAAGGATTCTTCATCAACAAAGTTTCATTCGACTACAAAGATCCATCATCAACACAAGTTTCAAAATGTCTCAACCACCATACTCTAGCTATTTCCCTCATGTGTATCCTCAACAACAACAACAACAACAACTCCATCAACAAAAACAATTTTATCAACAACTACAACAACAACAACAACTTCAACAACAATTTCCTCAAGGAGCAATTCAACCACAAATGATTCAACCACCCCCTAGTCTTCAAGTATAACCTTACACAAATTTTCATAATCAACATCCATCCAGGAATACTATGAAGGAACCGTGTTTGCAAAGATGTGTGAAGCTTTAAGTAGCCAACAATCCATTCATGAGGCTGGATCACTTGATAGACCTCCAATGCTCACTCCCGGAAACTATGATCAATGGGTGATGAGGTTCTTTAGGTTCTGTGATCTAAAGAAGCCACATGGAAAGTTCTTGAAGAAGGTCATCCTTGAAGGTCCATTTCAGATGCCTACTGTCACTGTACCCGGAGATCCAAATGCTAATCCACCAAGAGGTGATGTCACCAACGCTGTCAGTCTTACTGAACTTACTACTGATCAACTTCTACACTTTGAATCCGATAAACTGGCAATGCAATACATCCTTTTGGGATTACCCAATCTGATACTTCGAAGTGTTGATGCTCAAAAGACTGCCAAAGCAATGTGGGAGCATATTCATCTTCTCATGGAAGGCACATAACTCAATCAAGAAGACATGGAATCCAAAATCTACTTGGCTTATGAACACTTCATGATTGAACCATGGGAGACATTAGAGTCATATCATCATCGATTCTCAGACATCATCAATGACTTGGATAAACATAACATCATTATGCTAAGAATTGCAGTAAATACTAAGTTCCTGAGTAGTCTTGGTCCTGATTGGGAAAAGTATGTCATTTTCATCCGTCAAGCGAAGAATCTTCATCATGCTACATACGGATTATTGTACGACTACTTGAAGCCCCAACAGAAGGAAGTTGACAAAGAAAGGGTTATCCGTGGACTCCCTGTTTCACCTTCACTTCCGGATAATCAAACTCTTGCTTTGTGGGCTCAAACGTGTTATCCTCAATTCCCTACTTTACAAACTGTCTTCACAAATCCTCCACAACCAACTGCAACAATCACACCTTATGATCCGTCACAACACCAATCTCAAGAAACTCAATTGGTTCCATACAACAACAACAATGATCAAGCACTTTACAGTGAATCAAATGAAGATACAGAAGCTTTTGATGCATTGCAACAAGGGTTTGTCATGATTGCTAGAGCTTTCGGCCGATATTCAAACAAATTCAACAATCGCATTCGTACCTCATCAAACACACGGAATCAGGCTCTTGTTAACAATGGACATGTTGAAGTTCAGAATCGTGGTAATGTTCGTCAGATGGGCGGTGGTCAAGGGTTTAATCCAATGGGAAGGAATAACATGGGTGCTCCACAACAACAAAGGGCTCAAGTGGTTGAAGAGGGTAATGCTCAGAATGGGGTTAATGGTCTTCGTTGTTATAACTGTAATGAGAAGGGTCATCTGGCTAATGCATGCCCAAAGCCGAGGACAAGAGGAAGCGCTTATCACAAAGAGGCTTTACTCTTGGCTCTTAAGGATGAAGCTGGTGGAACTTTTACCAACTAGGAATAGAGCTTCATGGCAAATGCAGATTCTGATGATGACATGGAGGAGTTGCAGGCTAATGCAGCAGTGATGCTAATGGCTAACATGCACGAACTCCACATGAGTGATACAGGCCCAGTGTATGACACTGACGACTTGTCTCAGGTACCGAATCAAACTATATTCATTAATGATCTGATATCTCCGCCAAAATCTGCATCCGAAAAGGATCAGAGTGTTCAAGATGAGCAGTCTACATCTCATTCCGATGAAAATCAAATAGATCCAGTAGTTATATTTGACGAACAAGATGACCTTATGGTTAATACTGATAATCAAGTTGACTCCGTGGTTATATTTGAGGATCTTAATAATGATCATGTTGAAACTCACGTTGAACAAGCTGAACTTTCGTCTATTCCAGATCTTGAGCTCATGACCTTACTTAAAGACCAAGAATCTCGAATGGAAATTTGCAAAGACATCAATAAGCAATTAAAAGAAAAAAATGCACTGCTAACTAAGGATAATGAATGCTTAAAATTTCAACTCAACATTTTTCAAACACAAGAAAAACGTGAAAAAGGTTTTGAAGTCGCGTTTGCTAAATCTTACCAAAACGAAAAATCCTTAGAACAACAGATACGTGATCTAGTCGCATCCAAAAATGCTTTGCTGTCTCAAATAGAACAACTGAAATATGATCATAAACAACAACTTAACGCTCTCACTTCGGAAACTAACAAAGCCAAGTCTGAGTTGTTAACTTGTCAAAAACAGTTCTGTGAGTACAAAAGCATTCAACGAAACGAATAGATGACTATCTTGAAGAAATTTTCGACTTACAAAACAAAATCAAAGAGTTTCGAAATGTTGTTTATAAACATGGTGAGTCAATCACAACTATTCAAAAGTTTACTTTTAAACCAAATCCAAATGGATATGGACCGAATCTTGCTGATTACAAACCAAAGTTTTCAAATAGAGCATTCAAACCAAATCCGCAAGTCTACAGTGCAGAACATAGAATTGATGATTCCATTATGAGTGTTGTTAAATATAATCGTCAAGAGGAATTAGATGTAGAAGACGAGAGTCGATCTAAATTAGAAAATGTTGTTTATAACAAACCTTTTAACTATTCAAAAGCTATCACTTTCGTCGCACAACATGATAATTCTAACACTCCTTGGGTTATCACGCCTATTTCTGAGTCTTCTAATGTTGGTCCCCAACCCAATTCTGCACAAATTAATGGTCCTTTACCTTCACTCAGTGAAGTAAAAACAGTATCCGAACGTTGTCAAATTCTCAAATATTTTGAAACATTCCTTTCGGACATCAAACTTTTGGAACGTGAAATAGAAATCAATTCTGAAATAAAAGTTGAACATTTTCAATCGCCTCATGCGAGAGAACAAAGAGATATTTTTCAGAAAAGAATTTTACCTCATGTCCAAAATTTGAAAATGTGTGCAATATATTGGGAAAGGTATTTTCACAAGGAGTTTGGACTTATGAAAAGAGTTTTCGATCGAACAGAAACATCGATTTCAAATACAAAAAGTAAAAAGAAAATGTTAAGAAAAGATGTTGATCGACTCTTGGAAGATGTTATCTGTGCTGATATCAATAATGTTGTGTTATTACATCCTGTTGCATATGCATTTGATTATATCTTTGCTGATTCTGTTGATTCCGTTGCAAATGTTGAGAATACTGATACTGTGTCATAAATCAAGTCTTTAAAAGTTGAAAATGAGCGATTGTTAAACGAGCTTTCAAATGCAAAACGTCGTCTTCAATGGTGTCAAAAAGATTGTCAAAATCGAGAACTCGCTTTACAAAACAAAATCAACCAGTTGCATACAAAAACTCTTAATCCAAAACTTGAGCAACTGGATGATGAAAACGTGTCTTTGAAGTGTCAACTTTCAAAATATGAACAAGAAATTTCAAAAGTTAAAAAGGAATATGGTGTCATATTTGATTAACTCAAAAAGACTCGTGCTCAAGCGTCAAAAGATGTTGATAATCATCTTGCATATACCAAAGATGTTTTACGACGAGATGGACTCACTCGTTCTGAAAATCTTGATTTGTTACACAAAATCCATGATCTAAAAGCAGAGTTGGTAAAACTTATCCAAGATAGGAATAGTAACACCGTAGTAACTGCACCTAAACAGATTCAAAATGACTCTAGAACATCTAATGACAAACCACAAGAATCTAATGTGCTTCCCTCTACTGAAACAGGAATAGTTACCTCTTTTCCCAACGCCTGCACTTCACAGCCTAGAAGCAATACAAGGAAGAATAGGAAGTTGCGACGTAAGAAAAGAACAATAAAGATCTCTGAAGTAGAAGAACACCTTAGGACTTTGAATAAAACTCAAGTTGCACCCACTTTAGATATTGCCTCTGACAAATGTAATGAACAAAGTGATGTAACAAATGCTGAATCTTTAAGTACTCTTAATGTTTCGTTTGAAGCTTCTTGTGTTGGTTGTCATAAAAGCATGTTTTCTGGTTGTCACGATAAATGTGTTGCTAAGGCTATCTTGAATCGTAAGCGGAATAATAGAAAACGGAAAACCTCTAGGCCCACTAATGCTTCTAAGTCTGTGCTAGGTAAACCACCTTCTAGTGTTCCGGCTACGATCATTGATGTACCTATAGAGCCACCTTCACTCTCTAGGAAGAACTTATCACCTAGTGCATTCACTAACACCAAAGCTAAGACTAGTTGGAGATGGCAAAAATGGTTACACAATACACTTGGATTTAAATGGATACCTAAAATCATTAATATGTGTGTTTCTACTATAACTGCTTCGGAACCCTCTAACTCTTCGGGTTCCACATCTACTTCTATTCCATCTGTGTCGTCTGTGTGTAATGCAAGTGATACAGATCATCCTTTGGATTGTTGATAGCGGATGTTCCCAACACATGACAGGCAATCTCAAACTGTTATCAAACTTTGTTGCAAAGTTCATTGGCACTGTGAGATTTGGGAATGATCACTTCGCAGCTATCATGGGCTATGGAGATTACACCAATGGTAACATCGAAATTAGCAGGGTTTATTATGTGGAAGCCCTCGGTCACAATCTCTTCTCAGTTGGTCAGTTATGTGATGGAGATTTGGAAGTTGCTTTTCGGGAGAAAACTTGTTTCATTCGTGATCTACAAGGAAACGATCTTATGTTTGGTACCCGCAATTCAAGTCTTTATACTATCTCAATGCAAGACATGATTGCTTCATCTCCCATCTGTCTACTTTCAAAGGCAACATCTACAAAATCTTGGCTATGGCACCGTCGTCTCTCACATTTAAATTTTCAAACCATAACCAATCTTGCACGATACAAACTTGTTGAAGGTCTCCCAAGATTTCGGTATTCTAAAGATCACCTATGCTCAGCTTGTGAACAAGGGATAAGCACTCGTGCTCACTTTCCTTCAAAGGTGGAACACAACTCACAGCATGTGCTTCATCTTCTTCACATAGATTTGTGTGGCCCGATGCGCGTGCATACGATTAATGGCAAATGCTACATATTTGTAATTGTAGATGACTACTCAAGATGGACTTGGGTTTATTTTCTTCAAAATAAAGATCAAGCTCCACAGATGATCATCACCTTTCTCACGAAAATTCAAGTTCAGCTCCGGAACACAGTCAGACAAATCAGAACAGACAAAGGAACTGAATTTGTGAATCAAACTCTTTGTGCATATTATGCGAAAGTGGGAATTGAGCATCAAACATCAATTGCACGAACACCAGAACAAAACGGAGTTGTTGAAAGACGAAACCGTACGTTAGTGGAAGCTGCAAGAACGATGTTGATAAATGCAAAACTTCCAGATTACTTGTGGGCTGAAGCTGTGTCAACTGCATGCTACACTCAGAATCATTCAATGATTACCAAACGCCACAACAAAACACCTTATGAGCTTATCCACAACCGTAAACCGAATCTCAAACACTTTCATGTATTTGGATCCCTTTGTTATCCGAATAATGATCGTGATGACTTTGGTAAGCTCAAAGCCAAAGCTGACATTGGAGTCTTTGTTGGATATTGTGAAAACTCTAAAGGTTACCGGATCTGGAATCGTCGTACAAGGGAGAATATGGAAACGATTCATGCAAATTTCGATGAGCTTACAAAAATGGATTCTGAGCATAACAGCTTGGAACTCGGACATAACCGTCTAAACTTCCCTCAAACCCCATCATCAGCTGAACCTAGTTTACAACTTACTCGACGTCAAATGGAACAGCTATTTGCTCCTCTGTTTAGTGATGATATTGATGAACGTGCTCCAGATGTATCAAATGTTTTCGCTGCTCAACCTGATCATAATCCAATACCGTGATACACCTGCTACAACAACTACTGTTGAGGAAGCACCACCAGTTGATTATACAACAACAATCGAACAAACCGCATCCAATGACGCTGAACCAGCTGATGATTTTCTAAACAATGAAGTACCCCCACCTGCAGATTATGATCCAAATGCGTTCTTCAACCCTTTTGCTAATGAAACTGCCACATCTGATGTTGCAGAATCATCTACAAGCCATTTGAATCCTCCAAATCTGTAGAATGTATATCAACCTCAACCCTCCACACATCGTTGGACGAAAGACCGTCCTCTTGTGAACATTATTGGCAACCCAAATCAACCAGTCGTAACTAGACAACGCCTTCAGACTGACGGTGAACATTGCATTTATGCATTTGCCGTCTGCCAAGCTGAACCCAAAAATATTAAGGAAGCCATGACATATGACAACTGGATTGAATCCATGCAAGAAGAACTTAATCAGTTTAAACGTCTTGAAGTATGGGAATTGGTTGCAAAACCAACTGGAGTCTATGTTATTGGTCTTAAATGGATTTGGAAAAACAAGCTGGATGCAGAAGGTATGGTTATCCGAAACAAGTCACGTCTGGTGGCTAAGGGTTATAGACAAGAAGAAGGGATTGACTACGAGGAATCATTCGCACCGGTTGCTAGACTTGAGGCTGTTCGGATCTTTCTCGCATTCGCGGCTCACATGAACATCACGGTCTTTCAGATGGACGTCAAAACTGCTTTTCTCAATGGAAAACTGAAAGAAACGGTCTATGTTAGCTAGCTAGAAGGATTCATTGATCCAGAGTTCCCTAATCACGTCTACAAACTGAACAAGGCTCTCTACGGTCTCAAACAAGCCCCTCGGGCGTGGTATGATAAGTTGTCATCCTTTCTTATCGCTAATAATTTCGTCAAAGGTTTGGTCGACCCTACACTATTTATACAATATCACGGGGCACACATTCTAATTGTTCAAATTTATGTGGATGACATCATTTTTGGGTCAACACATCTAAAGTACTCAAACGCGTTTTCAAAACTTATGAAAAACATTTTGAAATGTCCATGATGGGTGAACTTACGTTCTTTCTAGGACTGCAAGTTCATCAATCACCCCGTGGTATTTTCTTGAGTCAGTCCAAATATGCCCTTGAAATTTTAAACAAAAAAGGAATGCAAAACTGTGACACCTATGCCACACCAATGGCACATACCAAGAAACTGGACGCTGATTTGTATGGGAAATTGGTTGACCCTACCAAATACCAAAGTATCATTGGGTCTCTCATGAATCTAACAGCCAGTAGACCTGATATTGTCTTTGCTGTATATCTTTGCTCCCGTTATCAGTCGAGACCAACTGAAACTCACATCTCTGAGGCTAAAAGAATCCTCTGATACATCAAAGGAACCATTAACTTAGGGATCTGGTATCCGAAGGATTCTGGTTTTGAACTAATAGCTTTTTCAGACGCTGATCACGCAGGTTGCTTAGATTCTTGGAAAAGTACTTCAGGTGCTCTAAAATTTCTTGGTGATAAACTGGTGTCATGGCAATCGAAGAAACAGGATTGTACATTGTTGTCCTCAACTGAAGCAGAATATGTAGCCATGTCAGCGTGTTGTGCTCAGGTCATTTGGATGAGAACACAACTCAAAGACTATGGTTACGTATTTGACAGAATCTCGATGTACTGCGACAATCGAAGTGCTATTGCGATCTCGTGCAACTCTGTTCAACATTCAAAATCAAAGCACATCGATCTTCGATATCATTTCATCAAGGAGCATGTGGAAAAGGGTACCGTTGAATTATACTTTGTGGGTACGGAATACCAACTGGCAGATCTTCTCACCAAAGCCTTAGCTCCTGCTAGGTTTACTAAGTTGGTCCACCGGATTGGTATGCGGTGTTTGACTCCAGAGGAACTGGACGAACTTTTAAAACAATCTTAAAACCATTCAAACACCAAAACCTCTTTTGTAAATATTCTCAAAAACAAAATACAAAAAATATAAAACTTACAAAACTTCAAAAATATTCTTCTATCTAAATTTCTTTTAACATGGCAAGTACAAATCTTCCGTCAACACTTTACTACTTCAAAATCTCAGTAATTTTACAGTCAAGTGTTGAGGGGGAGAAAGTAAATATTTTTCTGTTTCATAAAACCTTGTATTTGCATGTTACCTTATTCCGGTTGTTTCTTTGATAATGGTGGTCACATTTCTGGTTTATTGACACTCCCCGGACTCAAATTTACAAAATTTCATTATTTCTTAAGTCGAGGGGGAGCGTCGTCAAGTTTCTTTCCAAAACTATACTTCATACGTAACCAACGTGGAACTTATGGGCTTTGGATGAAAATGGTTGAGGTGGAGGGACTAAGATTGCCAAAAGTTTAAACTATTTTTTAATAAAACTCTCCACCTAAAATTCAAAACACATTAACTTCAACATTTATTATTTTCAACCACTACATCCTACGACTAAGCTTCAATCTTCAAAACCGTGCATTGGATCTCAAATTTGTAAGTGGTTTTTGATTCTAGGTGATAAACAAAACAATGGTTTTGATTTGTTTGGAAAACTAACCGCTTGATCTTACCCTAGGCATGATTTCATGCTCTATGTGTAAGCGTATGAACATGCAATCATGATTCTGGGTGTTTGATGTTGAAACTAGTACTCTTAAACATTCTTATGATCATTATAAAATTGTTTCTAACATTTAAATCCACCCAGAAACAACAATTGTACCATTTTCAAAATTAGGGTTTATGCGTGGAATTAGGGGTTTTCTTGTGTGAATGTTTCTAGACAATTAGATGGTTGAATGATGTTTGTTACATACTTAATTGATCAAAAACTCCTTTGATTCTTGCCCAGTAACATGATTTGTGCATAAATTGAGAATTAGGGTTTAAGTATCATACGAATTGGGTATTCTTGATTCATAAGGGTTTTGATGTTAAAACTTGTTTAAAACAACTCATTAGGCCTCTAAGATATTCCATAAAACGTTTGGTGCAAATCATATGGCTAAATCACTTATTCGTAGTATTTGAAACTTAGGGTTTAGTTCTACGCGTAAGAAAAACTTACGCGTAACTGTGGATCATTGTGATTTCATATAAGACTGAAAGGGATTGAATTAATATGTTAATGATGATGTTATGACAAATTTGTTTCAGGTTTTACGCATGCAAAATTCAGAATCAAGGTTAACTGTGCTCCTACGCATAAGGATCACCTTACGCGTAGAATGTTACACGTAAGAGTAATCTTACGCGTAAGGTTCTACAAAGGGACTACGCGTATCCTGTGAAGGATATGCGTAAACTTGAGACTTACGCATAAGGTTTACCCTTACGAGTAAACCTTACGCATAAGCTCCCACATGCGCTTACGCGTAAGCTCTATGTTAAGGGTTCTGTTCCTACGCGTAAGAGGAGTTCCTACACATAAGCTTATGCTTACGCGTATGGTTAACTGTTTACGCATAAGCTTGCCATTTCTACGCTTTAGCCTTATTTTAACCATAATTGTGAATTGTTACGCGTACAAACTTGTAAATAAATAAATCAGAACGTCACGAAACAAAAATGTCACTAATAAGCTTAAATGATTAATATGTTGTGAAGATAAGTGAAAATTTAGACTTTACAATTCAAAACTAATAAATTCACGAAACTTATCACGACTACTTTGGACAATTGGACAAACAAGTGACGTTGGACTCGTAACATTCATCAACATAACATATTCAATAATTGGACAATAAAATCAACGTTTGACTAACGTAATGTCTTTCGATATGTTGTTTCTTTTGGCTCAATATCTTTCAAATCACGATATGGACGTCCAAATGGAAAACGTTGATGCACCAAATGTTCTCTCAATGGAAGACATCTTCCCCAACGGTAACAAAATGAAGATTGGGAAGAACAATCTCAGAGTCAATTTTGACAACTTCACGTGTTCTGAGTCTTCTTGTCAAATTACTGTGGATATTCTGAAGACTCACCCTTACCAGAACATGCTCACTAATTCTGCTACTGTGTCGGAGATCTATGTTCACCAATTCTGGCACACCATACAAAATGTCAAAGGTCAAAGTGTTGTGACAGTGACACTTAACAACAAACAAGTCACCATCACTCCTGCAGACTTAAGGGCTATTCTCCTTCTTCCTACCATCGAGCCTACTGATTACACTGCTACTCTAACGAAAGAGGTCACTCTCTAGTTCATGGTCGACATCGACTATGATGAAGCTGCTGGAATCATCACAAAACACTCATCAGTTGATCTTAAGAACATCCCCCAGCCATGTAGAACCCTCTACATCATGATTGCCAAATCCGTTTCTGGACGTGACAGTGGTCATGAGCATCCCAAGCTCATGGAAATACAAATATTTTGGGGTATGGTCAACATGAAACACATCGAATTTGCAGCTCTGATCTGGGATGACATGATGTCATACCTTAAAAAGCCTGGAACCAAGATCCCTTATATCAGATATACAAAACTGTTGATCCAAAGGATTCTAGGGAATAATCCAGATATTCCCTTGAGCTTGATGACCCCAACCATCACTCCGTGTTGCTTGAGTCCACACTCAATGTTGTCAGATTTAAGGACTCAACAACGAAGAAACAAGGTGCGATATTACAAGATTGCCTTCTTACTGCTGCGATCAAGGGACTTCAATCGTACAAACGGTATCTGGTAGCAGTTGAATCAGGCAAAGTGGGGTTCATAGATGAAAAGTCTTCTGGTACACCTGTTAGGAAGACCAGGAGAGGCAGTGCCGGAAGTATTGCAAGCACTGAGTGTTGGAATCACTCCTAAACCATAATCAAGTGTTAGTAATTAATATGTAATAGTTAGCTTTATTATGGCCTTTATGTTTGTAATTAGCCTTAGGCTTGTGTAGAAGGCCCATGAGCCTAGGCCTTAGTCCATTAAGGAAAGGATGGAAACTAGGAGTGTTTCCCTAGCTTTCCTCCTATAAATACCTTATGTAAACCTTCATTTGAAGGTTGGTTGTTCAAGTTTTTCTCTCATTACACTCCTACGCATAACCGTGCTTATTATCTTGTGTGTGTGTGTGTTTTACTTGTTCAATCGCCTTAACCTCTTTCTATATTACTTGTGTTTGTAAAACTAGTGACCTAACAGTGGTATCAATCGCCTAACTAGTTGGGTGAATCGTTGTTTCTTGAAGTGGGTTTTATGGTCCTACGCGTAGAACAACGTTTGATACTTTGGTTCGCTTAAAAACTCGTTTTTTACACTTTTTAATCCAAGATTCTTGTACTTTCAACGTTTTAAGGTGTTAAAATACTTGTTTTTGGCAAAAAGTTTTGAACTTTATGTGTAGATCATTGTCTTTCATCTAGTTTTTGAACGAGGGTTTCATCCTACTCGTAACCGTTTTAGAGGCTTTGGTTCATCAAGTTTCACACTTTTGTGTCTTTTGGTATTATTGAAGCTATTTCATCACACAAAAACTGGTTTAGAAAAATCTTTGGGCAAAATCAAAATTACGAGTAATCCTACGCGTAGCAAAACCCTAAAACTACGCGTAAGATTTTCCTTGGTTTGATCTTCATTTTTGTGGTTTACTCCGTGTTTTCTTGCTTGGATAAGCCTGAAAATACGTCGAATTTGGATATCTTTTGCATTGTGATAGTGTAAAAGATCATTTGGGCAAAACCCTAAAATTACGCATAAGCATAAGCTTACGCGTAGAAATCCTACGCATAAGATTTTTCTTACGCATAAGCCTAGTCTTACGCATAAGATAATCCTACGCCTAACTTTCTACGCCTAACTTTTGTCTACGCATAACTTTAGCGTCTTTTCCATACTTACGCGTAAGCTAAATCTACGCGTAACTTCTTATTGTTATGCGTAACTTTGGTGTTTTTACGCATAAGTGCTACTTGGCTATTGTGATTTCTACGCCTAAGGATACTTCTTCATCAAAGGTTCATTCGACTACAAAGATCCATTTTTACCAACACAAGTTTTCAACATGTCTCAACCACCATACTCTAACTATTTCCCTTACACTTATCCTCAACGACAACAACAACTAAGTCCACAACATCAACAATGGAATCAACAACAAGCAATTTATCAACAACAATTTAATCAACAACATACTCCACAACTTGGTGCAATTCCCCCACCACAAATGGTTTAAACACCGCCAAGTCTTCAAGTTCAACCCTACACAAATGATTTCAATCAACATCCATCAAGGAACACTATGAAGGAACCCACTTGGTTTGCAAAGATGTGTGAAGCTTTAAGCAGCCAACAATCAATTCATGAGGCTGGATCACTTGATAGACCTCCCATGCTCACTCCAGGAAACTACGATCAATGGGTGATAAGGTTCTTTAGGTTTTGTGATCTGAAGAAGCCACATGGAAAGTTCTTAAAGAAGGTTATCTTGGAAGGTCCATTTGAGATGCCTACTGTCATTGTACCCGGAGATCCAAATGCCATTCCACCAAGAGATGAACAAACGAACATTGCTACTGTTACAGACTTGAATCCTCAAGAACTTCTCCACTATGAAGCAGATGAACTTGCAATGGAATATATCCTCTTAGGATTACCAAACCCAATTCTTCGTAGTGTTGATGCTCAAAAGACTGCACAGAAAATGTGGGATCATATTCGTCTTCTTATGGAAGGATCGGTACTCAATCAGGAGGATTTAGAATCCAAAATTTACTTGGCTTATGAACACTTCACGATTGAACCTGGAGAGACACTAGAGTCCTATCATCATCGTTTTTCAGACATCATCAATGATTTGGATAAACACAACATCATCATGCCAAGAATTGCAGTGAATACTAAGTTCCTGAGTAGTCTTGGTCCTAAATAGGAGAAGTATGTCATTTTTCTCCGTCAAGCGAAGAATATGCATCATTCTACATATGGATTGTTGTACGATTACTTGAAGCCTCATGAAAAGGAAGTTGATCGGGAAAGGATTCTCCGTGCTCAAATTGCTCCACCTACACATCCGGAAAATCAACAACTTGCCTTATATGCTCAACAAAGTTATCCTCCTCAACAAGCAACTCAACTAACTGCCTCAGTAACACCAAACGATCAATCACAGCAACCTCAACAAAATCAATTGGTTCCTTACAACAACAACAATGATCAAGCACTTCATAGTCAAACTAATGAGGAATCCGATCCGTTCGAAGCATTGCAACAGGGATTTGTTATGATTGCTAATGCTTTTAGCCGTTATACAAACAAATCCAACAATCGTATTCGTTCCTCATCCAATACACGAAATCAGGCTGTTGTGAACAATGGACGAGTTGAAGTTCAGAATCGTGGTTATGGTCGTCAAATGGGAGGTGGTCAAGGGTTTAATGCTATGGGTAGGAATACCAACAGAGCTCAAGTGGTGGAACAGGGAAATGCTCAGAATGGGTTAAATGGTCTTCGATGCTACAACTGCAATGAGAAGGGACACCTGGCTAATGCATGCCCAAAGCCAAGGACAAGGGGCAGTGCTTATTTCAAAGAGGCTCTTCTGTTGGCTCTTAAGGATGAAGCTGGTGGATCTCTCACAAACAAAGAATAGAGCTTTATGGCAAATGCAGACTCAGATGATGATATGGAGGACTTGCAGGCCAATGCAGCTGTTATGTTGATGGCTAATATGCATGAGTTACACATGAGTGAAACAGGCCCAGTGTATGACACTGATGGCTTGTCTCAGGTACCCGAACAAACCATCATCATATCTGAACTAATATCTCCGCCAATATCTGAATCCGGCACGGATCAGACTGTTCAAAATGAGTCATCTACATCTCATTCTGACGATTTTCAAGTTAACCCTGTAGTTACATTTGACGATCAAGATGACCTTATGGTTTCCTTTGATAATCAAATTGACTCCGTGGTTGTACTTGAGGATCTAAATAATGATCATGTTGTGACTCACGTTGAACAAGCTGAATTGTTGCCTCATCCAGATTTTGCTCGTTTAATTCAAGACCATCAAATCAAAATGGAGGAATGTTATGCATTAAATAAGGACATAAAAAGCAAAAATGCACTGTTAACCAAGGATTTTGAATGCTTACAAATGCAACTCAACTTTTTCAAAACTCAAGAAAACCGTGAAAAAGGTTTTGAAGCCGCTTTTGTTAAATCTCATCAAAACGAAAAATGTTTAGAGAGACAGATGCGTGATCTAGCCGCTTCGAAGAATGCTTTGTTGTCTGAAATAGAACAACTGAAACATGAACATAAAAAGCAAATTAACGCTCTCACCTTGGAAAATCAAAAAGCTAAGGCTGAGTTGTTAACTTGTCAAAAACAGTTCTCCGCATACAAAAAGCATTCAACGAATCGGGTAGATGACCTTCTTGAAGAAATTATCGGCTTGCAAAACAAAATCAAAGAGTTTAAAACTGTTGTTTACAAACATGGTGAATCAGTAACAGCTATTGAAAAGTTTACGTTAAAACCCAATCCGAAAGGATATGGACCAAATCTAGCTGATTACAAACCAAAGCTTTCACTAAAAACATTCAAACCAAATCCTGAAGTTTCCAGTGCAGAATATAAAATTAATGATACTGTTATGAGTGTTGTTGAATATCATCGTCAAGAGGAATTAGATGCAGAAGACGAGAGTCGATCAAAATTAAAAACTGTTGTTTACAACAAACCTTTTAATTATTCAAAACTGGTCACTTTTGTCACACCAACGGATTCTACTAACACACCAAGGGTTATCATCAAAACACCTGAGTCTTCTAATGTTAATCCCCAACCAGATTATGCACAAACTTATGGTCCTTTACCTTCCATCAGTGAAGTAAACTCAAAACCTGAAAATCGAAAAATTCTTTGATATTTTGACATTTTCATGGCTGACCTCAAAATTTTACAACATGAAATAGAATATCGTTCTGAAATCAAAATTGATCATTTTCAATCGCCTCTGGCGCGAGAACAAAGAGACATTTTTCAGAAAAATCTTTACCTAACGTTAAAAATTTGAAAAGTTGTGCATTAGCTTGGGAAAAGGATTTTCATAAGGAACTTGGAGTAATGAAGGTCATTTTCGAGAAAACCGAAACATCTATTTCTAATACTAAACGTAAAAAGAAACTGTTGAGAAAAGATGTTGATCGACTCTTGGAAGATGTTATCTGTGCTGATATCCATAATGTTGTGTTATTCTATTCTTTGCCACATGCATCTGATTATATCTCTGCTGATACTGTTGACTCTGTGGTAACTGTTGAGAATACTGATAATGTGCTTCAGATCGAGTCTTTAAAAGCTGAAAATAAACAATTACTTAACGAACTTTACAATGCAAAACGTCGTCTTCATTGGTGTGAAAAAGATATTCACACTCATCAACTTAGTTTTCATAAGAAAATCGCTCAGTTGAGTGCAAAATCTTCTGATCCTCAAATTGAGCAACTGGATGATCAAAACGTGTCTTTGAAAAGTCAAATCTCTAAATATGAACAAGAACTTGTAACAGTTAAACAGGAATATGGTGTCATATTTGATTTACTCAATAAGACTCGACATGAAGCATCAAACGAACTTGATCACTATCTTGCTCACACTAGAGAAGTCATGAATTTTGCTGGTAATATTCTTTCTGAAAATCAAGATTTGATTCACATTATCTCTAAGTTAAGAGAAATGTTAGGAAAGTATGAACAACTTCCGCCAACCATCATTAAGAGATTAGCACCAGTAACACTTAGTAATCGAGAACCTAGAATCTCTACTGCCAAATCACAAGTTGCTAACGTGCTTCATTCTACTGAAACAGGAATAGTTGCGTCTTTTCCAAACGTCCGCACTTCACAGCCTAGGAGCACTCAATCGAAGAATAGGAAGTTGCGACCTAAGAAAAGATCAATAAGGAATGCTAAAGTAGAAGAACACCCTAGGACTATGAATAAGACTCACGTTGCTTCCACTATAGATGTTGCGTCTGGCAAATGTAATAGAAATAGTGATGTAACGAATGCTAAACCTTTAAGCACTTTTGATATTCAGTCTGATGCACCTTGTGTTATTTGTCGTAAAAGTATGAATTCTGATTGTCATGACAAATGTGTTGCTAAAGCTATAATCTCTCGTTTACGGAATCCTAAGAATCGGAATACCTCTAGGCCCACTAATCATTCTAAGTTTGTGCTTGGTAGACCGCCTTCTTTACATTCTAAGGCAAACATTGCTGTCACTGTAGCTCCAGTTTCACCTCCTAAGAATGTAGTACCACCTAGTGCATTCACTAAGACTAAAGCAAAGAGTAGTTATAGATGGCAGAAATGGATATATAACACACTAGGATTTAAATGGATGCCTAAAGTCATTAATGTGTGCATGTCTCATATACCTGCTTCGGAACCCTCTAACATTTCGGGTTCCACATCTACTTCTATTCCATCTATGTCGTCTGTGTGTAATGCAGGTGATACAGATCATTCTCTGGATTGTTGATAGCGGATGTTCCCGACACATGACAGGCAACCTTAAACTGTTATCAAACTTTATTGCAAAGTTCATTGGCACTGTCAGGTTCGGGAATGATCACTTCGCAGCTATCATGGGCTACGGAGATTATGTCAATGGGAACATCGAAATCAGCAGGGTTTACTATGTGGAAGGCCTCGGTCATAATCTGTTTTCAGTAGGTTAGTTTTTTGATGGAGATTTGGAGTTTGCTTTCCGGGAGAAAACTTGTTTCATTCGTGATCTACAAGGAAATGACCTTATATCTGGCTCGCGTAATTCTAGTCTCTACACTATCTCTATGCAAGACATGGTTGCTTCATCTCCCATCTGCTTACTTTCAAAGGCAACATCAACAAAATCCTGGCTATGGCACCGTCGTCTCTCACATCTAAACTTTCAAACCATCACCAACCTTGCTCGACACAAACTTGTTGAAGGTCTCCCACGATTCCGGTATTCAAAAGATCACCTATGTTCAGCTTGTGAACAAGGGAAAAGCACTCGTGCTCACTTTCCTTCAAAGGTGGAACACAACTCTCAGCATGTGCTTCATCTTCTTCACATGGATTTGTGTGGCCAGATGCGCGTGCAAACGATCAACGGCAAATGCTACATCTTAGTAATTGTTGATGACTACTCACGATGGACTTGGGTCTACTTTCTTCGAAGCAAAGACCAAGCTCCACAAATGATCATCACCTTTCTCACAAAAATACAGGTTCAGCTCCGCAACACCGTCAGGCTAATCAGAACAGACAAAGGAACTGAATTTGTTAACCAAACCCTTCATGAATTCTATGAGAAAGTGGGAATTCAGCATCAAACATCTATTGCACGTACACCCGAACAAAACGGAGTTGTTGAAAGACAAAACCGAACGTTAGTGGAAGCTGCAAGAACAATGTTAATCAACGCTAAACTTCCAGATTACTTGTGGGCAGAAGCCGTATCTACTGTATGCTATACTCAAAACCGTTCTATGATCACAAAACGCCACAACAAAACACCTTTCGAGCTTGTCCACAACCATAAACCGAATCTCAAACACTTTCATGTATTTGGATCCCTTTGCTATCCGAATAATGATCGTGATGATTTTGGAAAGCTCAAAGCCAAAGCTGACATTGGAGTCTTTATTGGATATTGTGATAATTCTAAAGGTTACCGGATCTGGAATCGTCATACAAAACAGGTGATGGAAACGATTCATGCTCATTTTGATGAACTCACGGAAATGGCTTCTGAGTATAACAGCTTAGAACCCGGTCACAACCGTTTAAACTTCCCTAAACCCCCATCATCAGCTGAACAAAGCCCCCAGCTAACTCGTCAACAAATGGAAAGGTTATTTGCTCCTCTGTTCAGTGACGATATTGATGAACGTGCTCCAGGTGTATCCGCTGTTTCCGCTGCACAACCTGATAATATTCCTATACCTGATACACCTGCTTCAACAACTACTGTTGAAGATGCACCTACACCAGTTGACTCCAACACAACAGTTGAACACACCGCTTCCAACAATGATGAACCGGCTGATGATATTCTGAATGATGTACCCCCACCTGCAGATTTTGATCCAAATGCGTTCTTCAACCCGTTTGCTAATGAGACTGCTGCACCAGATGTCGCGGAATCTTCAACAAACCATTTGAATCCTCAGAATCTGCACAATGTATACCAACATCAACCCTCTACACATCGATGGACAAAAGACCATCCTCTGGCTAATATTATTGGCAACCCGAATCAACCAGTCGTTACGAGACAACGTCTTCACACAGATGGTGAACATTGCATTTATGCACTCACTGTCTGCCAATCTGAGCCTAAAAACATTAAAGACGCAATGACAAAAGACAACTAGATTGAATCCATGCAGGAAGAACTCAACCAATTCAAACGTCTTGAAGTATGGGAACTGGTTGAAAGACCAACAGGGGTCTACGTCATTGGTCTCAAATGGATTTGGAAAAACAAATTGGATGCTGAAGGGAACGTCATCCGAAACAAGTTACGTCTAGTTGCTAAGGGTTATCGTCAGGAAGAAGGAATAGACTTTGAAGAATATTTTGCTCCGGTTGCTCGTCTTGAGGCTGTTCGGATATTTCTCGCGTTCGCGGCTCATATGAACATGACGGTCTTTCAAATGGATGTCAAAACCGCGTTTCTCAACGGACAACTGAAAGAAACGGTTTATGTCAGCCAACCCAAAGGATTCGTTGATCCAGAGTGCCCGAACCATGTCTACAAACTGAACAAAGCTCTTTATGGTCTCAAACAAGCCCCTCGGGCATGGTACGATAAACTATCATCTTTCCTCATTGCTAATAATTTCACCAAAGGCTCGGTTGACCCAACTCTTTTTATCCAATATCACGGGGCACATATCTTAATTGTTCAAATTTACGTGGATGACATCATTTTTGGGTCTACACATAAAAAGTTTTCAATCGCTTTTGCAAAACTAATGAAGAAAAATTTTGAAATGTCCATGATGGGTGAACTTACATTCTTTCTAGGATTACAAGTTCATCAATCACCCCGTGGTATTTTCTTGAGTCAGTCCAAATATGCCCTTGAATTGTTAAAAAAATTTGGAATAAAAACCTGTGATACTTATGCCACACCAATGACTCATACCAAGAAGCTAGACGCTGATTTACATGGGAAATTAGTGGACCCTACCAAATACCGAAGTATTATTGGGTCTCTCATGTATCTAACAGCTAGCAGACCTGATATTGTCTTTGCCGTTTATCTATGCTCCCGTTATCAGTCGCGACCAACTGAAAACCCACCTCTCTGAGGCTAAAAGAATCCTCCGATACATTAAGGGAACCATTAACTTGGGGATCTGGTATCCGAAGGATTCTGGTTTTGAACTAATCGCTTTTTCAGACGCTGACCACGCAGGATGCTTAGACTCAAGAAAAAGTACTTCAGGAGCACTACAATTTCTTGGTGATAAACTGGTGTCTTGGCAATCAAAGAAGCAGGATTGTACATCGCTGTCATCAACCGAAGCAGAATATGTAGCCATGTCCGCGCGTTGTGCTCAAGTCATCTGGATGAGAACACAACTCAAAGACTATGGTTACGTATTTGACAGAATCCCGATGTACTGCGACAATCGGAGTGCCATTGCGATCTCGTGCAACTCAGTTCAGCACTCGAAATCAAAGCACATCGATCTTCGCTATCATTTCATCAAAGACCACGTGGAACAGGGTACCGTTGAATTATACTTTGTGGGTACTGAATACCAATTGGCAGATCTACTCACCAAAGCCTTGCCTCCCGCTAGGTTTAATGAGTTGGTCCACCGGATTGGTATGAGGTGTTTGACTCAAGAGGAATTGGATGACCTCTTAAAACAGTCTTAAAAACCTGTCAAACACCAAAAACATCTTTTGTAAATAATTTTTCAAAAACAAAATACAAAAATATAAAACCTGATAAAACAACAAAAATATTCTTCTATCTATTTTTTCTCTAAACATGGCAAGTACATTTCTTCCATCAACACTATAATCTTTCAAAATTTAGTATTTTTACGATCAAGTGTTGAGGGGGAGAAAATTATCACTTAACTGTTTCAAAACATCTGTGTACTTGCATGTTATAATATCCCGGTTGTTTCTTTTATCAAATGGTGGTAAACTTTTCTGGTTAAATGACACTCCTCGGACTAAAATTTATAACCTTTCATTATTTCTTAAGTCGAGGGGGAGTGTCGTCAAGTTTCTTTCTTAAAATCTTTGTTTGGTAACCAAAATGGAAGTTAAATGGCTTGTGCACACATTACAGTGTACAACCCGTAATGGTCAAGAAAGGACCCTGTGGTACGCCTCAGTGCCACAATCCTTATAAAAGGAGCGAAAGCTTCTTACTTTTGAGTAAAACCTATCAAACCTTTCATTTTTCAAGGTTTTGCTCAAAAGGACAAGTACTTCCCCGTATGATTTTCAAAACCTCAATCGTTTATATCACTTGTTGAGGGGGAGTATTTGAATTAAAACTTTGTTCACAAATTGTTCATAGTGGTCATCTTCCCGCAACACTCGAAATGGTCATATTTATTGTCAACTTTTCAAAAATAACATTTGATATGCCATTTTTGAGGGGGAGAAAATTATGTGATAAGAAATATGTTGTGTAATTGCAAATGAATCCTTGTGTAATAGACTTAACCAACGAATTGACGGTACTAAACTGTTAGTAACTCGAAAAGACTTGTCCTGGACGGGTAATAATTTCAAGCTAGTTCGCTAGTAATGTAAACGTGTCTCGCGGGGGATTATCTATCTTGAGTTGATCAATTCAAAAGTGCGCGCTCTTCCCACACAGTGCAAATTTCCGTCAAAACTCTAAAGCACATGTGGAGGGGGAGTATTTATGCAAAATCTTATCTCTCACAGTGGTTCAAACATGTTTTTCATTTACAAACCCTTTGAGAGATTCTTCACAACAGTGGTTTTAATGGCAACATAGGTTAGTCATTGAGATATAAGGTGACTAAGGTTAGGAATAACCGTCCTATGATCCGCCAGAGCCAGAGGGATCTACCCAAGGACATCACAAATAGTTAGTACTTAGAAGTCCTTAGGTATGATTATAAAAAGGAGAAAATGAGAATCGGATAAAGAAGGAGTTGAAGAATTAAAAAGAAATGCAAAGAAAAAGGTGAAAAGAAATAGCCCTCCAAAATATTCAACTTAGGGCAGACACCGTGTTCAATTCATATGCTACTGGTTGTCACTTAGTAACGCCGGTATTGAAGATTAAAAGTCGTCATGGACCCAGTGACGCATGCACTAAACCCTCTTAGCCACTCAAGTTTCTCTCAACAGAAGCTTGTTTCATTCTCACAGGGAACCCTACGTAAACTATTGGCTTTCTCTTAGAGATCGCTGGTATTGAAGAAGGAGACCCTCTCCCTAGTCTCCGCTCAGGAAAACCAAAACGCACTATTGAGTCTAGAGCCACGAGATTCATCAAAAGATCTCTTAGGTACACTTGACATTTCATCATTTGTTGATCAACAAATAAGATCATCAGTGGTTCAAATCGAGTCCTTCACAGATCTTAGCAATCTGTCGAGAACATTTATGAGAGGTTCACAACTGTGATCCTCAGTGATTGAATGGAAACTCCTGCCAGGGTCAACATCAAACAGCCCTGACAGCAGGTCACTTCGGTAACTCCCCGTGGATTACGCTTAGTGTGTCTCAAACAGTCTACAGTCGTGAGGTGATGCTTCGGTGTACCTCAACGACTCATCTGAACTGTAGATATACTTCGGTACATCGCGTTATCTCACTTGTGGGACTCCAGTTCAGGAACGGCCT
Organism: Chrysanthemum seticuspe; assembly: GCA_019973895.1. Taxonomy (NCBI): domain Eukaryota; kingdom Viridiplantae; phylum Streptophyta; class Magnoliopsida; order Asterales; family Asteraceae; genus Chrysanthemum; species Chrysanthemum seticuspe. The sequence goes on along the minus strand of BPTQ01000004.1, from coordinate 168,315,041 downwards.
TTGTAAGAGTTAGAGTTGTGTTTTCACACTATGCTGTTAACACTCTTGAAGTTCAAACTTGTAAGGGCCGGAATCCGCTTATTACTAACCGTTTGAAATGTTTTCTTCTTATGGAAGCTCCAGAGCGGGATGATCGTGCTGATTCTTCTCATGCTCACGCCAACATCATCACTAATGGAAGTTCTATCCAAAAGCAACACAACAGTCAGAATGATTCTTCGTCAAATCAAAGAATCTACAAAGTTAAAAGACTTAAAGAACTTCATCAGTACTAAATTCCAACGTCAAAGAGCGTGTGAGCATGTTGAAGAATGACGTGGAGACACTGTAGCAGCGAAGCAGACCTGAGGCAGATTTGATGCAGACAACAACATACTATCACTTTCACCACAAAGAACAATAATCAAAGAACAAAGTTAAAGATGACGTCAAAGCATAACCATTCAAAGAAGACAATTTCTCTACACTGGAGAGATTGTTCGAATCAAGGCAATTCTTCTCACAAGAAAGAAGAATGTCAAAAGACGTCAGAGCTACTATCACATCAACGCCTTCACCGTTCATCACCAACACTTGAGGAGGAGATTGTTGGAATCACTCCTAAACCATAATCAAGTGTTAGTAATTAATATGTAATAGTTAGCTTTATTATGGCCTTTATGTTTGTAATTAGCCTTAGGCTTGTGTAGAAGGCCCATGAGCCTAGGCCTTAGTCCATTAAGGAAAGGATGGAAACTAGGAGTGTTGCCCTAGCTTTCCTCCTATAAATACCTTATGTAAACCTTCATTTGAAGGTTGGTTGTTCAAGTTTTTCTCTCATTACACTCCTACGCATAACCGTGCTTATTATCTTGTGTGTGTGTGTGTTTTACTTGTTCAATCGCCTTAACCTCTTTCTATATTACTTGTGTTTGTAAAACTAGTGACCTAACACTGAGAGTACGAGAAAGTATCCAAAGATAAATCCTCCCAGCGAAAGGAAAGTACCATCAACGGTTGCTATTCCTAATCCTAAACCGGAACCCAAACTGATGGACGAGGACTCCGAGGAAACTAAAACGGACGAAGAGGTTATCTACTCTGAAACTCCAACCGATGATACTTTGACAGTAGCAAAACCTCTAAGTCCCAAGGCTGATAAAGGGAAAACTCCAGTGCAAGAGCAGGAAGAAGAGAGCTCAGAAGAAGAGCCACTGGATGAAAACAGATATTACAGAAAGAAGCTTAAGAATCTCAGACTCCAACATGTTGCTAAAGAGTTCAATCTTCAGCAAACTCGTGGCCCAGGGGGTTCAAGTGGTGGTGTACAAACCACACCAGTTTCTGATACGGTTAATCAACCCGGTAAGGGAACTGGTACCACCACCCACGAATCAGAACAAAAGCAACTAGAAGATGAGATCATTTTTTACTTTAAGGAACCTGAAAAGAAGGAGAAGACAAAGAAAATTTATGATGAAGATGTTGAGGCTGCTGAAAAGGCTCAAGTGGAAAAGGAAGCCAATGATTACATTCTTGATAGTCTCGAACGTAGCAAGGAACAAACTTCTGAGCCACCAAAGGACCCTGAGCCCCCTCATGAATCATCATCATCAGACTCATCTTCTCACTTATCTCCACCACCATCCAAAGGCACCACAAGATCAACATCCATATCGGTAAAGAAACCAACCGACACTTGGATATCACGAGCTAAGAAAAAGATTGTCAAAGCTGTCAGGCAAGTCAGGAAGAAAGACGTGACCAACAAGAAACTGAATCAACTTGCAGACAGAATCAATCTTCTTCAGGACGTGATAAACGAGATGTCAGAAGAAAGAAAACAGATTCAAAACTTTCTTAATAGAGATATCCAAGGGGAAATGGATAAGACGATCAGAGAATACACTCACAAGTTTCTCCTCGACATTGTCCCTGGAGTGACAAGAGAGATGTTCACCAGACAACTCTATCCGAACCTCATGCAATTGGTCAAGCAAATAATGCAATCTACTCCGGTAGCAATGAAAATCAACCCAATTGAGCCTGCGGTTGTCTCCGATGCTGAAATAGTTTCCAAGCTTGTACTACAAATGTATCAATGATCTGCAACATTTACTTCTGACGAAGCTAAACTCTTTGACCCATTGCTGGAATACCAACTCAAAACTTCATGCAAAGCGGCAGCTGAAAGGCCAAAGCGTCCAAGAGACGATGATGATCAGGATAAGGATAAAGAGACAAAACGCAAGAAGAAATCTGGTGAATCATCCTCCATGCCACCACCAACCCAACCCACCGACAGAAGATCTCCACCACGTTCTACTGCTACTGACAAACCTTAGGACTCTGAGTCACCACCACAAACACAGAAAACCGGTGACCACTTTGAATACACTGGTGGTGATGATGAAGATGTCCCTGAGCCCCAACAACAACCTACTTCTCCTTCCACAACAAAGAAACCAAAATCATCATCAAAGCCAAAGAAGAAGAAGAAGAAGACCGCTGTTGTCTCATGGCTAGATGAAGATGACACCGAAGAATATGACTGGTTTTCTAAACTCGTTGATGCTACCCCTCAACTACCGAAAGGTCAAGAAATGTTAGATGGTCGCACAATGGAGCATGTGAAGCTTCTACAGGAAAAGTTCAAAGTGAAGAAAATGAACAAAGCAGAGTTGAGGCGAATCAAGAATGATGCATTTCAACTACTTAAAGACAGCTCAGACAGTGCAATTGAAGTCGAATATCATCTCGACAACATTGCACGAGCCGTGTCTAACAACATTGATTGGCTCAATCCTGAATCAAACATTGACTTCATCAGACAAGATAAAGCTCCATACTACACTGACTGGACCAAACCTCTACCTACCATTCGCCGACCGGATCAACACAAGATTCCATACCGCTATTTCTTCAATAACGACCTGGAGTTTCTTATACACGGTAGCGATGTTACCAGAAAATACGCTACATCACTCACAGTACCTTTCCCGGCAGCAATCTACTCTAACAATATAGCCATCGAGGAAGAAGCCACACACATGTTTGCTAACAAAGTGGAAAAGTATGACCTCGATGCACGGTATGGGATTCATCATTGGCCAGAACGACGAAGAATCTACTACAAAAGCTGCCAGGTTCTTAAGTCGAAAAAGGAAGTGTTCAGTGATAAAAGGATCATTGTTATTCAGCATGTTACCCTGTCGTCGAAGTGGGACTACACATTCCTTAAGAAAATAGTGGTCAAACAACAAGACGAAGAGGAATATGACTTCTGTGAAGCGGATTTTCTGAGATTGTCGCTAAATGACATTGAAGATATGTATCTCACCAAGGTACAAGGACGAATGCGACATTTCTCTACAAATATCCAATGCGAGTACATCAAGTCATTGCTCATATTCATCCGAAGCATCGTGATCCAAGAACGTGTAGAAGATATTCAACTTGCCGTGGAATCGTATCATAAGCGTGTTAATCTCACAAAACCACAGCTTGACCTTCCCGACATAAACCAACTTGCTCAGTACACCCTTATCAAGAAAACATTTGGGGTTGTATACCGTAGTGAACTACACCACAACTGCTTCATGGCGTCCAAAGAGCTTCATAAGTTTGGGGATCACACATTGAAGAAGGTTCGTGACGGGTTAACATACAGGTTAAAGGAGATACATGATGACATAGGGTCACGGAAGAGATGGAATTCTAGGGATAGAAGGGATGTAAAGAAGATCATCACGAGGATTAATGAAAGGTTGTTTAGGCGAGATCAGATCAGAACATTGGAGAGTTTCGTTGGTGGTCGTCCAAGCTTATCTCTCACAGGCTATCAACGTCCAGAACGCACTCCTGGAGTTATTGCTGGACTACCTGATACTCCTGGTACTCCTTGATTTGTTTCTCTTATCATTATTCGGATGTGTGATTTAAAACTGACAATGGCTTGTGTACACATAACAGTGTACAACCCGTTCTTGTAATGAAAGGACCCTGTGGTACGCTTCAGTGCCACAATCCTATAAGAGGAGCGAAAGCTTCTTACTTTTGAGTAAAAATAATCAAAACTTTCACTTTTCACAGTTTTGCTCAAAAGAACAAGTACTTCCCCTTATGATTTTCAAAACCTCAAAATTGAATATCACTTGTTGAGGGGGAGTATTTGCTTAAAAACTTTGTTCACAAAATTGTTTTTCGTGGTAATCTTCCCGCAAAACTCAAAATGGACATATTCGATATCAAATTTCATCAAAAATAACATTTATATGCCATTTTTAGGGGGAGAAAAATTATGTGATAAGAAATATGTTGTGAATTGCTAATGAATCGTCGTGCTAAAAAGACTTAACCAATGAATTGACGAGATTTTAAATGTTAGTAACTTGAAAAGACTTGTCCGGGACGGGTAATAATTTCAAGCTAGTTCGCTAGTGATGTAAACGTGTCTCGCAAAGGACTTGTCCTAGTAGAATGTACCATTCGAGAAACTCTTGGTAGACATGAACTTTGACGGGTTTGAAAACCTTTCGAGGTTTGTCCACACCTTCAAGGTAGTTATTAGAGCTAGTTGTCACCTAAAAGCTGACAATGTAACTCTTTAACTATGCAACGTAACCGTGTCTCGCGGGGAATTGTCTATCTTGAGTTGATCAATTCAAAAGTGCGCGCTCTTCTCTCACCGTGTAGATTTCTGTCAAAATACTTAAGCACGTGTGGAGGGGGAGTATTTCTGCAAAATACAAAACTCTCACAGTGGTACTAAAAGTTTTTATTCATAACCACTTTGAGAGATCTTCATGTAAATTGGTTTTATGGCAACATAGGTTAGTCATAGAGTTATAAGGTGACTAAGGTTAGGAATAACCGTCCTATGATCCGCCAGAGCCGGAGGGATCTACCCAAGGACACCACCAATAGCTAGAATTTAGAAGTCCTTAGGTATGATTATAAAAAGGAGAAAATGAGAATCGGAGAAAGAAGGAGTTGAAGAATTAAAAAGAAAAGTAAAGAAAAGGGTGAAAAGAAATAGCCCTCCAGATTATTCAACTTAGGGTAGACACCGGGTACAATTCATATGCTACTAGTTGTCACTTGATGACACCGGTATTGAAGATCAAAGTCGTCATGGACCCAGTGACGCATGCACTAAACCTTCTTAGCCACTCAAGTTTCTCTCAACAGAAGCTTGTTTCATTCTGTTAGGAATTAGAAATTCCCTGTATTAAAGAGTCGGTCACCTCAAGTATATGTAATCGTTAGAAAGCTCGTAGTCGTAGTTATTTTAAGTTAAGTAGTAGTTAGTTAAGTAACACCGTGGAGGACGGACGGGTCTTTACCCACTGTATGCCTGATCCACAGCCCGATGTGTGGCAATTTATGTAAGACTATAAATACTCTCTACCTTCCAAGGTAGAGAGTTGGAGCTCATAATAATATCTTTCACTTTCTCTCACTAAGTTCCCTAAACCTCTAACTTTCTCTCTCTAGAATTCCACTTATACGCCACCTTGTTGTTATGGTTTGATGTGTATGTGAAAACTAATATCCTACAATTGGTATCAAGAGCCATGGTTAGATCATATCTTGCACATCTTTGGATTTCTAGTGGTTTTTAGGTGGTTTTTGAGTTTGAAAAAGTTTAGTGGTTTTTGCATCATTTGGTTGATTTCTTGTGTTAAAGCTTGGATTTTGTTAGTACTTTTATGTTTAGAATCATCACAAGTGTTTAGGTTTTCATTTGGTAAGCTTGAATCATCTTGGTTGGGTTGTTTTTGGATTAAAAAGTGATGTTTATGTGGTTTCTCTTGCTAGCGACTTGATATACGGATTTATTTCTTCGTAGCGACTTGCTTCACAATTTTGTAGCGAGTTACAGTTTTGGAGCTAGCGACTTAGACCTAGCGATTAACAGTACAAGTAGTGGACTCTCCACTACGGGTAGCGACTTGGTGGTAGCGACTTGGTCTGTAGCGAGTTGCTCTTTAGCGACTTGTATCTCTAGCGACTTGTGTAGCGAATTGCTGCCAAAATTTTGCTAGCGACTTGAGGCTTAGCGAGTTACTACTTAGCGACTTGCTTTTGTCTAGCGACTTGGGACTCTAGCGACTTAGTGGTGTAGCGAATTAAGTGTTAGCGACTTAGTGCATTATCTTCTAGCGACTTAGTGCATTATCTTCTAGCGACTTAGTGCATTATCTTCTAGCGACTTGAGTGATTGTTTACGGTTTTCTCTTGATTTAGTAAAATCCCGTGAAAGAATCTATTTCCCGGTTTAATCATAGAGTTATAAAATCCCGTATAATCTGTTAACATGTCTACCAATGTCCCTACTATCATCTCCACTGTTGCCGAGGATGTACAAGCAGATGGCTCAGATACTCGTCCACCCATGCTTGACAGAACTCACTACGATTCTTGGGCTCAACGAATCAGATTGTATTGCCTTGGAAAGGAAAATGGTGTCAACATTCTCAAATCCATTGATGAAGGACCATATCGAGTTGAGACGACTAGAGACATACTTGATACTAATGAAGATGGTACTCCTGTTTACGGAATGGACAGACCTAAGATGTATGATGAACTTGATGATAAGGATAAAAAGAGATTCGATGCAGATATCAGGGCTTCAAACATTGTTCTTCAAGGTCTTCCTAAAGACATCTACAAGCTGATCAATCATAACACTGATGCAAAGGCAGTTTGGGATAATGTTAAGATGCTTCTCTCAGGTTCAGAATTAACTATGGAAGACAGAGAATCCCAACTCTATGACGAATTTGAGCACTTCAAGATGAAACCAGATGAGAATGTCTATGAGTACTATGTGAGATTTCATAAGTTAGTGAATGAAATGAGGAACATCAGAATGACTATGCCTAACATTCAGCTGAACTCAAAATTTGTGAACAACATGAATCCCGAATGGCACAAGTTTGTCACCGCTGTGAAGCTCACTAAAGGATTGAAGAATACAAACTATGAGCAACTCTATGCCTTCCTCCTTCAGAATGAGAGACATGCTATGTTTGAAAAATTGATTCTCAATCAGTTCAAAACCAACCAGGGAGAGACAAGCTCGTCTAATGACTCAACAGCTTTCTACTCAAACATCGGAATCACAACCAAAGCATCACAAGTCATACCCTTGGGTAATGGTAATCACAAACTCATTCCTGATCCTATGTTCAAACAAGCTGATGCTGATGCTCACGTGGGTAACTTCATTAATCAACTAGCTCTTCTCATTAGTCAAAACATGAATTCTCTCCCACAAACCAACAACAACCTCAGAACTGCATCTAACCCACACAATCAAGCCACTGTTAAAGATGGAAGGATCGTGGTGCAACCAGTTCAGGAAAGACAGTATGATCAGGGAAGAGGTGGAGCTGGGAGAGGTTATGTTGGCAACCAGAATCGAGGAAGAAATGGTAACCAAGGTCAAGCTAAGCCAATCAAATGTTATAACTGTGGTGGTGAAGGACACATTGCAAGGAACTGCACATCTCCAAAGCGTCCACAGAATGCTGATTACTTCAGAGATAAGATGCTGTTGGCACAAGCTCAGGACAATGGTGCTGCTTTGGATGAAGAGGCATTGCTGTTTCTTGCTGAGGGAAATGCCAAGACCTATGATGCAGATGTGGATGAGCAGCCTATTCAGGAGATAGGTCACAATCATTAGAATGCCTTTCAAGTCGCTGACTGTGATGCATACGACTCTGATGTAGATGATGGACCTACTGCACACACAATTTTTATGGCTAGCATTTCTCCAATGGTTTCTCCCAAGATCTCTTCTTCACCACAAGCTGGCCCATCCAAGGACAAACTCATCTCAGAGGTATTAAAACTATACGATGATGCCGATGTGCAACAGATGCATGACAAAGTACAATCAACTGAAACTATTGAATCAAATGTCGAAAATATGGGTAATAACAATATTGTCCCATACGATCAATACGTGAAACAAAGTGAAAGTGAAGTTGTACCAAGTGATGCATCTTCTGCAGTCAACAATGACTATGTCTTTGATGAATACACTGCATGTGCTCCTGATGATTCTGTAATTTCTGAACTAAATGCCTATAAGGAACGTGTTGCTATTTATGAACAACGTGCAAAATTTGAGTTGACCACTCGTGAGCAGGAAATGGATGACCAAGTGAGTACAGTAATTAGAAAAAGTAAGTTTAGAGAAGAAGTATTGAAACAAGAATTACATTCCTTGCAAGAAAAACTTTCTAAAACAGCTAAGCAAAAACAAGAACTTCAAGAAAATGTGAAAATGCTTAAGCAAGAATATAATGCAAAGGAATCAAAACTCTTGAGAGATTTTTCTAATCTGAAAACTTTGAAAAACAAACTTGAAAATAAGTTGTACATACAAGGAAACACCATTCAGACTGCTCACATGGTCACCAAACATCGAGTCTTAAGCGATAAGCATAGCATTCCCCTTGTTGAGGAACCAAATCCAGAGGTAATTAAAAAGGCTAGAAATGCTCATAAGGTGCTTTATGATGGTAATGAAATCCTTAAGCCTAGGCAGAAACCTAGTTGCGTTGAGTGTACTGAGGAAGATAAGAAATCAAATGAAATCACTAGGGAAAAGATGAATAAGAAACAAAATGATCCCAAATGCAAAGAGAAAAACATAATTATCACTCCTCATGATTACAAGAAGGAAAACTGGATTTCCTTGAACAAGTTTAAGCCTCAGACATTGTTGACTCCCGAAAAAGTCTTCTGGAAAAAGGATTTAGATAAGCAGAAAGCGGAAAATATTGTTGAAACAAACCCTCCCCTTTGGAAAATGCCTAGAGCGACTGTGTATCCTCCTAATACACCAATGCATCTTGTACCTAGAACAATTGCCACTAAAAGCAAGACATTAATTAGCCAATACGTTATATTTCAACTATTTGTTGATTTTGAGAAAACTTGCAAGAAAAGGATCACACCCACTGGTATAACTGAAGGAGAAAGGGGTTTTGAACAAATGAAAGAATGTTATTTAACTGAGGTCATGCCCTTCTTTAAACTTCTAAAAGATCACTTTGAGAGTCTTAAAAAGGGGATAGAAACTGATATTAAGGGAATGGAAAAGGAATTTGATGCAATGGTTGTTGAAGTTAGTGACTATGAGCGTGCACTGAAATATAATGAGATTGAGAGAAAGAACTTGCATACATTAAATGAGAATCTTATTACTGAATGTGTTGCTCAAGATGTGTTTTTCACTGCTTCAAATTGCTCTATTAATGCTTCCAAATTTCATGAACTATCTGTGGCCCTGAAAGTCTCCCATGATCGTGTCATTGAGCTTGAAAAAACTAATTCTAAACTAAACGAGAAAATTGAACTGGATGATCACGACAATTTCGTTAAGCATTTTTCTAAACTAGAAGTTGAGCATTTTAATTTACAACTAAAATATCAACATCTTAAAGAAAATGTCAAAACTTCAAATGTCAAGACATCTTCAGATGCTCCAGAGTTTGATGCAGTTTTTCAAATTAACAAACGTGATGAACAGATTCAAGCTCAGTGCAACACGATCAGAAAGTTGAAAGCCCAAATCTCTCAATTAAAGGGTCAAACGAACAATATGACAGGCTCCCAAATGCCTCCTCCCTTAGATTCTCAGAGTTCTCAAACGTTTCATCTTCAAAACCTAGTAAATGCTTTACAAAAGGAAAACGAAAGTTTTCTGGAAGAAAACGAAAAGGTTAAACGTCATTTCAATGAGTTATTTGAATCAATTAAGGTCAATCGAAACAAAAACAACGAACAAATAGCTTCATTGCAAAAGGAAATCGAGAATCTGAAGAGTCAGGTAAAAGGGAAAATGCCAATGACCAATGGGGAGAGTGGTGGATCAAAGGTTCACTCTTGTAATAAATATGCTTTGTCTGTGACTTATGTCCCTCCTCATCTAAGGAACAACAAACTTGCTATTCAAACATACTTCTCATCCCTTAAGGATTGCCTAGAATGTCTGCGTGAGATTGTTGAAGAGGATAAGTTAGAGAAACCTCATGATAATGCAATTGGACATGCATGCTTATATGCCAAACGATCTCAAGAAATCTTAGAATGCTTGATCACAATATGCCCAAAGTCATTAGGTGAGAGAGTTAATCCTTTGATTCCATGCTCGATGCCTAATGCCAAGTATGATATGCACTCGATTCCCAATGTTTTGAATGTGAACCGTAGTATGCCTTTAAGGGGTTCAGATTCTAGATCTGTCAATGCTAAGAAATAGAACTCAAGTGTGCCTTCTAGGAGTACAAATCTCAGTACCTCTAGTTTTAAGAATGTGAACCGTAGTGCACCTGCATGTAGTTCAGATCCCAGCACATCTAAACAGGTGATGCAAAGAGTAGTTAAACCAACTAATGTTCCCATTCCCTCTACAGGAGTAATCAGTGACATTAAAGGGAGCAGGTCAAAGTCTCAAGACAATACAAGGAATGATAGGACCTCGCAAGCTAAGAATGTGCACTGGAAAAGAGTAGAAGAACAATCTAGGAACTTTAAGTTTGAATCGAATAAAACGAATCGTGTTGATTCTAGTATTAGCCATAGGCGTACTGTAATTAATTCGAATTCTGATACTATTTGCAAACCTTGTACTGATGTCTGCTTGAATTCTGTTTCTAATCATGAATGTGGTGTTAATGTTCTGCCTAATGATGTTAATTGTCCAGTTCTTATTGTTAATGCTAAAATTCATGCTAAGAAGGCTAAAAGGCAAAAACGAATGAAAGTTAGAAAACAGTGGAAACCCACAGGAAGAACATTCAGTAAAATAGGCTTCTATTGGATACCTGTTGGTCATAAGACTAATCAGATAATGCCCACTAGAAAATGGATGCCTACTGGTAGAACTATTCCTTTAAGAAGTGATCACACTGTGAACAGGGCTAATACAGACACTAGTACTGCATCTATTCACAATGATTCCATTGCCTTACTTTCTGATATGAATGCTTCTATTTCTGATGTGGGTGTTCCAACCATTGTAACTAACCAAATGGAACCCATTCTTGCATGGGGATCCCAATTATCCAGTTATCCATTCTTGTCTGTGTTCAACTGCAGATCGTTCAAATCGTTCTGTGGTACATGGACTCAGGCTATTCCAAGCATATGACTGGAGACCGGTCGCGGCTCATGAACTTCGTGAGCAAATTCATTGGGACTGTTAGATTTGGTAATGATCATTTCGGTGCTATTATGGGTTATGGAGATTATGTTGTTGGTGATAGTGTCATCTCTAGAGTGTATTATGTGGAAGGTTTAGGTCATAATCTGTTCTCTGTTGGTCAATTCTGTGATTCTGATCTAGAAGTAGCCTTCAGAAAACATACCTGCTTTGTTAGAGATCTTAATGGTAAGGAACTGTTAAAAGGAACTCGTGGCTCAAATCTTTACACCATCTCTATCGATGACATGATGAGGGCCTCTCCAATCTGCTTGTTATCAAAGGCTTCAAAAACAAAGTCATGGTTATGGCATCGTCGTCTCAATCACTTGAACTTCGGCACCATCAACGATCTTTCCAGAAAGGACTTAGTTGTAGGTTTACCTAGACTAAAGTATGAAAAGGATCATCTTTGTTCAGCATGTCAATTGGGAAAAAGCAAGAAGTATGCCCATAAACCCAAACCTACTAACTCTGTCACAGAAGTTCTTCATATGATTCATATGGATTTATGTGGACCTATGAGGGTGCAGAATATCTTTGGGAAGAAATATGTGTTAGTTGTGGTTGATGATTACTCTAGATTCACCTGGGTCAAGTTCTTAAGGACAAAGGATGAAACTCCTGATATCATCATCAAACTCATCAAACAACTGCAGGTTCGACTAAACAAAACTGTCAGAATTATCAGAACAGACAATGGAACTGAGTTTGTCAACAAACAACTTAGTGAATTCTATGAAAGCGTTGGAATCAGCCATCAAAGAAGTGTTCCACGAACCCCTCAACAGAACGGTGTAGTTGAAAGACGAAATCGTACTCTTGTTGAAGCCGCTAGAACAATGCTGATCTACTCAAAGGTTCCAATGTTTCTCTGGGCTGAAGCAATTGCCACTGCATGCTACACACAAAATCGTTCCCTGATTCACACTGTTCATGGAAAAACTCCATATGAACTTGTCCACAACAGAAAACCTAATCTATCTTTCCTTCGTGTGTTTGGTGCATTGTGCTATCCAACTAATGAGGGTCAAGACTTAGGCAAACTTAGGGCCAAAGCTGACATTGGAGTATTTGTAGGATATGCATCAAACAAAAAGGGATACCGAATCTACAACAAAAGAACCCGAAATATCATGGAAACAATTCACGTTACGTTTGATGAGCTGACCGGTCAAATGGCTCCTGGACACTCCAGCTCAGGACCCGCACTTCAAAACAGTCCCATTGGTTCATCCCTTGTTCCAAACTCCTCTCAAGAAACTCCATATGTACCTCCATCTGAAGATGATGTAAAGAAATTGTTTGATCCTATGTTTGATGAACTGTATGATTCAATTACTAATGAGGTGCTGATCCCTACAACAGAGGATGCTCATATTCCAGTGAATGAAGTCAATCCCTCAGTCTCAATATCTTTAAGTCAAGAAGCACCTGCTGCTGATCCTTCAGTCTCATCAACAAATCATCATTCTTCAAATGTACATCATGGAAATGTTTCTGGCATCAATGATGAAGTTAATCCCTTTGCGACTCCTGAAGATGCTCCATTTGAAAACATATTTGCTACTCCTGAATCATCATCAGAACCATCTTCTTCAGGAGACATCGACTCAGCTACCTCAGTTCCTCAACAACTGCCACATGAACACCTCAGAAAATGGACTCACGATCACCCCTTAGACAACATCATTGGAAATCCCTCTCGTCCTGTATCAACCCGGAAACAACTCGCAACCGATGCCTTATGGTGCTTCTTCAACTCCGTACTATCTAAGATTGAACCAAAAGATGTTAAAACTGCCATGAATGAAGATAGCTGGTTCAATGCCATGCAAGATGAAATTCATGAGTTTGATCGTCTTGATGTATGGGAGTTAGTACCTGCTCCAGACTGTGCTATGATTATAGCTCTCAAATGGATCTTCAAAGTAAAACTTGATGAGCATGGTGATGTGTTGAAGAACAAGGCTCGATTAGTTGCTAAAGGATATCGTCAAGAGGAGGGTATAGACTTTGAAGAATCTTTTGCTCCAGTTGCTCGAATCGAGGCAATCAGAATCTTTCTGGCTAATGCTGCTAGTAAGAACATGGTAGTATATCAGATGGATGTAAAGACGGCATTTCTGAACGGAGATCTTAAAGAAGTCGTCTACGTCAGCCAACCTGAAGGATTTGTGAATCAAGAGCATCCTACTCACGTTTATCGTTTGAAGAAGGCTCTTTACGGTTTAAAGCAAGCTCCAAGGGCATGGTATGATACACTGTCAAAGTTTCTTCTATCAACCGGATTCATCAAAGGAGCAGTTGATCCTACATTGTTCACCAGGAAGTCAGGCAAACATTTAATTCATGTTCAAATTTATGTTGATGATATTATTTTTGCCTCGACAGACCCAATGGAATGTGATCGTTTTTCAAATGAAATGAGTTCAAAGTTTCAAATGTCAATGATGGGACAAATGTCATTTTTCTTGGGATTACAAATTTCACAAAGTCCCGGAGGCATTTTCATAAATCAATCTAAATATGCAACAGAGATTTTAAAGAAATTTGGATTTGATTCAAGTGACCCTGTTGACACCCCCATGATTGACCGAACCAAACTAGATGAGGACCTCTCAGGGATCATGATTGACCAAACAAAATATCGTAGTATGATTGGATCCCTGATGTACCTCACAGCTAGTAGACCAGACATCTTGTTCGCTGTTTGCATGTGTGCTAGATACCAGGCTAAGCCTACTAAAAGGCACCTTGAAGCGGTTAAACGGGTCTTTCGGTATCTCCAAGGAACCATCAATATGGGACTTTGGTACCCAAAAGACACCGGTATGTCACTAACAGCATATGCAGATGCAGATCATGCAGGGTGTCAAGATACTCGTCGAAGTACGTCAGGAGGTGCTCAGTTTTTGGGTGATAAGCTTGTGAGCTGGTCTTCAAAGAAGAAAATGAGTACTTCTATTTCCTCTACAGAGGCTGAATACATAGCCATGTCATCTTGTTGTGCTCAAATCTTATGGATGAGATCTCAATTATCTGACTATGGCTTTGTATTCAACAAAATCCCTCTGTACTGTGATAATAAAAGTGCTATTGCTCTCTCATGCAACAACGTTCAACACTCAAGAGCAAAGCATATCGACATTCGACATCATTTCATCAGGGAACAAGTGGAAAAAGGTGTGGTGGAACTATATTTTGTGAGGTCTGAATATCAGTTAGCAAACATCTTCACCAAAGCTCTTCCAAGAGAACGTTTTGAGTTTATTCTTCCACGACTTGGTTTGAAAAGCCTTCAACCAGAAACTCTCAAACGTCTTCAGGAGGAAGACGAGGAGTAAAGGTCTATCTTCATCTATCTGTTGTATATATATTTATTTGAAAAACAAAATACAAAATTATAAAACTTTCAAAATTCATAAAAAAAAAAAAAAAAAAAAAAAAAAAAAAAAAAATTGAAAATTCGAAAAATCTTCAAAAAATATTGTCATTTTGTCATGTTCTTTTTCTCGGTTCGATAATATCTACGGTCTTTGTGCTGTCATTCAAAGAATGACACGGGACTTTAGATGTTGTTCGAATTCTTAAAAAAAAAAAAAAAAAAGAAAAAAAAAATAAAAAAAAAAAAATAATTTTTGGGAGAAAGAGAAATGGTTTATTGTCATTTTCAGGCAATAACCCGGTTTTTAAAAGAAAGAACAGAGCCATGTTTTATCATGCTTACAAAATTCCATGCTCTGATTCTATAAACATTTATCTGCTGAAAACTAAATGCTTTGAAAAATAACTCGGTCTCTATTTTTGATAATCATCAGGACTTATTTGTCAAAATCTCTATCTCTCAATCAACAACCTATGTCATTGATTGAGGGGGAGAATGATTTCAATTAAATTAAAAAGTTACTTGGCATTAAATTGTTTTCAAAAGATATACATGCATGCTTTATCAATGGAGTTTAAAGTCTTAAAATCCGATCCTTATCAGTTAAAACGCTTTCATAATCAAGTCACTATTCTCCTTAAAAGCTTTCAAAATCAAGTTAAATCTATAAGAGATCACAAATCTCAAATGATTTGATAATTGTGATCGGGGGAGAATGTGTGATTTAAATTGGATTTAAACTGATAATTCGGTAAATGGTTTTATAAGGATGTACATGTTGTCCTCCCCGCATGTGACAAACGATTTCAATTTTTCCATTCACATGTTGAGGGGGAGCATCTATCTTACACCTATGACTTGAAACGTGATCATTTATCTCAATGTGCAGGTTCCCTCTAGTATGTGCAAAATTCCTTTCAAACCTCGAGGCACATATTGAGGGGGAGCAAAATCATGAAAACCTCGTCCTTCCCCTAAAATGCTTGATGAGTGTCTAAATACTCATCATTTTTGTATTATCTAAACTGCAAAATCATCTGAAAACACTCAGAAACACATCAAAATGATCAAAATATCACAAACAAGTGTTTTATATGTTTTAAATGCAAAAACACCAAAATCTGGTGAAAAACGTATCAAGTTTGCATAATTGGCAGTTTTAGTCCCCCAAAGTTACAAAAGTTGTCAAAATTAGTCCCTGGTAATTCAAAAAAATTGTAAAATGTCATTTAAGGTCCATGAGATTCAAAAGTTGTCAACACAAACCCTTTAAAGTTCAAAAATCACAAAATGACAACTTTGGTCCCTTAACTTTGAAAAATGTCAATAATAGTCCTTGGTTAATTTAAAAAGTGAAAACTATCAAATATTAACCTTGTACTATTTATAAATGAAAAGAATGGTCCTTATGATAAACTTTGGAGAAATTACAAGATTGGTCCCTGGAGTTTGAAAATTGACATAAAAGGCCCTTGGACATTTTAAAAATGGAAAATAATCAACAATAGTCCTTGTACTATTCAAGTTTGGCATTTTTGGTCCTTGTAATAACCTTTGGATGATTGGCAGGTTCAACCCTTAACTTTGGCAGATTTACAAGTTTAGTCCTTGGGTTAACTAGCTACAAAACCAAACGGATCCCTTATATATTAATCCAAACCCAACAAACCCAGCTGCTGGCCCAAAACACAACCCGGCCCAACTTTTAAATTCAAATAAAAACCGCGCACTGTTCACCCGTCTCTCCCACAGCTGTTTGAGCCAATACCAGTGGTTTTTACCACTTGCTTTCCACCTTGCCATCTAAAACACTCTTCCCCAGCTGTCTCTTAACACCTCCACATCAATCCAAGGTTCATTAATTGGAATAACCTGCTATTGAGAAATTTGGCGCCAAAATATCCAAATGTACGAATACGATTACTTTGACCAATCCAATGGTTGGATTAAGGTGGGAAAGATTCAGAGTCATAAGGAGAGCCTCAAAAGTCTATAAAGAGAGATTGGGAAGCATTGTGAAGATCTATCTAGTTTAATTTAAATTACTTAATGTCGTTTTAGCTTATTTGTATGTTTTAGCTTATCAAACTCTGTATTTCAAGTGTTTATTGCATAATTAATCTTTTGTGAAACCTCAAATTCAGTATCAAGTAATATTTCTGTTTATGCAAAAATTTACTCTTGATCAAAAATCTCAATATGGTTAAATGTTATTAGCAGTTGTTATTCTGGACTCATAAGCCCACATAAGCTCCCTATAAAGCTTATTCAAGCTTTTAGATACTTAAAAAACAGTTTAGTATCAAAAACATAAAAATTCACAAAAATACCAAATAAATAGTTTAAAAATAAAAAGCCATGGTGCAAGGTACAAGAAGGCTGGAGCAAGGTTGATATTGGATGGCCTTGGGATTAGTGCTTCTTGGGAAGCTTTAGGAAGTGTTTACAAGTTCTTTTTCTGTGTTATCAGCTTGGATCAAGTTTGTAAGCTATTTTCTCAAAATTTGTATTTTCTAATATATATGTTCAAATCCTGTTAATTTTAGCTTAATCATGTTTTATTACAGTTAATTTCAGTTAATCAATAAGTCATTTGCTTTAAAAACTTGTTTTAGTGTTAAACTCTTCAAAACAGTAATATAAAGGGGTGTTAGGATCTGCTTGTTAAACTGTGATAGAGGGTGTTTGTGGAGTTGATATTGTTTGATATACATCACAATGCAACCTAATAGCTCAGTCAAAGCAGTAAAACTGATCCTTGTTGCATAAAAAGTCAAATTAGTTTCTATTCTCAATTAGCAGTTCACTGTGGAAATTTAGGAATGCAATTCTCATCAAATTAGCTTATAATTCAGTACTCTAGCTTAAATCAGTCTTATTACATCTTAATACAACATATTCAATCAATAAGATCAATCAGAAGTTCATAAAAGTCAAACTTGTTCACAATTAAAAAAGTCAAAATTTCAGAATAAGTGGTTTTGAATAAAATGAATAATTTTGTGTAGGATTCAATAGTAAGATTTAGCTTAAATCCTTTTGGGATAGTAAAATTTAGCTGTTAAAATAAATTAGAAAAATATAGGATAACTTATAACTAGCTTATTAATAGCTTAATCATTAGCTTCTTTTGAGTACATTTTCTGAAAAGTGCCCTGTGCACTAGTTGTATAAGCCATTTCTCAAGCTCTCACAGAGCTTATTAGTGAGCTTTATCTTGTGTATTTTAGCTTTTTGAGAAGCTCACCTAGCTGTCTCAAGGTAACAAGCTTAAATTTTCAATTTCTAGCTTGTTTGATTGGTCTGCTAATAGCTTATAATTCTGTCCATTTTAGTCTAAGTGTACCAGTTACTCAGTGTTCATCAGTTTTCCATAAGCTTCTCACAAGCTTATTAGAATAAGCCAATCTTTGCAAATTAGTTCTTTGGAAAGCTCACTTGGTCAACTTGTTGATTGCAGTGTTTGTTTTCAATTCTTAGCTTAATTAGTGCTTAAAAATAAGCTATAAGGTGCATAGTGATTTATAGAGTGTCCTGTGCAAACAGTTACACTAGTGCTTATTTGTAGCTTGTTTAGAGCTTATTTGTCAATCCTTAAGCTTAATCAGTTTTCATATTAGCTTATTACCATTATTTAGCTTATTTCCAATTCTCATTTTGCTTATTTAATAGCTTATAAGCCATTTGGCTTGACTCTTTATCTTATTTCCATTTTCTTGCCACTGTTGAGAAAATAAGCTCATACTAAGCTTATTAATCAGTTTTGTAAAAAGTCATAGTTATAAAAATTGCTTAATTACTTGTGTTTAATAAGTTTGCAAAATAAAATTCGAAAAAAAAATGTTTAGCAAAAAGGGGGTAGGCAGGCTCGAACCTGAGACCTCCCCCTTAAGAGAGTGATAGTGGTGTACCTGTATGCCATTGCGCCCTTGGGTCTTTCTCGGTTATAGTTTGCAAAATCAAATACATAAGCACACTTTGTTCAAATAAGCTTATACGCCTTATTTAGCTTATTTCTAGCTTATTCGAGCTAGCTTTTTCAGTTTTTGTATTTTTTATAAAATTGTATTAGTATTAAGTATTTTATAAAAAAGTTTCAGATTTTTCTCATTAGTTTTAGTATTTTTAAACATTTAATTAGTGTAAAATCTTAATTAATTCATAATAAAAAATATAAAAGTCTAAAAAATATAAATCTTTTTTCTAAAATTTTCTTTTGTCATATAGTACGTAAAAAAATTGTTTTTACACTTTTAGGACTTTTATTTCATAAATTTTACGTTTTTGCTTGCGCTCCAGCGTAATTTTTGCATATAACGCACGTTTTCATTTTAAATCTAGTTTCTAGATAATTTGAGTTTACGTTTTAGTTAAAATAGTTTATTTAAGATATTTTGTTTTATAAAATCACAAAAACATCATTGTAAAAATAGTGATAGCATTTATTTAATATATTTTAACTTTTTAATTTTCTTAATTTGCATTTAAGTCGCTGTAATTTGTTAATCTTTTCTTTAGGTAATTTTCCATCAATATCCTTACTGATCACTATCCTTAGTGATCATTCTATCATCTGATCAAGTGTTTATACACCAATTCATCCTCCGTGGGACTTAACGACCCAGGAATCCCCTATATTCCTCTGATCTTAATTGCATTAGTGTTTAAGCTGTTTTAAGTTTGTTACGGTTGACCATTCACAAGTGGTTAGCTTGTGTAATTAAACTTGACGGTTTAGCACCAATCAAATTTTGGCGCCGCTGCCGGGGAGGCTGTAAGCGTGTTCTAAGCATTTTCAGACCCGTACTTGCACATATACCACAGTTTGTAAAAAGTTTTCTGTAAAGTTAAATATAAATCAAAAAGTTCATTAACACTTTTCCTAAAGTGTTAAAAAACCCAAAAACAATATAAAACAACAAAACAATCGTAACGTTTTCTAGCTTGTGTTTCTTTTAAGGTGATTCTTAAAGAGATACGATTTGGTTAAACGAGACGATACCAAAAATATTTTCCAAAAGTTTTTAAACCCTTTGCATAAATCATTACCTACGTCTTTTCAGTGGTACTTAATATATACATAAAAATCAACCACCGCAAATCAAGGCAGTACACCTACTAACTGGGGGTGTGACCATAATAAGTTCCCAAACATCAGATTTAAAACTTGCCCTTGTGTCCTTGTGATTTGGTGTACCTTTTTCAAAGAAGCCATTTCATTTGTGATTATTGGTTAAGTTCACTTGTCGTTTTGCCTCATTTGTTTTGAAAATTGATTTTTATACTTAGTGCATGCGCACTCGTTCTTCTAGTTCTACAAGTCCACTTTCAGAACTTGGAAAGATTCCTCGTAGACGTAGAGGACGTTCAGCTCCTTCAGCCGTGACTGAGGAACGTCTACCACCACCACCACCTGTCGAAATGGCAGAAGACAAACCCATGAATGAGCTTCTCCAAGCACCCATCGAGGGTTACGGAGATGCCATTGTTGTCCCAGCCATTGTGGCTGATACTTTTGAGCTCAAAACCGGGTTGCTTAATCTGGTAACCCAAAGTCAATTCTATGGTTTTGAGCGGGATGATCCTCATGCACACATTCGATGGTTTAACAAGATTGCATCTACCATCAAATACAAGAATGTCCCACACGAAGCTATCAAGCTTCTTCTGTTCCCATTTTCTCTAGAGGGACAAGCCCGGAATTGGCTTGAGAAACAACCCCCTCGTTCCATTGAGACATGGGAAGATCTTGTTACCAAGTTCGTTAACGAGTTCTATCCTCCATCCCGAACCACAAGTCTTAAGAATGAGATAATGAAATTTTCTCAGAGATTTGATGAATCATTCGGGGAGGCATGGGATCGTTACAAAGAATTGCTCCGCAAGTGTCCACATCATGGTTTTACCGAGTTAATGCAAATGCATACTTTCTACAATGGTCTGAGACAAGCTGACCAAGACTCTTTGAATGCCTCCGCGGGAGGTAATTTCCTTAGCAAAACCACAAAAGAAGCCTTACAAATCATTGAAAACAAGTCCCAGGTCCGTTCTTTCCGCACAAAGACATATCAAACTCAGTCTAATGCTGGACCTTCTACTTCATCTCCTGTGAGTACATCTAGCACTGATGCTAAGATTGATAAACTCACAGATATTGTTCAGGCTTTGGTTCTTGCTAACCAGAAGAAAGTCACATTCACACAGACACCATCACATGGTGAAGTGAAGAAAGTTGAAGTTTGTGTTACTTGTGGTGGTCCTCATGCATACTACAACTGTATTGCCACCGATGGTAGTCCATTTGAAGCAAATGCTATAGCCGGTACTTCAAATCAAGGAGGTAATCAATACCGTCCTCAGAATGAACCAAGCTACCGTGCTAATACTTATCAGGCACCACCCGGTTTTAACCAAAATCCTAATCGGATTCAGAATCAACCTAGAATGAACCAAGGTTATCAAAACCAAGGTAATTTCTATCCTGGACCCAATCAAGGTTTCCAACAACAAGGAAACCTTCATCAAAACAATTTCAATCGTGGGAATCAATTTCATGGGAATGTGAATCCTAATCAAGGGAATTTTCAACAACAAGGTCCTAATCAAAACATCCGACCTCAGAATTTCCCTCCACATCCTCCAGTACCATCATCTGATGAGTTACTGAAGCAATTCATGAAATCCCAAGATGAAATGAACAGGTTGTTGGTCAGTCAGATTGTTGATCTTAAGAAGTCTTTAAATGATCAACCCTCGGGCTCTGGAAAACTTCCAAGCAACACGATCGCTAACCCGAGGGGCGATGCTAAGGCGATCACAACCAGAAGTGGTGTTTCATATGATGGACCTACTGTTCCTACTACCTCTTCTTCTTCTTCTCTTCCAAAGGTAGTGGAAAGTGAACCTCCAACACACAATGGACCTACGACTCCAATGCCCCCTCCTCCTGTGGCAATGAGTCAAGTTACCAAGGAGACAACGGACAAGGTGCATTATTCTAGCCCACGAAGTACCGCACACGTCCTACCTTCGGTAGTCCAACCTCAAGTTGTCCAGAAACCCAAGTCAAATCAAGGAGTTGTTTTTGAACCTCCTGTAGCTCCTGTTGAGAATCAGAAATCCAAATCTTCTATTCCTTACCCATCACGTTTGAATGAACAAAAGCTCCGCGAGAAAGCTAGTCATCAAATGGATAAATTTTTCCAAATTTTCCAAGAATTACACTTTGACATAAGCTTTGCGGATGCTATCATGCTGATGCCCAAGTTCGCATCGACTCTCAAACACATGTTAAGCAATAAAGAAAAGCTGTTTGAAATGGCAAAAACTCCTCTTAACGAGAACTGCTCAGCAGTTATTCTGAAGAAGCTTCCAGAAAAGCTAGGAGATCCTGGGAAATTTCTCTTACCTTGTGTATTTCCAGGAATGGTTGAATGCTTTGCCTTAGCAGATCTTGGTGCAAGCATCAATCTTATGCCTTATTCAGTATGGAAGAAACTTTCTCTTCCGGAACTTACTCCTACATGCATGACTCTTGAGCTTGCAGATCATTCCATATCCCGTCCTCTTGGCATTGCTGAGGACGTATTTGTGAAAGTAGGAAAGTTCCATTTCCCAGCTGACTTCGTGGTTGTTGATTTTGATGCCGATCATCGGGTTCCTCTCATTGTTGGTCGAGGATTCCTGAGAACGGGCCGTGCTCTCATTGATGTATTTGAGCAAGAAATCACATTACGTGTTGGTAATGAAGCTGTCACTTTTAACCTTGATCAGACTTCGAGGTACTCCGCAATTTATGATTCTGAATCGGTTAACCGAATAGATATCATTGATGTTGCTTCTGAAGAGTACTCTCAAGAAGTTCTTGGTTATGATCATAATTCTTCGAGTGATAATCTCACTCATTCATCTCAACCCATCATTGCCAATTCTACTCCTTCTCTTACCCCATTTGAGGAAAGTGACTTCATCTTAGAAGAGATTGAAGCCTACTTGTCTAGTGATTCTGTTCCATGGGAAATTGATCACGCTCCCATCGACATCGAGGGGGACATACTTCTCATTGAGAAGTTGCTTAATGATGATCCATCATCATCATCACTCCCTCCCGTCGAACTTCATAACAAGGAAATCAAATCAGTTGAGAAAACTGAAGAATTTCCTGAGGTTGAGCTTAAGGACTTACCACCTCATCTCGAGTATGCATTTCTTGAAGGTGATGATAAATTACCCGTCATTATTGCTCGATATTTGAGTAAAGATGAAAAAGCTGCTCTCATAAAAATCTTGAAGTCACACAAGCAAGCAATTGCTTGGAAACTCTCCGACATTAAGGGTATCAACCCTGAATTTTGTACTCACAAAATCTTGATGGAGGATGACTTCAAGCCAGCAGTTCAACATCAGAGAAGAGTAAATCCAAAAATCCATGATGTTATCAAACAGGAGGTTATCAAACTTCTTGATGCAGGATTGATTTACCCAATCTCAGATAGTCCTTGGGTTAGCCCAATTCATTGTGTTCCTAAAAAGGGTGGCATAACTGTTATCACAAATGAAGATAACGAGTTAATTCCAACTCGTCTGGTTACGGGATGGCGTGTATGCATTGACTATCGTAAGTTAAATGACGCTACCCGTAAGGACCATTTTCCTCTACCCTTTATGGACCAAATGCTTGAGAGATTAGCAGGGAACGAATACTATTGTTTCCTGGATGGTTTCTCGGGGTACTTTCAGATCCCCATTGATCCAAAGGATCAAGATAAAACCACATTCACCTGCCCATACGGAACTTTTGCCTACAGACGTATGCCTTTTGGCTTATGTAATGCTCCTGGCACGTTCCAACGATGTATGATGGCTATTTTCCACGACATGATCGGGGAAACAATGGAGGTGTTTATGGATAACTTCTCGGTCATTGGGGATTCTTTTCAAACATGTCTCTCCCATTTAGAAAAAATGCTTCAACGGTGTGAAGACACCAATCTTTGTCTAAATTGGGAGAAAAGCCACTTTATGGTCAAAGAAGGCATAGTCCTTGGCCATAAGATTTCAAAGAACGGGATTGAGGTAGATAGAGCAAAAGTCGATGTTATTGCTAAATTACCTCATCCTACTACCGTCAAAGGTATTAGGAGTTTTTTAGGTCATGCCGGTTTCTATCGTAGATTCATTCAAGATTTTTCTAAAATCGCCCGGCCAATGACCCATCTTCTTGAAAAGGATGCTCCTTTTATCTTTTCACCCGAGTGCATCATAGCTTTTGAAACATTGAAGAAAAAGCTCACTGAAGCACCCATTCTCGTTGCTCCCGACTGGGACTTGCCCTTTGAGCTCATGTGCGATGCAAGTGATTTTGCTATTGGTGCAGTCTTAGGGCAATGTAGAAACAAGCATTTTCAGCCTATTCACTACGCAAGTAAGACTATGACTGAAGCTCAAACTCATTACACCACCACAGAAAAAGAGCTATTAGCCGTGGTGTATGCATTTGAGAAGTTTCGGCCGTACTTAATCTTGACCAAATGTGTAGTGTATACGGATCACTCGGCTCTCAAATATCTTTTTGCAAAACAAGATGCAAAGCCGAGATTGCTCCGTTGGGTTCTCCTTCTCCAGGAATTTGATATCATCATACGTGATAAAAAAGGAGCTGAGAACCTAGCTGCTGATCATCTGTCCAGATTAGAAAACCCTCACCAAGATGTTTTCGAGAAAAAGGAAATAAATGAAACATTTCCTCTCGAGACACTCAATGCGGTTTCTTTTCGTGGAAATTCTTCTACCCCATGGTTTGCTGACTTCGCAAATTACCATGCGGGTAACTTCATTGTGAAAGGGATGTCGACCCAACAGAAGAACAAATTCTTCAAAGATGTTAAACATTACTTCTGGGACGACCCCTTTTTATTCAAAATCTGTGCGGATCAAGTCATCCGACGGTGTGTTTATGGACAAGAAGCTCTTGACATTCTCAAAGCTTGCCATGCTGGACCCACCGGGGGCCATCATAGTCCAAACTACACCGCCAAGAAGGTGTTTGATTCAGGATTCTATTGGCCCACAATCTATAAGGATGCCCACGATTTTGTCAAAGCCTGTGACGCTTGTCAACGTCATGGAAATATCTCTCAAAGAAATGAAATGCCACAAAATGCCATTCAAGTTTGTGAGATATTTGACATCTGGGGTATTGACTTTATGGGGCCATTTCCTTCGTCTCGTGGTAACAAATACATACTCGTGGCTGTTGACTATTTGTCAAAATGGGTTGAAGCGAAAGCTTTACCTACAAATGATGCCCGAGTAGTTGTGAAATTTTTGAAATCTCTTTTTGCCAGGTTTGGAACTCCTCGTGCTATAATTAGTGATCGTGGTACACATTTTTGTAATGACCAATTTGATCGTGTCATGCAAAAGTATGGTGTTACTCACCGTCTATCTACTGCATACCACCCCCAAACAAGTGGGCAGGTGGAAGTTTCCAACCGTGGTATTAAAAGAATCCTTGAAAGGACAGTAGGTGAAAATCGTGCATCCTGGTCGGATAAATTAGATGACGCACTCTGGGCCTTCCGTACAGCTTACAAAACACCAATCGGGTGTACTCCATACAAGCTAGTGTACGGAAAGGCATGTCATCTTCCGATTGAACTAGAGCACAAGGCTTACTGGGCCTTAAAACATGCAAACTTCGATATACAGACAGCTGGTGATCACAGAAAAGTTCAAATGAATGAACTAAATGAACTTCGTGATCAAGCTTACGAGAATTCTTTGATCTATAAACAAAAGACAAAGAAGATTCATGACTCTAAAATCAAGAACCGCGTTTTCAACGTTGGTGATCGAGTCCTTCTTTTCAATTCAAGATTGAAGATTTTCTCGGGAAAGCTCAAGTCCCGCTGGTCTGGTCCATTTACTATCGCTAAGGTTTATCCTTATGGTACCATTGAGTTATCTCAGCCTGATGGTCCAAATTTTAAAGTGAATGGTCATCGATTAAAGCATTACTTTGGAGAGGACATTCCACCCGTGATTGTCCCGGATCTACAAACATTCCCCATGAACCAATGAATGCGGGGATCGAGTCAAGCTAGTGACTCGGGAATCAAAAACAGTAGCACACACCATATGGGTTTTCACCCATGTTTCTGTCTTCTTACCCCCTTTCTACCACCCTAGTGTGGGGGAGTTGCCCCCCGCTGTTGTATATATCAACCTATAAAAAAAAAAATGTGTATATATCAAAAACAAAATAATGGCCGTAGTATTTCCCTTTTGTGTTCTATGTTTCGGCATAACCGCCGGTACTTTGAATATTGAGGGCAATATTCATTTCTAAGTGTGGGGGGGAATTCTCACGAATTTTATCATGTAATTATTCCACCCAATTCTCCCGTTTTTTGCCAAAATTTTTTTTTTGGAGTAAGTGTTTTTCACTTACTCAGCAAATGGTAATCAGTCCGCCATGTCTAACCCACATAAGGATTGGCTAATCCAGGAGCAAACGGCTCTTGGTAAAGATATCTCAAATCCGTTTATGGCTTGCAATTTGCCTAAAATTGTATGGTGTTCAACTCACCATATCTTTAAACTAGTGAAAAGTTGGCTAGCCCGCAAGTTTATGGCTTGTGGTAAAGGCAGTTGAAAATCCATAATTGGTAATCGGCTCACCAAAGATAATATTGATAATTTATCTAAGAGTTGGCTAGTCCATAAGCAAACGGCTTCTGGTAAAGACAAATCAAATCCGTTCACAGCTTATGATTTGCTCAAAATCATTTGGTTATCATTGTACCAAGGTTCTTACTTGAACTAAAACATTTGGCTACTCCAGAAGTAATGGCTTTTGGTAAAGAGATAAAATTCATTAAATTTTCTCAAATCATTGCTAGGGACTAGCAATATCTTAGTGTGGGGGATTGATGAGTGTCTAAATACTCATCATTTTTGTATTATCTAAACTGCAAAATCATCTGAAAACACTCAGAAACACATCAAAATGATCAAAATATCACAAACAAGTGTTTTATATGTTTTAAATGCAAAAACACCAAAATCTGGTGAAAAACGTATCAAGTTTGCATAATTGGCAGTTTTAGTCCCCCAAAGTTACAAAAGTTGTCAAAATTAGTCCCTGGTAATTCAAAAAAATTGTAAAATGTCATTTAAGGTCCACGAGATTCAAAAGTTGTCAAAACAAACCCTTTAAAGTTCAAAAGTCACAAAATGACAACTTTGGTCCCTTAACTTTGAAAAATGTCAATAATAGTCCTTGGTTAATTTAAAAAGTGAAAACTATCAAATATTAACCTTGTACTATTTATAAATGAAAAGAATGGTCCTTATGATAAACTTTGGAGAAATTACAAGATTGGTCCCTGGAGTTTGAAAATTGACATAAAAGGCCCTTGGACATTTTAAAAATGGAAAATAATCAACAATAGTCCTTGTACTATTCAAGTTTGGCATTTTTGGTCCCTGTAATAACCTTTGGATGATTGGCAGGTTCAACCCTTAACTTTGGCAGATTTACAAGTTTAGTCCTTGGGTTAACTAGCTACAAAACCAAACGGATCCCTTATATATTAATCCAAACCCAACAAACCCAGCTGCTGGCCCAAAACACAACCCGGCCCAACTTTTAAATTCAAATAAAAACCGCGCACTGTTCACCCGTCTCTCCCACAGCTGTTTGAGCCAATACCAGTGGTTTTTACCACTTGCTTTCCACCTTGCCATCTAAAACACTCTTCCCCAGCTGTCTCTTAACACCTCCACATCAATCCAAGGTTCATTAATTGGAATAACCTGCTATTGAGAAATTTGGCGCCAAAATATCCAAATGTACGAATACGATTACTTTGATCAATCCAATGGTTGGATTAAGGTGGGAAAGATTCAGAGTCATAAGGAGAGCCTCAAAAGTCTATAAAGAGAGATTGGGAAGCATTGTGAAGATCTATCTAGTTTAATTTAAATTACTTAATGTCGTTTTAGCTTATTTGTATGTTTTAGCTTATCAAACTCTGTATTTCAAGTGTTTATTGCATAATTAATCTTTTGTGAAACCTCAAATTCAGTATCAAGTAATATTTCTGTTTATGCAAAAATTTACTCTTGATCAAAAATCTCAATATGGTTAAATGTTATTAGCAGTTGTTATTCTGGACTCATAAGCCCACATAAGCTCCCTATAAAGCTTATTCAAGCTTTTTGATACTTAAAAAATAGTTTAGTATCAAAAACATAAAAATTCACAAAAATACCAAATAAATAGTTTAAAAATAAAAAGCCATGGTGCAAGGTACAAGAAGGCTGGAGCAAGGTTGATATTGGATGGCCTTGGGATTAGTGCTTCTTGGGAAGCTTTAGGAAGTGTTTACAAGTTCTTTTTCTGTGTTATCAGCTTGGATCAAGTTTGTAAGCTATTTTCTCAAAATTTGTATTTTCTAATATATATGTTCAAATCCTATTAATTTTAGCTTAATCATGTTTTATTACAGTTAATTTCAGTTAATCAATAAGTCATTTGCTTTAAAAACTTGTTTTAGTGTTAAACTCTTCAAAACAGTAATATAAAGGGGTGTTAGGATCTGCTTGTTAAACTGTGATAGAGGGTGTTTGTGGAGTTGATATTGTTTGATATACATCACAATGCAACCTAATAGCTCAGTCAAAGCAGTAAAACTGATCCTTGTTGCATAAAAAGTCAAATTAGTTTCTATTCTCAATTAGCAGTTCACTGTGGAAATTTAGGAATGCAATTCTCATCAAATTAGCTTATAATTCAGTACTCTAGCTTAAATCAGTCTTATTACATCTTAATACAACATATTCAATCAATAAGATCAATCAGAAGTTCATAAAAGTCAAACTTGTTCACAATTAAAAAAGTCAAAATTTCAGAATAAGTGGTTTTTGAATAAAATGAATAATTTTGTGTAGGATTCAATAGTAAGATTTAGCTTAAATCCTTTTGGGATAGTAAAATTTAGCTGTTAAAATAAATTAGAAAAATATAGGATAACTTATAACTAGCTTATTAATAGCTTAATCATTAGCTTCTTTTGAGTACATTTTCTGAAAAGTGCCCTGTGCACTAGTTGTATAAGCCATTTCTCAAGCTCTCACAGAGCTTATTAGTGAGCTTTATCTTGTGTATTTTAGCTTTTTGAGAAGCTCACCTAGCTGTCTCAAGGTAACAAGCTTAAATTTTCAATTTCTAGCTTGTTTGATTGGTCTGCTAATAGCTTATAATTCTGTCCATTTTAGTCTAAGTGTACCAGTTACTCAGTGTTCATCAGTTTTCCATAAGCTTCTCACAAGCTTATTAGAATAAGCCAATCTTTGCAAATTAGTTCTTTGGAAAGCTCACTTGGTCAACTTGTTGATTGCAGTGTTTGTTTTCAATTCTTAGCTTAATTAGTGCTTAAAAATAAGCTATAAGGTGCATAGTGATTTATAGAGTGTCTTGTGCAAACAGTTACACTAGTGCTTATTTGTAGCTTGTTTAGAGCTTATTTGTCAATCCTTAAGCTTAATCAGTTTTCATATTAGCTTATTACCATTATTTAGCTTATTTCCAATTCTCATTTTGCTTATTTAATAGCTTATAAGCCATTTGGCTTGACTCTTTATCTTATTTCCATTTTCTTGCCACTGTTGAGAAAATAAGCTCATACTGAGCTTATTAATCAGTTTTGTAAAAAGTCATAGTTATAAAAATTGCTTAATTACTTGTGTTTAATAAGTTTGCAAAATAAAATTCGAAAAAAAAAATGTTTAGCAAAAAGGGGGTAGGCAGGCTCGAACCTGAGACCTCCCCCTTAAGAGAGTGATAGTGGTGTACCTGTATGCCATTGCGCCCTTGGGTCTTTCTCGGTTATAGTTTGCAAAATCAAATACATAAGCACACTTTGTTCAAATAAGCTTATACGCCTTATTTAGCTTATTTCTAGCTTATTCGAGCTAGCTTTTTCAGTTTTTGTATTTTTTATAAAATTGTATTAGTATTAAGTATTTTATAAAAAAGTTTCAGATTTTTCTCATTAGTTTTAGTATTTTTAAACATTTAATTAATGTAAAATCTTAATTAATTCATAATAAAAAATATAAAAGTCTAAAAAATATAAATCTTTTTTCTAAAATTTTCTTTTGTCATATAGTACGTAAAAAAATTGTTTTTACACTTTTAGGACTTTTATTTCATAAATTTTACGTTTTTGCTTGCGCTCCAGCGTAATTTTTGCATATAACGCACGTTTTCATTTTAAATCTAGTTTCTAGATAATTTGAGTTTACGTTTTAGTTAAAATAGTTTATTTAAGATATTTTGTTTTATAAAATCACAAAAACATCATTGTAAAAATAGTGATAGGATTTATTTAATATATTTTAACTTTTTAATTTTCTTAATTTGCATTTAAGTCGCTGTAATTTGTTAATCTTTTCTTTAGGTAATTTTCCATCAATATCCTTACTGATCACTATCCTTAGTGATCATTCTATCATCTGATCAAGTGTTTATACACCAATTCATCCTCCGTGGGACTTAACGACCCAGGAATCCCCTATATTCCTCTGATCTTAATTGCATTAGTGTTTAAGCTGTTTTAAGTTTGTTACGGTTGACCATTCACAAGTGGTTAGCTTGTGTAATTAAACTTGACGGTTTAGCACCAATCAATGCTCTATCTATTGGGGAGAGATGTTGATATCTTTTAGAAAATGATAATCAAAGAAGTTAAATTCTTTCTCTTGCCTCCGTGTGCAAAACATTTTCAAACACTTGATGCACATGTTGAGGGGGAGTTCTTGTTCTAAAAATATCAAAAACAATTCAGGTACAAAATGCTTTGATAATATATCACAAGTATCTGAATTGATTTTCAAATGGTTTTCAATTGGTTCCAATGGCAGATGAACAATACCAAATAGACCGACCAACTTTACTTTATGTACGGTGATATAAGGATGATAAGGTTAGGTATGTGTTCCCATGATCCGCCAGAACCGGAGGGATCTACCCAGGGACAATCCACTAGTTAGTGTAGAAGTCCTTAGGTATGATGATAAAAGGAGAAAAATGAGATATGGGAAGAGTGCGGACTAAGACTGAGCTAGTACTGGAATAAACCCAACAAGGTTCTAGCTATGAAGTCTCGGTAAGCACTGAAGGGGTTGAAGAATTAAAAAGAATTGAATGAAGAATAAACCCAACAAGGTTCTAGCCAGAACCGGAGGGATCTACCCAGGGACAATCCATTTATTCAACCTTAGGGCAGAAACCGGGTTCAATTCATATGCTACTGATGGTAACATCGGTATTGAAGACAAGACGTCATGGACCCAGTGACGCACTGCACTTCAACTTTCCAAACCACTCAAGTTCCTCTTAAAAGGACTTGTTTCATTCTCACGGGGAACCGACATTATCTATCGACTTTCTCTTAGAGATGGTTGATATTGAAGAAGGAGACCCTCTCCCTAGTCTCCGGTACAGGATCCAAATATGCACATATTGAGTCTAGAGCCACGAGATCATCAATAAATCTCATTAGGACACTTTCAATGAAGACTCTCTGTTTCACACAATGTGGAAAGAGAGATTATATCTTGAGTCCTACGCATTATCCTTGTGGTATTGCCAGAACATCTGAGTGATGTGTATACATATTCACTATGAAGATGGAAAGCCTTCTGGAGCCAACATCAAACAAGCTCCTGGTAGGTGGCATGTGAGATCTATTATATAGATCAACCATGTGACAACTGAACAGAAACAATGGAGCGATTCAATCTCTTGAATCAATCTTGGTTCAGGTTATGGATTGACGGATACCTTTGAAAAACCGGTCTTTGTGCATTAAAACTCTTTTCCTTAGCACATCGACCGTGTACTCATTTTTCAAACCAAAAGGTGTTTTTATGATTGATAATTGATTTTCAACAAAACCTTCGTTGTATTGCAAAAACAATTTCTATTGAGCAATACACGATTGTTTTTCAAATCTCTTTTCATCAATCAGTGGACTTAAAATTCGCTGGTTCACTCACTCCGTGTTGTCTTCTTTGAGATGTTCCGGTTTGAGAACAGCTAGAACAGCTGCGAAACCCTGTCAAGGAAATTCTTCGGAATTATACCTGATCACAGGCAGTACATGTACTGATCAACGGGGAACCGTGGGCCGTGTACCTCAATTCAACGAAAGTGATCAAAGACACTTTCGTGCGATTTATTGCTAACTGTTGTATGCAGGTACGCCCGACGTTTGCAGCTGATCAGAATGAAGCGGTCAATCCATAGCCGCATGCTCACTTAACACATTCATCTATAAAGAAATCATGATTAGTGCATCAATGACTCTGATATTTTCACTCCATGCTTCTGCTACGCTGCTGCCAATATCATGATTCAACAAATGCTTCCGCTACTCTGATGAGAAGATATCATGATCCAGAATGTGAGCATGTCGGTCCTAATGTCACAACATCACATAATACCAACACCACAAAGGATGTGTCAGAGATTGTTGATAACTGATGATCTCAAATGCTGGCTCAAACTCATTATCACGTGGATCAGTAAAAGACCTCCACTTGGAATAACCAAACATGCAATGTGAAGAATCAATGACTACAAGCTTAGAAGCAAAGGACTACATAAAGGATGCAAGATCAATTGTTAATGTATTATCTGGTTGTATTCAATGTATTTTTGGTACATGATTGAGGTGACCTCCCTTAGGGGGAGATTGTTAGAAATTAGAAATTCCCTGTATTAAAGAGTCGGTCACCTCAAGTATATGTAATCGTTAGAAAGCTCGTAGTCGTAGTTATTTTAAGTTAAGTAGTAGTTAGTTAAGTAACACCGTGGAGGACGGACGGGTCTTTACCCACTGTATGCCTGATCCACAGCCCGATGTGTGGCGATTTATGTAAGACTATAAATACTCTCTACCTTCCAAGGTAGAGAGTTGGAGCTCATAATAATATCTTTCACTTTCTCTCACTAAGTTCCCTAAACCTCTAACTTTCTCTCTCTAGAATTCCACTTATACGCCACCTTGTTGTTATGGTTTGATGTGTATGTGAAAACTAATATCCTACACATTCTCATAGGGAACCATACGTAAACTATCGACTTTCTCTTAGAGATTGCTGGTATTGAAGAAGGAGACCCTCTCCCTAGTCTCCACTCAGGAAAACCAAAGCGCACTATTGAGTCTAGAGCCACGAGATTCATCAAAAGATCTCTTAGTTACACTTGACATTTCATCACTTGTCGTTCAACATTAAGGACGCAAGTGATACATTATCGAGTCCTACACAGATCTTAGCAATCTGTCGAGAACATTTATGAGAGGTTCACACATGTGATCCTCATTAATTGAATGTAAACTCCTTCCAGGGTCAACATCAAATAGCCCTGACAGCAGGTCACTTCGCTAACTCCTTGTGGGTTACGCTTAGTGTGTCTCAAACGGTCTACAGTCATGGGGTGATACTTCGGTGTACCTCAACGACTCATCTGAACTGTAGGTGTACTTCGGTACATCGCGTTATCTCACTTGTGGGACTCCAGTTCAGGAACAGCCTTTGTGAGAATTAGAGTCGTGTTTTCACACTATGCTGTTAATACACTCGAAGTTCAAACTTGTAAGCGTTGGATTATTTCTAACCCATGTTTTATGTTTTCTTCTTATGGATGCTCGCGGGAGGAAAAGATCGTGCAGATTCTTCACATGCTCATACCAACAACAACACTAATTGAAGTTCTCTCAAAAGGCAACACAAAGTCAGAATGATTCTTCGTCAAAGTCAAAGAATCTACAAAGTTTAAAGACTAAGAGAACTACATCAGTACTGAAATCCAACGTTAAAGAGCGTGTGAGCATGTTGGAGAAAGACGTGGAGACACTGGAGCAACGAAGCGGACCTGATGCAGATAACAACAACATACTATTACCACCACCACAAAGAACAAAGATAATGAAGACGTCAGAGCTGAAAAACTTCAAAGTAAACAAGATCCCTACACTGGGGAGATTGTTGGAATCAATACACTTCTTCTCACAAGAAAGAAGAATGTCAGAAGACGTCAAAGCTACTATTACATCAGCACCTACAACGTTTGTCACTCTAATCATTTATCACTAACACTTAGGGGGGGATTGTTAGAATCACTCCTAAACTAGATTACAAGTGTTAGTAATTAATATGTAATAGTTAGCTTAATTATGGCTTTTATGTTAGTAATTATGGCAATGCTTATGTAGAAAGGCCATAAGCCTTGGCCCAAGCCCAATAAGGAAAGGAAGAGA
This sequence comes from Chrysanthemum seticuspe, assembly GCA_019973895.1. Taxonomy (NCBI): domain Eukaryota; kingdom Viridiplantae; phylum Streptophyta; class Magnoliopsida; order Asterales; family Asteraceae; genus Chrysanthemum; species Chrysanthemum seticuspe. The sequence continues at coordinate 168,281,113 of BPTQ01000004.1, read as the reverse complement.
ACTTGCATGTTGCCCTAGTTCCCTACCTATAAATAATCTTGTAAACTCCCATTTGGGAGTTGGTTGTTCACTTTTCTATTTCACTCTAAGCATAAACCTTTCTTTATTTATTCGCGTGTTTTGGTTAAGTGTTCATCCGATCCTTCTTCATCTCATTTCTTCATATTTGTCACACCCCCAAATTACCTGTTTTGCAGCGGAATGGAATTCTTGGGGGTTGACTGTCATAGCATCACAGTTACAACTATATCGAACGACCAAAAGTGTCGTTTAAAAACACATCGTTTGTTATTTATTTAAAGCATTCATAGTTACAAAGTTAGGTCCCAAAAGTAGATGAATTTTGCGTAAATAAGTTTATTACAAGCCAAACGATGTTTTTAAATGTGCCATAATTTACAAGTGAGACGCGTCGTCACCGCGACTCTATGGAGGGTCCTTATGCGTGCCATGATGTAAATGTCTTAAATACCTGAAAATACATTGCTAAAACGGTCAACAATAATGTTGGTGAGAAATCATAGGTTTATGAAAAATGTTTTATACGACTACACAAGTATAGACCATGTATGACAAATATATCACATAAAAATGTTACAATTGCTATAAGCACATGACACCGAAGCTAGACTGTTCATGATGTTCGCCCCAACAAAGTGTTTGCCAAACAACTCAAATTATGATATTAAATGAAATGCATCCGTTTGACCAGTTGGGACCACCAACCCGGATGGAGGAGTCACCCTCAATAGATCTATTCACTCACCCTCGCTTCTTCCGGAATTAACGGTTCATGATTATGAAATGGGGACATTCAATTGGCAATGAGGTAACTTAAGCAATGTAATGAATTTGATATACTTGGTATCGTAATAAAAATGATGTGCAATGTATTCTCCCCCGTAGGTTTGAAATAAATTATAAACTTGCACAACGGGGCTATGAAAACTCACCTTAACTAGTAAGACGGGAGTACAAGTACAAGAGCGATACAACAAGTATTCACTAAGCAAACCCTCGAACGCAACCTCACTAGACGCGACCTAAGACAAGTAAAAATACTTATTAATTATTAAAAATCTAAATGATATGCTCGGATAAAAAGGACGACGACTAATTAAGTCACCCACATTAGACTAATGAATCACATATAATTAGTTCAACATGTTTTGTCAGTCACTTTTATCTAGTGTTTTCCTTAAGAACAAGAATGAATAAATGAAATTTGATTTGTTGATTTTTTAACACCGAATAACTTTGTAAAATGATTATTTTTCATTTGCTATATGAAAATAATAGATAAGATTATGAAGGTAGCTTATACCAAAATGTGTAATTTAACCAAAATGCTCACACACTGTACGAGTATACCATCATATTTTTTTATGTTCAAGCTTGAATTTAAACAAATATAAATTGTTTTCATGAGTCGAAATTTTACACATCCAAATTGTCAAATATATTATCTATGTGTTAGAATAACGCTATTATTTATTTATTTATTTTTTTGCAGTCCTATACATGAATTAAAACAAAGATATATAAAGGTTATACCTACGTCCAACAAACTGAGACTTGCAAATTTAGAAGAGAATTCGCAGTTTGTAGGTATGATTTGTAAACAGTAGAGAAGAAAAAGAAGTGATAAAAGTTGGTTCCATTGACTACTGCAATATATACAAAAGAAGACTACTCTAGGACCTATGCTAAGTTAAGTTATAGGCTTGCCATACTCTTTATTTGCTAGCCAACACATCATATAGCTTTAATTTGGTGGCAGCTTGAGGTAAATGCATTATGTAGTTACTAGAATGGTATAGTTCGATCCCGGTAATTACTAATATTTAGCCCTTAAGTCACGAAACTTAAAACCGGGCAACACAAAAATATAATACTTATAAAAATGCCTAAACTTATCAATATACTTCATATTAGTTTTTTTTATATGAAGATGCCAACGTAGAAACGTAAAGTTTTTAAGTTTGGGTGACACTAACTATTTTAAAATAGTTTGAGCATATCATTGAAATTTATTTGACGTTAAATAAAATTGTAGGTCGATGGTACGTTCATACACGAGGGTGCCTAAAGGAAGTGAACAAAATAAAAGATATCGAAGTCATAAAAATTATAAAAATGCATTCCTCGCAAGTATTGGGTGAATAAATAATTATCGAATCGAACTCACGTAAACCGTTGTAAATATATATATATATATATATATATATATATATATATATATATATATATATATATATATATATATATATATATATATATATATATAAATATATATATATATACTACTTATAAAGCATGCATATCCCCAACCAAAACCCAACCCTCCATCTTTAAGATTCAGCCATCCAAACCTACATCCAAGCCTAAATTTACACACAACAAACCAACATACAATCCTAAAAATTACCAAACCAACCATCATCCAATCCCAACAAACACAATCATCCAATCCTATTTACTTCCACTTAATATTTTTTATTTAAAAAACACACACTTAAAAAAAACTCTCTCTCTCCACAAAACACACACAAACACCCAAACACCCAAACAAAACACTCTCACTTAAAAAAAACTCTCTCTCCACAAAACCCACCAGCCGGCACACAACCGCCGACACCACCGTTCCGCCGCCGCCACCATAGAGCCGCCACCACCCTCCTCATAGCAGCGACCAAAGACGCATCACCCAACCACGTTTTTTTGGTACGTTTTTTTATACATGCGTAATTATTTTCACAAATATGCGTTTTTGGTCTTAAAAATAAAATAGATCCGTAATTTTTTTTGATTAATTTGCTTTTTTTGGTCTTAAAAAAATAGATCCGTAATTTTTTTTCCATAAATATTCGTTTTTTGGTCTAAAAAAATAGATTCGTAATTTTTTTTTCTCATAAATACGCATTTTTTGGTCATAAAAAAAATAGTTACGTAATTTTGTTTTTCATAAATATGCGTTTTTTGGGGTTTTTTTTGTAGATCTATTGATTTTTTTTTAGATCTGATTTTTTTTAAGATTAATTTTTTTTATAGATCTTTATTTTAAGACACGTAATTTTTTTCATTTTTCTGTAATGATTCGTATATATATATATATTTTAAAGATCCGTAACTTTTTTATTATTTTTATAGATCTAATGTTGTTTTTATGTAGATCTAATTTTGTTTTTAAGATCCGTATTTTTTTGATAGATCTATTTTTTTAAAAAGTTCCGTATTTTTTCAAGTTTTTTTTTAAATCCGTATATTTTTTTAACAACCGTAAGTTTTAATTTTTTTTAATGATCCGATTTTTTTAGATCTGTTATATTTTTCTTAAATCCGTATATTTTTAATTACTATTTTTTAAAGATCCATATATTTAATTTTTTTTTAAAGATCCGAACTTTTTTTAGATCTAATGTTTTTATTTGTAGATTTATTGATTTTTTTTCTAGCACTATTTTTATTTTAAACATCCGTATTTTTTTTTGATATGTCTATTTTTGTTTAAAAGAATCATATTTTTCTAAGGTTTTTTGTAAAAATCCGTATTTTTTTAATTTTTTTTATGATCCATAAGTTTATAATTTTATAGATCCGATTTTTTTGATATCTAATGATTTTATATTTGTAGATCTAACATTTTTTTAATTTTTTTGCAGCCGCCACTCTCGCCGGAGAAGTAGCCGGAATCATATTTATCGCCGGAAAAGTGTTATGTTAATCAATTTTTGCTTAAGTTTTTACATATAAAACTGTATTTTAATAATAAATCTTTTTTTAGTTTTATGTGAATATGAATATTTGTTATATGAATCTGAATTTTTTATTTTTTAGGAATATGACTTTTTGGCACTTTGGTTTATGCATCTGTCATTTCTATCGTTAATTTCAGTTTTTTGCGTGAGTGAGTGAGGTATTTTGTGGTCTATTATAGGAAGTTGTAATATGTTGTTTCCTGAGATATTGTTAATTGTTGTCAAAAGTCATTTATTGAAAACAAGATTAAAAAAAGTTGGCTGATAATATTTCTTTAAGGCTGAGTCTTACAATACACATGTAAGTTTTCAAAAGATCCAATGAAGCTTATGATTTTTCTGGAGTACAATTGAATGGTAATCTATTGTGTTTGCCGGAAATAGTATGAATTCTTGCCCGGATGTGATGTAAAATCCTTTTCTTTCTTTTGATGTTTGTCTCGAAATTTGTTTGCTAACTTTTTTGACTCTAAAATTTTGAATTACAAATTAGCAGTGACAAAAGTAGATCTGGACAAGATATGACTTCCACAAATTGCTAACTTTTTCTTTTGTTGTTTGTCTCGATGCACTTCTCTTTTTTGAAAAAAGATGCATGACTTCTGTATTTTACATTGGTAGTAACAAAAGTATGTCATCCATAAAGCTTTCCATTTGACGTTCCATTTTATGCTTGAAGATACACATTTCTTTGATTTTAATTAAGTATAAATTGACAACACCAAAAACTTACACATGTTATATCAAGTTTTTGAGCAATGTTGGTTGTTGCATAGAATAGAATAAGATGCTGGGAATTTAGAAAATTTTGAGCAATCTTGGTTAGTTCTGTATACAAGATCTATTACTTATATTTTTAGACTCTGGACTTTTAGAGTTATACTGAACCAGTCCCATTGTAATATTTTTCAAAAGAAAGCAAAAAATCACGTGATGCTTTTAACAATGAAAAATAAGGTTAAGACCAATTTTAACATAAAACAAAAATGGCCACATAAATGTAGTATATGATGCTATAGATTTTTTTAAGGGGCTTGATACTAAAAAAATGATTCTCATATTATAATCATGCATATATAATATTGTAACTTGTGCAATAATTTTGTGATATTATGGTGTGTAAATTATCTTTCTTTTTTTATTATCAACTATCCTCAAAATGAAAAGTTTTAAATATTTGCAATTTTTTTTACACGTCTTGCACAAACACCAAAGTTACATTATAAAGCTTTGCACCCTTTCACACATTAATTTCAAAATTTAGAGTACCCATACTTGAGTAGCTTTTACATTAACATATTTAACCTCTTTTATTTAAAAGTAAAAAATGTATATATATATATATATATATATATATATATATATATATATATATATATATATATATATATATATATATATATATATATATATTAAATACATTTTAAACTTGAAAGTTAATTGAATGGCCCGAACTTAAAATTGTATGATTGTTATTATGACATGTAACTTTTTATAAATATTTTTTTTACATATAAGAAAAAAATGGCTCTTAATTTACATATTATTAATAAAATTTACAAAAGTTGAACATCTTCATTTTTAAGCTTATCCATCTTATTCTTTTTTTGGTATCACTATAAAAGAAGCCTTGAAACAATGTATCGAAGACAAAATATCCTAATCACCTAACCATCTTTCCTAAATTAACACAAAAGTTGTGCCCAAGGAAAAATTTGACACCTGCTAAATTGATTCTATCATAATTTATTAGCCGCTAGCGTTATGCGCATAATATACAATGTCGTAAACCTCACTTGAGGATACAATAGAAAACACACACAAATATCAACGCAACCGGATTTTGTCAATAACTAAACGCTACCACGTGATCACGAAAAAACATTTTCCGAGCAAGATTATGTAACCCTACAAATACCGTTTGTCGAAGTAAAATTAATCGCATCTTAAAACTATTGTCGAAAACTAAACATTGTTGCCGCTAGAAACCGATGCCGCTAGGCACGGGTACTCGCCTAGTATATATATATATATATATATATATATATATATATATATATATATATATAACAATATATGTACTAAATAAATTCAAAATATCGAGCAAACCAATAATATAATTTTTATAGCATTAAAATGAGTATGAAAATATAGTAGGATAATTTGTCGGAAGTGTCAGATTAATTGGTCAAAATAAATGATCGTGCGATAGCGTTCATTTAATAAATAAATATACGTTAATGAAATATGCAAACCCATGCATGAACTAATATGAAAATGATGTTGTTGATGATATGTAGACTAACTCTAGTCTATATGAAATGCTCTCAATGATGTTCCATGAATACGCAGCTAAACCCTCACGGTTACGCGAATTTGATACTCGTAAACCTAATTTACGAAATGATGAATAATAACCATGAATAGTAATATTTTCAAAGTTTGAGAAATGACTTGAAATTATGAGTTGTCACATTCGCCCACCCAAAAAGGAATTCAGTCCCTGAATTCAGTCCATGTTGGGTTCTACGGTATTGTCGGTGAAAAGGTGAGGATATTTAAGTCGGATCTGGTCTTCCCGCTCCTAAGTAAACTCAGGACCCCTTCGAGAATTCAAGTGAACTTTCACGATAGGAATTCAACTTTGCTTCAACTGTTTGACCTCTCAGTCCATGATTTCTGCTGGTTCCTTCACGAAATTGAGTTTATCGTCGAGTTGAATTTCTTCTAATGGAATTACGAGTGATTCATCCGAAAGATATTTCTTGAGGTTTGAAACGTGAAATGTGTTATGTACATTGCTGAGTTCTGACGGAAGCTCAAGTCGATATGCTACAGGGCCGACTCTGCTCAAAATTTTGAATGGCCCAATGTACCTCGGGTTCAACTTCCCGCGTTTTCCGAATCGTACCACGCCTTTCCAAGGCGATACTTTCAACATAACCTTGTCGCCAACTTGAAATTCTAATGGTTTGCGTCGTACATCAGCGTAACGTTTCTGTCGGCTTCTGGCAGTTAGGAGTCTATCTCGGATCTGAACTATCTTTTCTGTTGTTTCCCGAACCATTTCTGGACCAGTGAGTTGTGCGTCACCAACCTCGGCCCAACAAACAGGTGATCGGCACTTTCGACCATAGAGTGCCTCGAATGGTGCTGCTTTTATGCTGGTGTGATAACTAGTGTTGTAGGAGAATTCGATCAATGGTAAATGGTTAGCCCAACCATTTCCAAAGTCAATCACACATGCTCTGAGCATATCTTCTAATGTCTGAATCGTTCTTTCGCTCTGACCATCGGTCTGAGGATGATAGGCAGTGCTCATCTCCAATTTGGTTCCAAATGAATCTTGCAATGATTTCCAGAAGTTTGAGGTGAATCGACTATCTCTGTCGAAAATGATGGAAATTGGTGCCCCGTGCCTTGAGACTATTTCCTTGACATAAAGTCTAGTAAGTTGTTCCATAGAGTAAGTCTCTCTAATCGGTATGAAATGGGCTGATTTGGTAAGATGATCAAAAATTACCCAAATAGCGTCATAACCTCCTGATGTCTTAGGGATTTTAGTGATGAAATCCATTGTAATGCGTTCCCATTTCCATTGGGGAATTTCTGGTTGTTGAAGTAATCCTGAAGGTTTCTGGTATTCAACTTTCACCTTAGAGCAAGTAAGGCATTTGCTAACATACGTGGCAATTTCTGCTTTCATGTTCGGCCACTAATAAAGTTTCTTGAGATCCTGATACATCTTATCAGAACCTGGGTGAAAAGAATACTTTGACTTATGCGACTCATGCATAATCAATTCTCGTATCCCGCCATAAAGTGGTACTTAAATTATATCCTTGAAGCATAATACTCCATCTGATCTCTTTACAAAGCCATTTGCATTCTCGGGCATACCATAAAGTTTTTCACTTGGTCGATTTTCCTCCTTGAGTGCTTCGATCTGAGCCTCAAGTATTTTTGATGGTAGAGGTGAGCTAATCGTCATTCCCAATGATCTGACTCTTAAAGGCTTGTGTCTTTCTTTCCGGCTAAGAGCATCAGCCACAACATTGGCTTTCCCCGGGTGATATTTAATTTCACAATCGTAATCGCTGAGTAATTCCAACCAACGACGTTGCCTCATGTTAAGTTCCTTCTGATCAAGAACATATTGCAAACTCTTGTGGTCCGTAAACACCGTACACTTAGTACCGTAGAGGTAGTGCCTCCAAATATTGAGTGCATAAACCACGGCTCCCAATTCAAGATCATGAGTGGTGTAATTCTTCTCATGAACCTTAAGTTGTCAAGAAGCATAAGCTATCACCTTCTCGTTTTGCATTATCACAACTCCAAGTCCTTTGTGTGAAGCATCGCAGTATACAACGAAGTTTTCGATCCCTTCGGGTAGTGCCAAAATTGGTGCACTGCAAAGCTTTTGCTTCAATAACTGAAAGGCAGCTTCTTGTTTCTTTCCCCATTCGTACTTCTGGTTCTTATGTGTCAACTTGGTCAAAGCTTTAGCTATCTTTGAAAAACCTTTAATGAATCTTCTGTAATATCCGGCAAGTCCTAAAAATTGACGGATATCCGTAGGGTTTGTTGGGTAGCCCAATCTCTTACAGCCTCGATCTTTGTAGGGTCAAACTGTAATCCTTGGCTATCAATGACATGACCAAGAAATTGTACTTTTCGGATCCAAAAATCACACTTCGAAAATTTGGCATACAATCTCTCCTTCTTGAGTAGTCCTAAGATCGTTCTGAGGTGCCCTTCATGCTCTTCTTTGTTCTTCGAGTAAATCAATATGTCGTCGATAAATACTATTACAAACTTATCCAGATACGGTTTGCATACCCTATTCATGAGATCCATGAATACCGCAGGTGCGTTGGTTAATTCGAACGGCATTACCTGAAACTCATAATGACCATAGCGAGTTCTAAATGCTGTTTTTAGGACATCCTCCTCCCGAACTCTAAGTTGGTGGTAACCTGATCTCAGGTCGATCTTTGAGTAAAGACTAGAGCCTTGCAACTGATCGAACAAATCGTCGATCCTGGGAAGTGGGTAACGGTTCTTCACAGTTAACTTGTTCAGCTCTCGATAATCTATGCACATTCTGAAAGATCCATCTTTCTTCTTCACAAACAAGACCGGTGCTCCCCAAGGCGAGGAACTAGGTCTAATGAATCCTTTGTCTAAAAGTTCTTGCAACTGGTTAGACAACTCATGCATCTCTGATGGTGCCAGTCGGTAAGGTGCTCGTGCGACTCGTGCAGCTCCTGGTACTAAGTCAATCTGAAATTCTACTTGGCGTGTAGGCGGAAGTCCTGGTAAGTCTTCAGGAAAGACTTCAGGAAATTACTGAACAATTGGTATATCTTTAAGTCGCCTCTCTTCCGACTTCTTTTCTATTATATTTGCTAAGAAAGCATAATAACCCTTCTTTATGTACTTCTCAGTTTTGATGCATGATATAATACTGAGTCTAGTTCCACTTCGTTCTCCACGAATGATCAAGGTTTCGTCGTTGTAAGGAAGATGAACAACTTTTTCATCACAAATGATTCTTGCACGATACTTGGATAACTAATCCATGCCGACAATGACGTCGAAACTTCCAAGTTCTACGGGCATAAGGTCTATATTGAATGGATGATTTAGGAAATTAAGAGTGCAACCACGGACAATGGTGTTGGTGCCAACTAAGTTACCGTTAGCTAATTCAATGTAGTAAGAAGTGTCTAGTGTGGTTGGTTTGATATTGAGTAAGGGTGCAAATATAGTGGACACAAAACTTTTATCAGCTCCCGAATCAAATAAAACTGATGCATAACGATTATTGATAAGGAACGTACCCGTGGCAACATTCGGGTCCTCCTTGGCTTCTCCTCCTCCCATGACATAGGCTCTTCCTTGTGCCATTCCACCTTGATTCATGTTCCCTTGATTCCTCCACTTTGGACAGTCTCCCTTGTAGTGTCCCCTCTCTCCACAACCAAAATATGTCACTTGCGGTTTCTGATTTTCCACCATAGCTGGCAACTTGCATTCCTTGGTTTGATGACCCACTTTCTTACAATTCCCGCATTGGTTAGGGCAACAACCGGGATTATGATGACTTAGAAACCTATCACACTTAGGCAAAATACCCGTGTAACCTTTCCTTTCCTTTAGGCCTGCAGCATAGGCCTTTGCAACATCTTGTCTCTTTGGTGGTTGTTGAGTAACATTGCCACCTCGGTTGTTTTCCCACTTTCTCTTGTTGTTGTTATTGTTGTAGTTGGTGTAGTTGTTTCGGTTGCTATTGTAGTTGGTGCGGTTATTGTTATTGTTGTTACGGTTGGTGTTGGTAACGTTGCCCCTCGTTACAACTTGTGCCATGAGCTTTTGAGATACTCGAATAGATTCTTCAATCGTTTGCGGATCAAAAGAAATCACATATCCTTGAATAATTTAGGGAAGTCCTCCTATGAAACCTTCCAGTAGTTTCTCATTGTCCGAAACCATAGACGGACATAAAGCAGCCAATTCTTGAAACCTTCAGATATAGGTCTCGATTTCATACCCAACAGTCACTAGCTCATAAAATTCCGTTTCCAATTTCTTCACCTCAGTACGCGGACAATACTTCTTCGTCAAAAACCCTTTGAATTGCTCCCATGTGAGCTTGTAAGCATTTTCCATTCCCATAGGCTGTGCATACGAGTTCCACCATGACATTGCCCCATCTAAAAGTGTACTAGTAGCGAACTTAACCTTGCAATCATCAGGGCAATTGCATAGACGAAACACAGACTCCATTTTCTCAAACCAACGAACCATAGCAGTGGCTCCTTCGGTGCCCTTGAACTTTGTGGGATCCCCGCTCTTAAAATCCTTATACTAACAATTCCGAACTCCAGACCCTCTTGCAATCCCTGCAGCAGTAGCAAGTCTGGCAGCTTCAGCAACAGCCGCAAGTCTAGTAGCTTCAGCAGTTGCCGCAGCCTCGGCAGCATTTGCAAGCCTACCAGCTTCAGTAGTAGCTGTAACCACCGGTAAATTTCACCTTGAATTAAATTAATAAAATATTCTAACAAAAGAATACTTATCCATTTTCAATGTCTATTTTTTTTAAATTAAACGTTATCAGTTTACCTGATCCCAATAACTAACTAATGTGACGTAACTCACATTCCCAATAAACGTGCTCACCGACATCAACATTGCCTTATGTTTATTTCAGATAACCATTCTTATATATTAAGTGTAACAGTTTTCAACTTTTATTTCACCACGTTACGTTATTTCGTTAACGTACGCTTACTTAACGTTTAGACTAAACGTTTGCTATTTATTTGAGTTTTCACGAAACTCTAATTTATTATAATTATGATTTTATGTAATTAAATCATAAACGCTAAAGTACAATACTTCAAAGCTAATGTACGACCATCTAAGATATCATTTCAAACTTTGTTTTATTTCATTTTACAAACTCTAATGTACAAGATTTAAAGTTCACATTACAAGTCTTTAATGCATAAATGTTAAACTTAGTTTACTCATATTACTATGAACCTAATATATATTTAGTTGGAATATAGTGATAAATTTTAACATCTTTGTAAGTACTATATTTTACGATAACCAATTTTAAATTTCATTACTTAAGGACCTAACATTTGTAACCATCGGGATCAAACTATACCCGCTATATCTCAAGACTTGACTTTATCGTTAAGTAAACAAATATCTGTTTTGTTTTTATTCTACACAAACCGCCTCATTATATATATATTTTTTTTCTATAAAACCGACTCCAACTATATATGTACATTATCTGTTTTCTCTCTTTCTTATCCAACACAGAACACAACATAAGAGATAATCTTATCTCATCTCCTCTTCTTCTCTCTGTCACCGCCACACCACACTCAGCCACCGCTGTACTGCCTTGCCGCCGCCACGCCATCACAAAGAGAAGACAAGGGTGGCTTGTTACATGTTAAAGAGAAGGGTCACACATAGGGCTTCTTGGTTTGTTTTGGTCCGTGAATCACCATAACTGCCACAATCACCACCACCACAGCCACTCCACACTACCATCATCACCTCTCCATCTCTTTCGATCCTTGTGGTATGTCGATACACATTCGATCTTGTTAATTTCTTTTAATTAAAAATCGATTATAAATAATCTATTAATGTTTTCGTGGATTAAAAGTTTTAATAAAAACGTTTTGATTATTAAACTCGTGTGGATAAGAGGATTAAAGAGTGGTGTTGGTTTGTTTTGATTGGAATTAAAAAGAAAATCAGAGGGTATTTATTTGTTTAGGATTGGCTGAAAACCATCCCGAGAGGTGTGTTTGTTTGTTACTCTCGGTGACAAAAAGCCAGCCACAAGGTCTCGGGTTCGAGCCTTGTGGTGGCTAGTTCATTTCTTTCCTTATTATTTTTTTAAGCTTATTATGCTTACATGGATTTATGGCTCATGGGTCTCGACTGGAAACCGCAAATCACCCAAGAGGGTGCGGTTGGGTTTGTTGTTGTCGAACCAAAAGAGATACACCCAAGAGAGTGTTTGGTGGTCTCGGCGTAAATTAGAAAACGACCCAAGGTAGTGTTTGTTTGTTCTCGGTTCAACACCCGATAGGGTGTGTTTGTTTGATGTGCTCGGAAACAACCAAATGGTTGTTTGGTTTGTACTCAGTCCAAGAAGAAAACCCCACAGGGGCTGTTTTGTTTTACACGGGCCAGTCGCAACACCCATAAGGATTTGTACTTGTGCTCTCGGTTCTCAACAGTTAACACCAAGGGGTGTTATTGTTTTCTGTTTACAGTAGTAAAAGGGTACGTTTGGCTTGATTCTCGGCTAGCTAACGAACTCGCTATGAGTGTTTGTTACTTGCTGTCACGGACCACCCAGCAGGGGTATTCGTTATATGTATCACAGCCCCAAGAGGGGCGCTTGGTTTGTTTATTTAGCCCTCAGCAGCCACCCATAAGGGTGCATCTGGTTTGTTTGTAATCAACCCACACCACAGCCCGACTAGGGTGCGCTTGGTGTTTGGTCTGTGCACGGTCCAAACCAACCCAAGAAGGTTGTGTTTATTTGTGCTCGATGATGAGTGTCTAAATACTCATCATTTTTATTCCATCTGCACTGCAAAAACAGTCAAAAACACTTTGAAAAGTCTTAAAAAGACAGAAAAAATATTTAGACTGTATTTTATGCAAAAATTGTCAAATCTAGTCCCTGGTTATTCAAAACAAGTTAATTTTTCATAAAAGACCCTCAGGAATTTTCAAGTTGTCAAAATTAGACTTATAAAATTCAATTTTGCAAAATGGCAACTTTAGTCCCTGAAGTTTCAAAGATTGACATAAATTACCCCTGGACATTTTTAATTTGAAAATTATCATTTTTTGTCCTTGGGAAAATTAATCTTGTCATAATTAGTCCTTATGATGAAATTTGGAAAATTACAGTTTTGGTCCTTCAAGTTTGGTCAAATGGCTAATATGGTCCTTGTGTATTACTTCCAAATCCAAACCAAAAACAAAATAAAATCATAAACCTAACCTACCTTTTCCCCCTTTGAACCACCCATAAAACTACCTTCCCTTTTTCCCAATTCCCACTTATATCCATTCTTACCCAAGTCAACACTCAATCCCAGAAATCAGAAAAGATCACACGTTTTCACCCATCCCCTGATTTGCTTGTCTCCCAGCTCACTTTCACCTCAAAAAGAAAGCACACCAAGAAGAAGAAACAAGACACACAAGAAAGAGAAGACCCATAGCTTGTAGTATAAATAATAATTGTATGCCATTGTTGTAAGGAGTCTAGAAATTCATATTCTAGTTCCAATTTTAATCTTCATGTCATTTTACATTTCCTGTAATTTTAAAGTTAAATGCAAGTTACTTTCAATTTTTAATTCCAGTTCACCTTGAATTTATGCAGTTTTTATTGTTTCTAAGTATGTCTAAAGTGTTCATGTTCTGTTTGAGCTTGTACTAATGGTATCAAAGAATTCTTTTTAGCTTCCCTTATCTCAAATTTCTTCAAAAAAAAAAAAGTTCTGTTGTACTCTTACAAGAGTGTTTGGAACAGCTTTGCTCTGGGCCAAACTCCAAGTGTTTTTTACTGCTTTTAAAGTTAAAATGGTTTGATGCAAGTGTTCATTAGTTGTTTTGAAGTTGATTATAGTTTTCATTAGGTAAAAATCCACTTGGGTAGTTTTTATTTTAGAACTCTGTCTCACTGATTTGCTGTAACAGCAGGCGTGAACTGCTGTTCACAGGCCAATTCCCCCTCCTCCTCTGCTCCCTTTAGTGTTAGTTTTGGCTTTTTAGTAATTTAGGTTAGTAGACTTTAGAACTTTGCCACTTTTGAGGTTTTAGGAGTAGTATAAAGTAGTTTAATTTAAGCTCAAAGTCCACCATTTGGCTTGTTTAAGGACTGCAGTGCAGCAGCCCACTGTCCCAATCGCCTCCTTTTTGCAGCTTGGTTAAAGCTTATTAGAAGCTCCCCATAAGCTCGATATAGGGGCAAACGTTTTACAGCTGGGTGAGCTCCAAGTCCCAATAAGCTCAGGAGCTTATTCCCCCTGGAGCTTGTTCAAAATAAGCTGAAAAAACACCCCCTTGAGCCTTTTTCTTTTGTGCGCCAACAGCCCCAAGTATCCCCTTTTTACCTTAGATTTAGGTGGGTTAATGTTAGAAGTAGGATTTGATCTTGATGTTATGAGAAGCTAGTAGTACTCGGATTATCTGTTTTAGCTCATATTTAGACTTAGTGCTTAGTTGGTGGCGTAACTTTGCCACTCATAAGCTGCGTTTGGTGTGTTTGGTTGGGGTCTGCCCACAACAACAACTGCAGCAGCTTGCGCACTCTTTTTTTTGCTTATTAGTATTACATTTCAGCGTGTTTATGTTTAATTGTGTGGTCCTTAGTGAATTAGAATAGGTTCATTAGGATTAGCTTATTCCCTAAGCTTCTTGTAGCTTTTATTTGCCCTTAAATGTTCCCCCCCATTGGACTGTTTTGGGCTGCAAGTGCAGCAGCCTTGGAAGTGTTTTAGCTTATTAATGTTTTCTATAGCTTCTTTAGGATCCATAGGTTGATTTAGTTTAGGATTAGTTTAATTATTTGCTTATTAGTGCTCATTGTTTAGTTTTTATAGCTTTTTATCTTTTTGTAGCTTAGGAATTCCCTAGTGTAACTCTTGCCTACTGCTTATTCCCACTTTATTTTCAGTTTTATTCCTTCATTTCTAGCTTTTTTATAGTTTGTACCTTAGCATGCCATTTTATTTTGTAATTCACAAGTGCTTGTTATTTGCTTTTCATGCTCAAAAGCTGTAAAGGAGTGTTTGGTTGTGTGCTGACAGAAACAGCATCCTTTAAGCTGTTACATCAGCTTAGTAAGAAGCTTTCAAAAATAAAATTTTCACAAAAAAGTCTTAACTTGGATTGCCTCTTCAAGTTTGCAAGAGAAAAAGAAAAAAAAAAGTGAAAAAGTGATTTTTGCCAAACTTTGTGGAATTTTCACGGATTCATTATAAGTCCATTTTGAGCTCAAATTTGGGATACAAGATCTTTGGTTGGTTGTGAACATCATGGCCATTTTAGTTTATTTTTAGGAATTTTTCTAGCTAGCTTAATTAGTGCTTAAAGTAGGGCCTTAGAGGCCGTTTGGCATATAGTTATTAAAATCTGGTCGCGAGTTTTTTTCTGTAGCTTGTGCTTTTTACTTCCCAATCAGTTGCATTAGCTCATTTTAGGTTAGATTTAGGCTTTAGTAGCTTATGGTAGCTTATAGTTAGCTTTTAGCTTATTTCAAGTGCTTATTTAAACTGCTTATTTGCCCAATTCAGCTTATTAGTGGGCTTATCTAACTTTATATATTTTTCCCAGGCTTAGAATAATATTTTAGATTTTCCTGTAAAGTCTCATAATTTTTATTGTTCATTTGTTATTTTTCTTAATTTTAATTAGTTTAAATTAGTTTTTAATTAATAATAATTATTTAAAAAGTCTAAAAAATATATTTTCTGTTTTAAAATAACTTTTATAATATTTTAGATTTTTCTAAGTCATAATTTCACTTTTCAAGCAATAGTTTTTCTAAGTCTTACTTGAACTAAAACATTTGGCTACTCCAGAAGTAATGGCTTTTGGTAAAGAGATTCAAATCCATTAAGTTTTTCTCAAAAGATTGCTAGGGACTAGCAATAGTTTAGTGTGGGGGATTGATGAGTGTGTAAATACTCATCAATTTTGGTTAAATCTGAACTGCAAAACGTTTAAAAATGCTCAGAAATGCATCAAAATACTGAAAATATTCCAAAATTGCATTTTATATGTTTCAGATGCAAAATGTTTAAAATCAGATGAAAAATGAGCTAAGTTTGCATAATTGGCAGTTTCAGTCCCCCAAGTTTCAAAAGTTGTCAGAAATAGTCCCTGAGCACATAATTTCAAAATAAAAATCACCAAAGGTCCTTTTAAAATCATAAGTTGTCAAAATTAGTCCTTTGGTGAAAAATATCAAAAGTTTTGAAAAATTACAAGTTTGGTCCTTCAAGTTTAAAAATTGGCAAAAATGGTCCTTGGAAATTTTAAAATGTCAAGTTTGGTCCTTGTACTATTGGAGCTTGTCACTTTTAGTCCCTTGGAGCAGATTTGCAAATATGGCAGAAGTGGTCCCTTGATTTTCAGAAATTGCATAATAGGTCCTTGTATATCTAAACCCTTTATACCTTTTTGACCTTGGACCCTTGTCACAAACCAAGTGACCCCCTGCCTTTTCCATTGTGACCCCCTGTCAAATACATTTTGGACCCCCCTTTAATATTAAAACCCAGTCAAACCCATTTGACTCACACCTTTTCCCTCCAATTCACGGGTCTCCCTTTCCCCCTCATCATCACCTGCAACTTCTGCCATTACCCATCATCACCACCTCTTCACCCCCTTATCACTCCACCTCCACCACACTCCAAAAGGCATTAAATGCCTCCCCCCTCTTTGCACTCAAACACACCCACTGGAAATAAACCATTTCCCGCCAAAAGTGATCCAATGGCTAAAAACTCTTCAAGTCATCCAATGGTCTCAAAGACAAGTGGGAACTGCTCAGTTTGGAGAGAGAAACTTGTTGGTGTATAAATGGAAGCATGAGATAAAGAGAAGGGAGTAGTAGTTAGTTTTTAGTTTTCAATATATGTCGTTTTTATTAATTTAGTCTTAAGTAAGTGTTAAATTGTATTTTTCAAGTTTCCTTGTATTAAACTCAAGTATTTGTACCAGTTTCAATTAAATTTTAGTAGTAATTCACAATTCGATTAAGTCTCTTATTTTTGAGTTTTCTCTCATTTATGCAATTTTAAATGTGTTAAGTGCAAAGCTTCTATCAGCTTATTTTTAAGATCAAACATGTTTACTCAAGCTTATTAAAGCTTTTGATAAGCTTGGGAAACAGTTTCAAGCATTTTCATTTATGGTCAACAAAAGTCAAACTGAGACTCAATTAGAATTGGTTTTGGAATTTGGGTGATGCAGAGCATTGGATGGGGTGAAATAGACTAGGTTAGAGTAGATTGGTTCTGGTTTAGCCTGAGAAATAAGCTGGACATCTGTGAGTAAGTATCTCATTTTCAATTTTCAAGCCAGTTTGCATTTTTTGTTTGTACTTGCATCTGTGGTTATAAATAGTTCAAATTTGTTTATTCAGTGGTAATTAGAGTAGTTAACTCAGTATTAATCAATTATATATGCTAGTTCAATGATTAGCTCACTTTAATTTACAAATCAGTTTGTTAAAGTGGTGTTTGGATATGCAGCAAAACTGTGTTTTAGGATTGCTTAGTAGTTAAAACCTGTTGTTGCATGCTTGTGTAGCTCTTTTATACTCATTCTAGTCAACATTTTGCACCTGCACACCTCTTAAGTCAAAATTACATTTCATCTGTCTTATCAGCTTGACTGTTGAGATTTTATAAAATCAAAAGGTTGTTTTGTGCTTAGAATTCATAGATATAGCTTGCACTAAGTTTATTTCATCAATTAACATCAATCTCAGTCCACCATTATGAATCAAACTTCAAAATAGTCAAACTTTCAATTCTGTCAAAAAAGTCAAAAACATGGAAAATCCATTTTGAGCCCAACTAGAATGATTTTTCTTGGATTCATTTCTGAGCCAAATCAAAAGAAACTTTGGGTTTATAAACTTCTGTTGGTCTATTTTCTTATTATGATTTTTGCAGAATTTTAGTATTTTTCTATAAGCTTCAAAAATGTATGACAAAATGGGTATAAATGCCCTGTGCAACTGACTCAGTTAAAGCTGAGTCTGCACAGGGGTCTTGCAGGGCTTGCACAGAGCTTATCTTAGCTCACTTAGGTCTAGTTTTTGGTTTATAAGCACTTGGCCAGGTCTAGTTTAGATTCCAAGTTCTGTTTTTCATTTTCAGCTAGTAGGATAGCTTGTGCTTAAGCTCAAAGTAGTGTCTTAAAACTGATTTTAGCACAAAACTCAAATTCATCAAATCTGTTAAGCTTGCTATTCAGAGGTTTAGGCTTGTTGTTATTAGTTGCACTTGGGTAATTGTAGCATATTATAGCCTCTGTTTCAGTTTGGTAGCTTTTGTGTTCATTTGGCTTATTTTAAGTGCTTATTTATAAGCACTTGCTTAGCAGTTTCATTTTCTTGCACACAAGCTACTGTTTTTCTATTTTTCTTAGATTCCTAATATTATTTTAGACTTTTCTTGAATTTTTCAGATTTTTCTAGGTCAGTTTGGTATTTTTCTTGATTTAAAATAGTTTTTAAGCCTTTTTAATTAGCATTTAATACAATTAATTAAGAAAAGTTTCAAAAAAATAATTTTTCATTTTTATTAAGTTAAGATAAATATAAAAAGACAAAAAAATATTTTTCCAGATTTTTCTTAGTTAAATTTGTATTTTTGAGCAATTTAATTAGTTTTAAATAGTTTTTAATTCCTAGAAAATACAAAAATAATCAGAAAAATACAAAAATAGTTTTGAAAATTCTCTTTTGTTATTTTAGATTTTTCCAAGTCATAATTTCATTTTTCTAGCTTTATTTCATATTTTCTTGTATTTTAGGTTATTATTAAATTGTTAAAATTAGTTTTTAATTAATAATAATTAGTTAAATAGTTATAAAAATAATTTCCTTTTTCTAAAAATTTTCTTTTATCATTAGGATTGTAAAAATGTCATTTTCATATTTTTAGGATTAATATTGTGTAAGTTTCACATTTTCATTTGTACGTTACGTAGTTTTAAATTAAGTTTTATAAAAGAAAAATCAAAAAAATCATTTTGAAAATAGTGATAGCGTTTATTTAATATTTTTTATCTTTTTAATTTCCTTTAATTTGCATTTAAGCCTCTGTAATTTATTTACTTTTTCTGTAGTTATAATCATTCAAAACTCTTTTCCGTTCAAATCTCTCGATCACTATTCGTTTGGTGATTCATCGCATAGCTCGCTGGGACATAACGACCCGGGGAAACACTATACTCTCCTGATCTTCATTGCATTCTGTGTCTGAGCTGTTTTAAGTTTCTTACGGTCGGCCATTCACAAGTGGCCGGCTTGTGTGAGAAAACTTGACGGTTTAGCACGAATCAAATTTTTGGCGCCGCTGCCGGGGAGCTGTGCTGATTATCTTCCGTTTAGCAGATTAGTGATTTGAATACTCACTCATTGTTCATACCATCTGTATGTATTTATATTTTCTTTTAAAAATCAAAAACCCAAAAAGATTTTCTTTCTTATTTTTGCAAAATGTTTATCCAAAAATCCAAAAATATTCATCTTTACCCTCCTACCCTTTTTGATTCTTTATCTCTTTACCCTCTATCCATTTGATTCTAATTTCTTCTATTCTCATGGAATCTCTCGATTACGACGAATTCTGGGACGAAGTTGAAAAACTTCAGACTTTATCACAAATGTCAAGATTTCGTGTTGTTCGTGATGATCCATTAATTCTGCGTAGGGAAATGGAACGAGAAACCGGGGTGACAAAGGACCAGGTACTTCCCTATGATAATGGAGGTGCTAAATACGTCCAACCTACGGTTATCCAAAGATCTAAACCCTCAATTGCTCCTAAGCCGTCTAAAATTGATCCTAAACTTTCACGATTTACGGTTAGAAGCAAACATGCAGAATTTAGACCGGTGACTAGCAAGAATGACTTGCCTAATCTTCACGTTTCTCAAGAACCAGAACCAGAGACCATAACGGAAGTGGTGGAAATTGCTAGCTCTCAGAGCACACCACTTGTCCCACCTCCGGATTTTTCAAAATGCTCTTCGAGACTTGATAGTCATTCGGATCACCATGTTGGTTTTGTTGATTCTTTGAATAAACTGATTCCTTCTCATAACTCTCAAATGAAATCGTTTATTCCTTGTGTCGGTTGTGGTGAGCCTCTTTTTGGTTCACCATGTCGCTGGTGTACGTGTGTACAGTGTGGTAATGATATTCGTAACGGGAGTTGTTTGTTTTGTGGTTCGAGGAATTCATTTGATTATGATCCTAATCCGAACTCATTTAACGACCCCTCAAATTTTTCCAACTACCCACCACAGCCCGACTTATCTTCATATAATCAACATAACTGCTGTGAATTTTGTGGAGGTCCTCACCAAGGATTTGAGCGTCAATCCGGAAACACGTTTGTCTATGAACAGTTTTCCGGTGATGCTCAGAACTTTGGTTATGACCAATATCCATATAATTCACCTGTCCAGACTCAACAGTTTTACTGTCGTGAGTACTGTGGAGGTCCCCATTTCAGCTCTGATTGTCAAATAGGGAACCCATTTCCTTGTAACAATCATAATTCTCACATGTTTGACAATTTCCAACCTCCACAGCACCATACGGTTCAAACTCCACCTGAGCCGTTGTCTCAAGAAATCTCCCAAAATTTTGAAACCGCAATGAAAACACTTGATGATATGATTAGTAACTTTAAGAATCAAGTGAGTGGTGAAAAGACCATGGGAGAATTGCTTGCCGAAGAACGAGAGGCCCGCCAATCTAGGGAAGAATTATTAGTCCTAAAGCAAGCAGCTCTAAGACGTTCCCAATTTCTTAAGGCAGCTCTATATGACGATGACGAGGAGAGTTTTTATCCTTTTAAAGATAATATTTCTCAACTCCCTCAGTCAGTTGATATCCCAGCAGTTGAGATTCATTCTCAAACAACTGCTATCACACCCGAAGCTCCCACTCACTCTCTGAACATGGGGGATGAGCATCTTGACACTGTTCCTGAAAAGGAATCGGACGAATTCATAAAGTCTAGTGTTGAGAACCTTGTCCCAATCCCGAGAGAGTCACAGGGAACTTCTGATCATATGTGTGATTCTCTTTCCCTTCTTGAGTGTTCAAAAGATCATTTTGAAACTTTCTCCAATTTTAGCGAAGATTGTGCTTCTTATGGAAACATCGAGTATGTTGAGGCATCACTTCCACAGTCTGATCCTCTTCTTGAGGAGTTCTCCGGTGAACTCACTCACATCAGTCCACTTTCATCGGAAAGTGATGATGATCTCTTTGATTTCGAAGCCGATCTGGGAGAGACTGAAAGTCTCCTTGATAATGATCGTTCACTCACTTCTTATCCCAATAGTCCAATAGAGAATGTTGATCACTTTGTTCCTGAAGCATTCAAAACAACTCTCACTAATCCTCTATTTGAATTCGACTCTGAATTCACTTTAATTTCTGAGAATCCACTTTTTGATACTCAGACCGAG
The DNA here is from genome assembly GCA_019973895.1 of Chrysanthemum seticuspe. Taxonomy (NCBI): domain Eukaryota; kingdom Viridiplantae; phylum Streptophyta; class Magnoliopsida; order Asterales; family Asteraceae; genus Chrysanthemum; species Chrysanthemum seticuspe. The sequence continues at coordinate 168,259,559 of BPTQ01000004.1, read as the reverse complement.
GATAGTGATGAGCCCACAATGGAACAAGAATTCACAATTTCACTTCATGTGAATGATTCTCTTCATGAAGAGTTCTCCGGTGAACTCTCTCATGACATATCTCCTTCGGAACATGATCATTTCTATTTTGATCTTGAGGATGATATTAGCCCGGAGGAAGGTGTAATCTATCATACGAGTTTGCTTATTAATGATACTACCCTCACCCTTCCTCCCGATATGTCTACATTTGAGGATGAAGAATGGATCTTAATTGTTATCAAAATCTTTCTTCCTTTCCTCAAATATCTTGTGATTTCTCTTCATCTTCACTCCTTCGGGAATGAAGACACTATCTTTGACCCCGGCATTTTCATTTATCATTTTTGAGCCGGTTCTATGTATATCTCATCGGTGTGGAACTTTCACGTGCTTCAAATGTTTGTCCAAACATCTTGAATGAAAGTCCGATGGAGATTGTCTCATCCACTTACTTCCCCATGAACAAATTAATTCGGGGTCGAGTCAAGCTAGCGACTCGGTAATCAAAAACAGTAGCTAAACATGGGTTTTCACCCGTGTGTACCACCCTAGTGTGGGGGAGTTGCCCCACATGTTGTATATAAGTTTTCTCAAAAAATAAAAAAAAAAAAAAAAAAAAAAATCTTTCTAAATAATGGCCGTAGTATTTCCCTTTTACGTTCTATGTTTCGGCATAACCGCCGGTACTTTGAATATTGAGGGCAATATTCATTTCTAGTGTGGGGGGGAATTCTCACGAATTTTATCATTTAATTATACCGCCTAATTCCCCCATTTTTGGCCAAAAATTGTTTTTTTGGAGTAAGTGTTTTGCACTTACTCAATTGGTTATTAGTCCGCCATATCTAATAAACAAAAGGATTGGCTAATCCAGGAGAAAACGGCTCTTGGTAAAGATATCTCAAATCCGTTGACGGCTTGCAATTTGCCCAAAATTGTATGGTATTTAGCTCACCATATCCTTAAAAGTGAAGAGTTGGCTAGCCCGCAAGTTTATGGCTTGTGGTAAAGGCAGTGGAAAAACCATAATTGGTAATCAGCTCACCAAAGATAATATTGATAATTTATCTAAGAGTTGGCTAGTCCAGAGCAAACGGCTTCTGGTAAAGACTAATCAAATCCGTTGAAAGCTGGTGGTTTGCTCAAAATCACATGGTTATCGGTGTACCATGGTTCTTACTTGAACTAAAACATTTGGCTACTCCAGAAGTAATGGCTTTTGGTAAAGAGATTCAAATCCATTAAGTTTTTCTCAAAAGATTGCTAGGGACTAGCAATAGTTTAGTGTGGGGGATTGATGAGTGTGTAAATACTCATCATTTTTGGTTAAATCTGAACTGCAAAACGTTTAAAAATGCTCAGAAATGCATCAAAATACTGAAAATATTCCAAAATTGCATTTTATATGTTTCAGATGCAAAATGTTTAAAATCAGATGAAAAATGAGCTAAGTTTGCATAATTGGCAGTTTCAGTCCCCCAAGTTTCAAAAGTTGTCAGAAATAGTCCCTGAGCACATAATTTCAAAATAAAAATCACCAAAGGTCCTTTTAAAATCATAAGTTGTCAAAATTAGTCCTTTGGTGAAAAATATCAAAAGTTTTGAAAAATTACAAGTTTGGTCCTTCAAGTTTAAAAATTGGCAAAAATGGTCCTTGGAAATTTGAAAATGTCAAGTTTGGTCCTTGTACTATTGGAGCTTGTCACTTTTAGTCCCTTGGAGCAGATTTGCAAATATGGCAGAAGTGGTCCCTTGATTTTCCGAAATTGCATAATAGGTCCTTGTATATCTAAACCCTTTATACCTTTTTGACCTTGGACCCTTGTCACAAACCAAGTGACCCCCTGCCTTTTCCATTGTGACCCCCTGTCAAATACATTTTGGACCCCCTTTTAATATTAAAACCCAGTAAAACCCATTTGACTCACACCTTTTCCCTCCAACTCACGGGTCTCCCTTTCCCCCTCATCATCACCTGCAACTTCTGCCATTTCCCATCATCACCACCTCTTCACCCCCTTATCACTCCACCTCCACCACACTCCAAAAGGCATTAAATGCCTCCCCCCTCTTTGCACTCAAACACACCCACTGGCAAATAAACCATTTCCCGCCAAAAGTGATCCAATGGCTAAAAACTCTTCAAGTCATCCAATGGTCTCAAAGACAAGTGGGAACTGCTCAGTTTGGAGAGAGAAACTTGTTGGTGTGTAAATGGAAGCATTAGATAAAGAGAAGGGAGTAGTAGTTAGTTTTTAGTTTTCAATACATGTCGTTTTTATTAATTTAGTCTTAAGTAAGTGTTAAATTGTATTTTTCAAGTTTCCTTGTATTAAACTCAAGTATTTGTACCAGTTTCAATTAAATTTTAGTAGTAATTCAAAATTCGATTAAGTCTCTTATTTTTGAGTTTTCTCTCATTTATGCAATTTTAAATGTGTTAAGTGCAAAGCTTCTATCAGCTTATTTTTAAGATCAAACATGTTTACTCAAGCTTATTAAAGCTTTTGATAAGCTTGGGAAACAGTTTCAAGCATTTTCATTTATGGTCAACAAAAGTCAAACTGAGACTCAATTAGACTTGGTTTTGGAATTTGGGTGATGCAGAGCATTGGATGGGGTGAAATAGACTAGGTTAGAGTAGATTGGTTCTGGTTTAGCCTGAGAAATAAGCTGGACATCTGTGAGTAAGTATCTCATTTTCAATTTTCAAGCCAGTTTGCATTTTTTGTTTGTACTTGCATCTGTGGTTATAAATAGTTCAAATTTGTTTATTCAGTGGTAATTAGAGTAGTTAACTCAGTATTAATCAATTATATATGCTAGTTCAATGATTAGCTCACTTTAATTTACAAATCAGTTTGTTAAAGTGGTGTTTGGATATGCAGCAAAACTGTGTTTTAGGATTGCTTAGTAGTTAAAACCTGTTGTTGCATGCTTGTGTAGCTCTTTTATACTCATTCTAGTCAACATTTTGCACCTGCACACCTCTTAAGTCAAAATTACATTTCATCTGTCTTATCAGCTTGACTGTTGAGATTTTATAAAATCAAAAGGTTGTTTTGTGCTTAGAATTCATAGATATAGCTTGCACTAAGTTTATTTCATCAATTAACATCAATCTCAGTCCACCATTATGAATCAAACTTCAAAATAGTCAAACTTTCAATTCTGACAAAAAAGTCAAAAACATGGAAAATCCATTTTGAGCCCAACTAGAATGATTTTTCTTGGATTCATTTTTGAGCCAAATCAAAAGAAACTTTGGGTTTATAAACTGCTGTTGGTCTATTTTCTTATTATGATTTTTGCAGAATTTTAGTATTTTTCTATAAGCTTCAAAAATGCTTGACAAAATGGGTATAAATGCCCTGTGCAACTGACTCAGTTAAAGCTGAGTCTGCACAGGGGTCTTGCAGGGCTTGCACAGAGCTTATCTTAGCTCACTTAGGTCTAGTTTTTGGTTTATAAGCACTTGGCCAGGTCTAGTTTAGATTCCAAGTTCTGTTTTTCATTTTCAGCTAGTAGGATAGCTTGTGCTTAAGCTCAAAGTAGTGCCTTAAAACTGATTTTAGCACAAAACTCAAATTAATCAAATCTGTTAAGCTTGCTATTCAGAGGTTTAGGCTTGTTGTTATTAGTTGCACTTGGGTAATTGTAGCATATTATAGCCTCTGTTTCAGTTTGGTAGCTTTTTGTGTTCATTTGGCTTATTTTAAGTGCTTATTTATAAGCACTTGCTTAGCAGTTTCATTTTCTTGCACACAAGCTACTGTTTTTCTATTTTTCTTAGATTCCTAATATTATTTTAGACTTTTCTTGAATTTTTCAGATTTTTCTAGGTCAGTTTGGTATTTTTCTTGATTTAAAATAGTTTTTAAGCCTTTTTAATTATTATTTAATACAATTAATTAAGAAAAGTTTCAAAAAAATAATTTTTCATTTTTATTAAGTTAAGATAAATATAAAAAGACAAAAAAATATTTTTCCAGATTTTTCTTAGTTAAATTTGTATTTTTGAGCAATTTAATTAGTTTTAAATAGTTTTTAATTCCTAGAAAATACAAAAATAATCAGAAAAATACAAAAATAGTTTTGAAAATTCTCTTTTGTTATTTTAGATTTTTCCAAGTCATAATTTCATTTTTCTAGCTTTATTTCATATTTTCTTGTATTTTAGGTTATTGTTAAATAGTTAAAATTAGTTTTTAATTAATAATAATTAGTTAAATAGTTATAAAAATAATTTCCTTTTTCTAAAAATTTTCTTTTATCATTAGGATTGTAAAAATGTCATTTTCATATTTTTAGGATTAATATTGTGTAAGTTTCACATTTTCATTTGTACGTTACGTAGTTTTAAATTAAGTTTTATAAAAGAAAAATAAAAAACATCATTTTGCAAATAGTGATAGCGTTTATTTAATATTTTTTATCTTTTTAATTTCCTTTAATTTGCATTTAAGCCTCTGTAATTTATTTACTTTTTCTGTAGTTATAATCATTCAAAACTCTTTTCCGTTCAAATCTCTCGATCACTATTCGTTTGGTGATTCATCGCATAGCTCGCTGGGACATAACGACCCAGGGAAACACTATACTCTCCTGATCTTCATTGCATTCTGTGTCTGAGCTGTTTTAAGTTTCTTACGGTCGGCCATTCACAAGTGGCCGGCTTGTGTGAGAAAACTTGACGGTTTAGCACGAATCAATTATATAAAAACAAAACGGTTCCCGAAAACATTTTAAAATCAATTTTCAACAAACACAAAAAACCCAAAAAGATTTTCTTTCTTATTTTTACAACATGTTTTTCAAAAATACCAAAAATATTCCTCTTTACCCTCTTACCCTTTTGATTCTTCATTTCTTACCCTCTGGAACCCTTTGATTCTTTCTATGTCTTATCCTCACCATTTTGGTTGCCAATGGTGTGGTGGTCTTCATAATGGTGGGAATTGTCCCGGCTGTAGCATGGTAGAATCAGGAGATGGGTCTGTCTATAACCAAGCTCCCTATCCTTACCATGACACATCTGATTCATTCTACCAGCCACCACATCATGAGATATTGACATATCTGTGTGAGTTTTGTGGAGGTCCTCACCAAGGATTTGAGTGTCAATCCGGAAACGCGTTTGTCTATGAACAGTTTTCTGGTAACACTCAGGACTTTGGAAATTACCAAATTCCATATTATTCACATGTCCAGCCACAACAATCATTTTGTTGTGAGTACTGTGGAGGTCCACACGTCAGCTCGGATTGTCAAACGGGGAATACATTTCCTTGTGACAATTTTGACACATCATTTCAAGACCAACCTCTACAGTATCAAATGATTCAAGAAACTCCTCATGAAACTACGACGGACCTTCTACTGAAGAGTCTGGAGTTATTAAAAGAACTTAAGGAGGAGTCGGCTATGTCGTTTTAAAACTCTCGTGAGGAATCTATGGCAGAATTACTTGCAAAAGAACGAGATGCTAGAAACGAAAAGAGTATGGAGGAATTACTTTTCGAAGAACAAGCAGCTAAAACACGTGCTATATTTCGCAATGCTGCTCTTCTCGATGAGGATGATGATGATGAAGTTACCCTTGATATCCTTCAATTCTATAAAGATTCATCAAGTTCATCAGTTGATATCCCAGCAGTTGAGATTCATTCTCAAACAACTGCTATCACACCCGAAGCTCCCACTCACTCTCTAAACATGGGGGATGAGCATCTTGACACTGTTCCTGAAAAGGAATCGGACGAATTCATAAAGTCTAGTGTTGAGAACCTTGTCCCAATCCCGAGAGAGTCACAGGGAACTTCTGATCATATGTATGATTCTTCTTCCCCTCTTGAGTGTTCAAAAGATCATTTTGAGACTTTCTCCAATTGTAGCGAAGATTGTGCATCATATGGAGACATCGAGTATGTTGAGGCATCACTTCCACAATCTGATGTTGATCATCTTCTTGAGGAGTTCACCGATGAACTCACTCACATCAATCCACTTTCATTGGGAAGTGATGATGGTCTCTTTGATTTCGAAGCCGATCTGGGAGAGACTGAAAGTCTCCTTGATAATGATCGTTCACTCACTTCTTATCCCAACAGTCCAATAGAGAATATTAATCACTTTGTTCCTGAAGCATTCAAAACAACTCTCACTAATCCTCTATTTGAATTCGACTCTGAATTCACTTTAATTTCTGAGAATCCACTCTTTGATACTCAGATTGAGGATAGTGATGAGTCTACAGTGGAACAAGAATTCACAGATTTACATCTTGTGATTGATTCTCTTCACGAGGAGTTCGCCGGTGAACTCACTCATATCATATCTCCGCCGGAGTGTGATAATTTCTACTTTGATCTAGACACACCCATAATATGTCTTGATCACGTGAGCTTAAATGATGAGATTCATAATACTGAAATTATGGATTCTCCTATGGATGAAGATGAGTTAGTCATGATTTTCATCATGACTTTCTTTCTTTTCTTCACCTATCCCGTGACTTCTTCTCTTCTTCACTCATTCGGGAGTGAAGACACTATCTTTGACCCCGGCATTTTCATTTATCATCTGTGAGCCGGGTCTGTCTATGTATATCTCATCGGTGTGGAACTTTCACGTACTTCGATGTTTATACAAACATCTTGAATGAAAGTCCGATGGAGATTGTCTCTTCCACTTACTTCCCCATGAACAAATTAATTCGGGGTCGAGTCAAGCTAGCGACTCGGTAATCAAAAACAGTAGTTAAACATGGGTTTTCACCCGTGTGTACCACTCTAGTGTGGGGGAGTTGCCCCCCGCTGTTGTATATAAGTTTTCAAAAAAAAAAAAAAAAAAAAAAAAAAAAATCAAATAATGGCCGTAGTATTTCCCTTTTACGTCTCAGTTTCGGCATAACCGCCGGTACTTTGAATATTGAGGGCAATATTCATTTCTAGTGTGGGGGGGAATTCTCACGAATTTTATCATGTAATTATACCACCCAATTCCACCATTTTTGGCCAAAAAATTTTTTTTGGAGTAAGTGTTTTGCACTTACTCAACTTACGGTTATCAGTCCGCCATGTCTAATAAACAAAAGGATTGGCTAATCCAGGAGCAAACGGCTCTTGGTAAAGATATCTCAAATCCGTTGACGGCTTGCAATTTGCCCAAAATTGTATGGTGTTCAGCTCACCATATCTTTAATTAGTGAAGAGTTGGCTAGCCCGCAAGTTTATGGCTTGTGGTAAAGGCAGTTGGAAAACCATAATTGGTAATCGACTCACCAAAGATATTTTATCTAAGAGTTGGCTAGTCCAGAAGCAAACGGCTTCTGGTAAAGACAAATCAAATTCGTTGGAAAGCTGGTGGTTTGCTCAAAATCATATGGTTATCAGTGTACCATAGTTCTTACTTGAACCGAAATATTTGGCTACTCCAGAAGTAATGGCTTTTGGTAAAGAGATGGAAATCCATTAAGTTTTCATAAAAGATTGCTAGGGACTAGCAATAGTTTAGTGTGGGGGATTGATGAGTGTCTAAATACTCATCATTTTTATTCCATCTGCACTGCAAAAACAGTCAAAAACACTTTGAAAAGTCTTAAAAAGGCAGAAAAAATATTTAGACTGTATTTTATGAAAAAATTGTCAAATCTAGTCCCTGGTTATTCAAAACAAGTTAATTTTTCATAAAAGACCCTCAGGAATTTTCAAGTTGTCAAAATTAGACTTATAAAATTCAATTTTGCAAAATGGCAACTTTAGTCCCTGAAGTTTCAAAGATTGACCTAAATTACCCCTGGACATTTTTAATTTGAAAATTATCATTTTTGGTCCTTGGGAAAATTAATCTTGTCATAATTAGTCCTTATGATGAAATTTGGAAAATTACAGTTTTGGTCCTTCAAGTTTGGTCAAATGGCTAATATGGTCCTTGTGTATTACTTCCAAATCCAAACCAAAAACAAAATAAAATCATAAACCTAACCTACCTTTTCCCCCTTTGAACCACCCATAAAACTACCTTCCCTTTTTCCCAATTCCCACTTATATCCATTCTTACCCAAGTCAACACTCAATCCCAGAAATCAGAAAAGATCACACGTTTTCACCCATCCCCTGATTTGCTTGTCTCCCAGCTCACTTTCACCTTAAAAAGAAAGCACACCAAGAAGAAGAAACAAGACACACAAGAAAGAGAAGACCCATAGCTTGTAGTATAAATAATAATTGTATGCCATTGTTGTAAGGAGTCTAGAAATTCATATTCTAGTTCCAATTTTAATCTTCATGTCATTTTACATTTCATGTAATTTTAAAGTTAAATGCAAGTTACTTTCAATTTTTAATTCCAGTTCACCTTGAATTTATGCAGTTTTTATTGTTTCTAAGTATGTCTAAAGTGTTCATGTTCTGTTTAAGCTTGTACTAATGGTATCAAAGAATTCTTTTTAGCTTCCCTTATCTCAAATTTCTTCAAAAAAAAAAAGTTCTGTTGTACTCTTACAAGAGTGTTTGGAACAGCTTTGCTCTGGGCCAAACTCTAAGTTTTTTTTACTGCTTTTAAAGTTAAAATGGTTTGATGCAAGTGTTCATTAGTTGTTTTGAAGTTGATTACAGTTTTCATTAGGTAAAAATCCACTTGGGTAGTTTTTATTTTAGAACTCTGTCTCACTGATTTGCTGTAACAGCAGGCGTGAACTGCTGTTCACAGGCCAATTCCCCCTCCTCCTCTGCTCCCTTTAGTGTTAGTTTTGGCTTTTTAGTAATTTAGGTTAGTAGACTTTAGAACTTTGCCACTTTTGAGGTTTTAGGAGTAGTATAAAGTAGTTTAATTTAAGCTCAAAGTCCACCATTTGGCTTGTTTAAGGACTGCAGTGCAGCAGCCCACTGTCCCAATCGCCTCCTTTTTGCAGCTTGGTTAAAGCTTATTAGAAGCTCCCCATAAGCTCGATATAGGGGCAAACGTTTTACAGCTGGGTGAGCTCCAAGTCCCAATAAGCTCAGGAGCTTATTCCCCCTGGAGCTTGTTCAAAATAAGCTGAAAAAACACCCCCTTGAGCCTTTTTCTTTTGTGCCCCAACAGCCCCAAGTATCCCCTTTTTACCTTAGATTTAGGTGGGTTAATGTTAGAAGTAGGATTTGATCTTGATGTTATGAGAAGCTAGTAGTACTCGGATTATCTGTTTTAGCTCATATTTAGACTTAGTGCTTAGTTGGTGGCGTAACTTTGCCACTCATAAGCTGCGTTTGGTGTGTTTGGTTGGGGTCTGCCCACAACAGCAACTGCAGCAGCTTGCGCACTCTTTTTTTTGCTTATTAGTATTACATTTCAGCGTGTTTATGTTTAATTGTGTGGTCCTTAGTGAATTAGAATAGGTTCATTAGGATTAGCTTATTCCCTAAGCTTCTTGTAGCTTTTATTTGCCCTTAAATGTTCCCCCCCATTGGACTGTTTTGGGCTGCAAGTGCAGCAGCCTTGGAAGTGTTTTAGCTTATTAATGTTTTCTATAGCTTCTTTAGGATCCATAGGTTGATTTAGTTTAGGATTAGTTTAATTATTTGCTTATTAGTGCTCATTGTTTAGTTTTTATAGCTTTTTATCTTTTTGTAGCTTAGGAATTCCCTAGTGTAACTCTTGCCTACTGCTTATTCCCACTTTATTTTCAGTTTTATTCCTACATTTCTAGCTTTTTTATAGTTTGTACCTTAGCATGCCATTTTATTTTGTAATTCACAAGTGCTTGTTATTTGCTTTTCATGCTCAAAAGCTGTAAAGGAGTGTTTGGTTGTGTGCTGACGATTACAGCAGCCTTTAAGCTGTTACATCAGCTTAGTAAGAAGCTTTCAAAAATAAAATTTTCACAAAAAAGTCTTAACTTGGATTGCCTCTTCAAGTTTGCAAGAGAAAAAGAAAAAAAAAAGTGAAAAAGTGATTTTTGCCAAACTTTGTGGAATTTTCACGGATTCATTATAAGTCCATTTGAGCTCAAATTTGGGATACAAGATCTTTGGTTGGTTGTGAACATCATGGCCATTTTAGTTTATTTTTAGGAATTTTCTAGCTAGCTTAATTAGTGCTTAAAGTAGGGCCTTAGAGGCCGTTTGGCATATAGTTATTAAAATCTGGTCGCGAGTTTTTTTTCTGTAGCTTGTGCTTTTTACTTCCCGATCAGTTGCATTAGCTCATTTTAGGTTAGATTTAGGCTTTAGTAGCTTATGGTAGCTTATAGTTAGCTTTTAGCTTATTTCAAGTGCTTATTTAAACTGCTTATTTGCCCAATTCAGCTTATTAGTGGGCTTATCTAACTTTATATATTTTTCCCAGGCTTAGAATAATATTTTAGATTTTCCTGTAAAGTCTCATAATTTTTACTGTTCATTTGTTATTTTTCTTAATTTTAATTAGTTTAAATTAGTTTTTAATTAATAATAATTATTTAAAAAGTCAAAAAAATATATTTTCTGTTTTAAAATAACTTTTATAATATTTTAGATTTTTCTAAGTCATAATTTCACTTTTCTAGCTTTATTTCATATTTTCTTATATTTTAGGGTATTATTAAATAGTTAAAAATAGTTTTTAATTAATAATAATTAGATAAATAGTTTTAAAAATAATTTTCTTTTTCTTAAAATTTTCTTTTATTATTAGAATTGTTAAAAAGTAATTTTCATTTTCATGAGTCTTTTAGTTTTCTGATTTCACATTTTTATTTTACACGTTTACGTTTGTTTTAGTTTAAGTTTTACGTTTTTAGGTTTTAATCGTTAATCGATTTTAAAAAATAGAATTAAAATGACTTCAAAGTCTTTATTAGATTTAATTTCCTTAGTGTAATCAATCATCACCCTTTTCCTGTTCAATATTCACCCGATCACAGATTCGTTGTATTTCAGTTTTCACACCTCGTTGGGACTTAACGACCCGGGGAAACACTAAACTCCTCTGGACTTAATTGCATTGCGTTCTCAAGCTGTCTGACTTTTATTACGGTTGACCATTCACAAGTGGTTGACTTGTGTAATAAAACTGACCGTTTGGGAGCCAATCACTCGATGAACCAAAGAAACTCACAAGGGTGTTTGTTTGATCCTGATTCTCGACTAGAAAGATATCACCAAGGGTGTTTGTTTTAAACTTATATATATTAACTTATCTATGATTTAGCTTATTTGCTCATTTTGATATTCGGCTTATTGACTTATTATTGTTTCGGCTTCTTTGATTTGGGCTTAATAAGTGGTTAAGTATGAAAATAATAATTTTCCTATCTGATCAATCTTATTTTCACCATGGTTTATTTATTAGTCATGTTCAATTTTTGAATTATCTTCTTATACATAATTCATTTTTTCCCCTTATTATTTAGTACAAATAATATAGGATGACAACGGATCATCCTAGTTTTGGCGTCTCAATAGACAAACTGGTCTATAGATGCTTCACTTCTATTTTAGATGAACCATCGACTAAAAGAAGAATTTCAACCAAGGCTAAACTTGTTTTTATTAATAGACTTAATAAATGTACTACGTATATGGACTAAATATAAACTAGTAATCGGGCTCATTAACGGACTCTCAACGGACTATATGTGTGGACATGTTAACTAATGACGGACTATATATATGTATATGACATTGGACAAAGGTTTATATATTGGACTTGGGATTATTAGACTACTTATTGGATTATTAAGTGATTTAGGCATTTGGACTTTTGAATTATATTGGACTAACTTTGGACTAATTTACGGATTATTAATGAACTATAAACCATATCGGACTATAAATATTTGACATATATCGAGTTGATACTATTTGGACAATCGAACATATTTTGGACATATTGGATTATTAGACTCGTGACGGACTTAAGATATCGGGCGCTTGCCCATTGGACTATTATTGGGCTAAAGCCCAATTGACTTACTTTCTTGACTTTTGCTTGACATTATCTTCTCAACTTGAATGCTCTTGTCAATCCTTCATAGCTTATTTTCTTAACATGTATTGTCTATTCTTTTACGTTATAATATATATGTGATATATATATTATACTTTGGCGTGAGTTGTATTTCGAGTCTATGATTTTCTACCACCACACGAACTATCATACTAAACATTTTACAAACGTTGATACGAATCTTCCACGAAAACTAAAACGTATTATCTTTTGAAACTTATACGCATCGATTACTATTCGCGTATCATATTATGAGACATGCTCATATCTATTAGGTTATGCCGATTCCGTATCGTTGTGCTATGCTTCTTTATACCGTTCTGTCATACTTTTTGGAACCATTGCGTTACTTATGTCACTACACTCTAAGGTGAGTTTCATAGCCCCACTTTCAATTGTTTTATACTATTTTTGGGGGAGATACATGCTCAACTACTTGATTTTACTTACACAAGTACTTTAACTTATACGGATTACCGTGAGTTTATGAATCCACTTTTATACATTTTTCTATCTCATGGGGAGATACATGCTACAAATATGAACACAAGTGTTTTTCTGTATACTATCATGATTGTTATTGCATAAGTACCTACTTTTGCCACTGAAAGTCCCTCATATCATGCACCATTAATCACTTGCTAGTGAACGCGAGTATAGTGAATAGATCTATTGGCAGTTGACGCCCCATTTGTGTTAGCCGGATAGGTAACCAAATGCACTATATTTGAGAACAAACGGGAGAATGGCAAGCTCCTGCCCGAGGGCACTGTTACAGACAGCATCTCTATGATGTCTGTACTAACATCATTTTTATGATGTCCAACTGTTAAGGTTTGCGTGTCATGAGCTTAGAGCAATAACACAGTACTGTAATGATACTGTACTGCAACTACCGGATTATGGGCGTATACCAACGTAGCCTACTGTTTATTAAACTTGAAACTTGTGTTCAACTGATTATTATACAAACTCTATGAATTCACTCAACTTTGGCCCGGTTAGGGTAAACAAACGAACTACTTTTGTATTGACCCGGTTAGGGTAAACAAATGAAATACTTTTGTATTGACCCGGTTAGGGTAAACAAATGAACTACTTTTGTGATTGACCCGGTTAGGGAAAACAAACGAACTATGGGTGTATAACAACGAAACCCACTGCTTATTTTATCAATATTTGTATTTATTACAAATATTCACTCAAACTTGAAACTATTGAAATCAATTGTTTTACTCACATTATAATTTAGCAATGGGTTGTGAACACACAGGTTGCAAGTTTTGTATGGGCGGAATTTGCAACTGAGTGGATTTACAATGCCTTTGCTACATGAACATTGTTTATAGGCTTCCAACTTATTTGCAACAAACTCTATGAACTCACCAACCTTTGTGTTGACATTTTTAGCATGTTTATCTCAGGTCCATAATGAACGAGGCTGGCACGGAGGAGCACGGATACTCAAGAAGGCTATAAATTTTATTATCATTCGTAACATTATTTAATAAACTACAAAACTATTGGGACCTCATTTTGTAAACTCTGATATTTGAATGATAAATCTTTTAAAACGATTCAATTAAAGATCGTTTTCTATTATTATAACTGTTGTGCCATGAAGTAACACCCAGTTTGAATTCCGCTGCATATCACGAAATTGGGGGTGTTACAGATTGGTATCAGAGCCACAGTTATAGAGAAACGGGTCTAATCAAGACCTAAACTATAACCACTTTTACAAACAAAATATTTTATAGCCTTCCGTTCTCTGTGTCTTCCATCCTCTAGATGATTATGTGACTTCTAGGCATGTTTATGCTATACGAACATATTAGTACATTAATACACATTCGACATACTTTCGATCACTTTATATAAACAATGGACATAACACATCTGTGTATGCCTATTATAGGGAATTACGGCACAACCACATTTTTCGATCATGTACTTACTCATACATTTTGTGAGATATGAAACATTTCACTTATTCACATAAACATTTAAACTAACGAACGTTGAGCCATTTTGAACTAATGGTCTCCATTACTTCTCAGACACTGTAAGTGATACAGTGGTCTCCATTACTTCTTAGACACTGTGAGTGATACAGTGATCTCTAAACTTTTCACGGCCGTACGTAATATTGTTTTACATGAAACTCGTCATAATCTATCGATATACAAGATATGGAATTACTAAGGAACAAACTGATTCATCATCTACAAAAGCTGAAGTTTAGCAACTTTCTCTACATTCATCACGTTCCTTTCCGAAACTTTCATTATTAAAAGTCAATGATTCTAGCCTAGTGTGGACTATTTTTCTTTTCCACGCGTATCTGCTTGATTCGCTCATGCTACATACTCATACTACATACTTAAGATCGGTTATTACGTATGTATAAACTTATACTACTTTATATATAAACGATGTACTATCACAAACACCGAACATCATACGAGTCGATTAGTCCTAGCAAAACATTATTACTCCTAAATTATACATAGCCTGTACACCTATGTCTAATTCAGGAAGAATCATGTGATGATGGGAGTAGTAGTCTCAAATGTGTAAGCAATTCTATAACCGAGCCAAATTTTCAAAAGACCCGTTACTCCAACCGATTTAGCCTAATCCGATGACAGTTCTTGTTTGATGAGTTGTGGGATTAAGTAAAAATCGGTTACCTAAAGGTCTTTTGAGGGTTATGCTCGAGAATGGGAAAGTTTGCCTCATCATGCAACGGGCATATCACGAGTATACCTACTTTAGGTATTTGAAAAGTTTATCGAACCTCGATTAAATATAGCCTAGTCACTTATATTTAATCTAGGGACAGTTGAACATGGCCTGACTACCTATGTTCAACTTAAAGTTTTCAAATACTGGGAATAGTTGTACTAGAATTATGTCTGGATTGATTCTCTACTTGATTTTTCGAAAATCACAAGATCAGATTAAACACAGTAACAAGATGAACTCTTACCATATCCATGCTACGTAAAATCAGTCTCAGCTACCAATACTACCCTCCCCGCGAAAACGTTGACATAGTAAGTAGCTGCTACTACGAAATACATAAGCACAACAATAGTAATAAAATGCGGCATCTTGAATTATTAAAAATGACGTGTTTATAAAAACAAGAGTAGCCGTTGGGTTACTATTCTCGACTATTGGTGGTTACTGTTCACTGATTTCTATTCACCTTGAATCACAAGAAATAATTATCTGATAAAACACTCATTACACTACTAAGAAGAAAATTCAGGGAAATGACAAATTACACTTTATTTCAAAAACGACAAGTTGAAATACATCACTAGTTATCTCATAAAGCACAAATATTCGTCAACATCGTTTCAACATCTAACATGGACTGAATCTCGGGACGAGATTCCATTTAAGGAGGTGAGACTGTAACCACCGGTAAATTTCACCTTGAATTAAATTAATAAAATATTCTAACAAAAGAATACTTATCCATTTTCAACGTCTATTTTTTTTTAAATTAAACGTTATCAGTTTACCTGATCCCAACAACTAACTAATGTGACGTAACTCACATTCCCAATAAACATGCTCACCGACATCAACATTGCCTTATGTTTATTTCAGATAACCATTCTTATATATTAAGTGTAACAGTTTTCAACTTTTATTTCACCACGTTACGTTATTTCGTTAACGTACGCTTACTTAACGTTTAGACTAAACGTTTGCTATTTATTTGAGTTTTCACGAAACTCTAATTTATTATAATTATGATTTTATGTAATTAAATCATAAACGCTAAAGTACAATACTTCAAAGCTAATGTACGACCCTCTAAGATATCATTTCAAACTTTGTTTTATTTCATTTTACAAACTCTAAAGTACAAGATTTAAAGTTCACATTACAAGTCTTTAATGCATAAATGTTAAACTTAGTTTACTCATATTACTATGAACCTAATATATATTTAGTTGGAATATAGTGATAAGTTTTAACATCTTTGTAAGTACTATATTTTACGATAACCAATTTTAAATTTCATTACTTAAGGACCTAACATTTGTAACCATCGGGATCAAACTATACCCGCTATATCTCAAGACTTGACTTTATCGTTAAGTAAACAAATATCTGTTTTGTTTTTATTCTACACAAACCGCCTCATTATATATATATTTTTTTTCTATAAAACCGACTCCAACTATATATGTACATTATCTGTTTTCTCTCTTTCTTATCCAACACAGAACACAACATAAGAGATAATCTTATCTCATCTCCTCTTCTTCTCTCTGTCACCGCCACACCACACTCAGCCACCGCTGTACTGCCTTGCCGCCGCCACGCCATCACAAAGAGAAGACAAGGGTGGCTTGTTACATGTTAAAGAGAAGGGTCACACATAGGGCTTCTTGGTTTTTTTTGGTCCGTGAATCACCATAACTGCCACAATCACCACCACCACAGCCACTCCACACTACCATCATCACCTCTCCATCTCTTTCGATCCTTGTGGTATGTCGATACACATTCGATCTTGTTAATTTCTTTTAATTAAAAATCGATTATAAATAATCTATTAATGTTTTCGTGGATTAAAAGTTTTAATAAAAACGTTTTGATTATTAAACTCGTGTGGATAAGAGGATTAAAGAGTGGTGTTGGTTTGTTTTGATTGGAATTAAAAAGAAAATCAGAGGGTATTTATTTGTTTAGGATTGGCTGAAAACCATCCCGAGAGGTGTGTTTGTTTGTTACTCTCGGTGACAAAAAGCCAGCCACAAGGTCTCGGGTTCGAGCCTTGTGGTGGCTAGTTCATTTCTTTCCTTATTATTTTTTTAAGCTTATTATGCTTACATGGATTTATGGCTCATGGGTCTCGACTGGAAACCGCAAATCACCCAAGAGGGTGCGGTTGGGTTTGTTGTTGTCGAACCAAAAGAGATACACCCAAGAGAGTGTTTGGTGGTCTCGGCGTAAATTAGAAAACGACCCAAGGTAGTGTTTGTTTGTTCTCGGTTCAACACCCGATAGGGTGTGTTTGTTTGATGTGCTCGGAAACAACCAAATGGTTGTTTGGTTTGTACTCAGTCCAAGAAGAAAACCCGACAGGGGCTGTTTTGTTTTACACGGGCCAGTCGCAACACCCGTAAGGATTTGTACTTGTGCTCTCGGTTCTCAACAGTTAACACCAAGGGGTGTTATTGTTTTCTGTTTACAGTAGTAAAAGGGTACGTTTGGCTTGATTCTCGGCTAGCTAACGAACTCGCTATGAGTGTTTGTTACTTGCTGTCACGGACCACCCAGCAGGGGTATTCGTTATGTGTATCACAGCCCCAAGAGGGGCGCTTGGTTTGTTTATTTAGCCCTCAGCAGCCACCCATAAGGGTGCATCTGGTTTGTTTGTAATCAACCCACACCACAGCCCGACTAGGGTGCGCTTGGTGTTTGGTCTGTGCACGGTCCAAACCAACCCAAGACGGTTGTGTTTATTTGTGCTCGATGAACCAAAGAAACTCACAAGGGTGTTTGTTTGATCCTGATTCTCGACTAGAAAGATATCACCAGGGGTGTTTGTTTTAAACTTATATATATTAACTTATCTATGATTTAGCTTATTTGCTCATTTTGATATTCGGCTTATTGACTTATTATTGTTTCGGCTTCTTTGATTTGGGCTTAATAAGTGGTTAAGTATGAAAATAATAATTTTCCTATCTGATCAATCTTATTTTCACCATGGTTTATTTATTAGTCATGTTCAATTTTTGAATTATCTTCTTATACATAATTCATTTTTTCCCCTTATTATTTAGTACAAATAATATAGGATGACAACGGATCATCCTAGTTTTGGCGTCTCAATAGACAAACTGGTCTATAGATGCTTCACTTCTATTTTAGATGAACCATCGACTAAAAGAAGAATTTCAACCAAGGCTAAACTTGTTTTTATTAATAGACTTAATAAATGTACTACGTATATGGACTAAATATAAACTAGTAATCGGGCTCATTAACGGACTCTCAACGGACTATATGTGTGGACATGTTAACTAATGACGGACTATATATATGTATATGACATTGGACAAAGGTTTATATATTGGACTTGGGATTATTAGACTACTTATTGGATTATTAAGTGATTTAGGCATTTGGAATTTTGAATTATATTGGACTAACTTTGGACTAATTTACGGATTATTAATGAACTATAAACCATATCGGACTATAAATATTTGACATATATCGAGTTGATACTATTTGGACAATCGAACATATTTTGGACATATTGGATTATTAGACTCGTGACGGACTTAAGATATCGGGCGATTGCCCATTGGACTATTATTGGGCTAAAGCCCAATTGACTTACTTTCTTGACTTTTGCTTGACATTATCTTCTCAACTTGAATGCTCTTGTCAATCCTTCATAGCTTATTTTCTTAACATGTATTGTCTATTCTTTTACGTTATAATATATATGCGATATATATATTTTACTTTGGCGTGAGTTGTATTTCAAGTCTATGATTTTCTACCACCACACGAACTATCATACTAAACATTTTACAAACGTTGATACGAATCTTCCACGAAAACTAAAACGTATTATCTTTTGAAACTTATACGCATCGATTACTATTCGCGTATCATATTATGAGACATGCTCATATCTATTAGGTTATGCCGATTCCGTATCGTTGTGCTATGCTTCTTTATACCGTTCTGTCATACTTTTTGGAACCATTGCGTTACTTATGTCACTACACTCTAAGGTGAGTTTCATAGCCCCACTTTCAATTGTTTTATACTATTTTTGGGGGAGATACATGCTCAACTACTTGATTTTACTTACACAAGTACTTTAACTTATACGGATTACCGTGAGTTTTTAAATCCACTTTTATACATTTTTCTATCTCATGGGGAGATACATGCTACAAATATGAACACAAGTGTTTTTCTGTATACTATCATGATTGTTATTGCATAAGTACCTACTTTTGCCACTGAAAGTCCCTCCTATCATGCACCATTAATCACTTGCTAGTGAACGCGAGTATAGTGAATAGATCTATTGGCAGTTGACGCCCCATTTGTGTTAGCCATATAGGTAACCAAATGCACTATATTTGAGAACAAACGGGAGAATGGCAAGCTCCTGCCCGAGGGCACTGTTACAGACAGCATCTCTATGATGTCTGTACTAACATCATTTTTATGATGTCCAACTGTTAAGGTTTGCGTGTCATGAGCTTAGAGCAATAACACAGTACTGTAATGATACTGTACTGCAACTACCGGATTATGGGCGTATACCAACGTAGCCTACTGTTTATTAAACTTGAAACTTGTGTTCAACTGATTATTATACAAACTCTATGAATTCACTCAACTTTGGCCCGGTTAGGGTAAAAAAATGAACTACTTTTGTATTGACCCGGTTAGGGTAAACAAACGAAATACTTTTGTATTGACCCGGTTAGGGTAAAGAAACGAACTAATTTTGTGATTGACCCGGTTAGGGCAAACAAACGAACTATGGGTGTATAATAACGAAACCCACTGCTTATTTTATCAATATTTGTATTTATTACAAATATTCACTCAAACTTGAAACTATTGAAATCAATTGTTTTACTCACATTATAATTTAGCAATGGGTTGTGAACACACAGGTTGCAAGTTTTGTATGGGCGGGATTTGCAACTGAGTGGATTTACAATGCCTTTGCTACATGAACATTGTTTATAGGCTTCCAACTTATTTGCAACAAACTCTATGAACTCACCAACCTTTGTGTTGACATTTTTAGCATGTTTATCTCCGGTCCATAATGAACGAGGCTGGCACGGAGGAGCACGGATACTCAAGAAGGCTATAAATTTTATTATCATTCGAAACATTATTTAATAAACTACGAAACTATTGGGACCTCATTTTGTAAACTCTGATATTCGAATGATAAATCTTTTAAAACGATTCAATTAAATATCGTTTTCTATTATTATAACTGTTGTGCCATGAAGTAACACCCAGTTTGAATTCCGCTGCATATCACGAAATTGGGGGTGTTACAGTAGCTGCAGCCTCAGCAGCAGTAGCAAGTCTAGCAACTTCGGTAGTAGCCGCAGCCTCAGCAGCATTAGCAAGTCTAGTAGCTTCGGCAGTAGCTGCAGCCATTGTTGCTCTTTCATTCCTTATTGCCTCGGCTATACTATCCTTTACATACTTCTGGATAGCAGCTTGTGTCATTTCGAGTGCAGCTTTCTTTGGCGCCATAACTCTTCAAAACCATAAGATGAAACTGTTAGCCTTAATAGTTTTATTAGAAGTGATGGTCATTCACGTTTAGGAACTTTGTAACGTGTGTTAGATATCGAGCTAGAATAGTCAACGGGCTCGTGGATTGGACTAAGCTAAATGGGTATTAGTTTAGTTAAGCTTGCCTTAATATCCAATCCAACCCATGTCCAAGCCCACGAAGCCCATAGAAAGCCTTTTAGGTTTTATGTTACTTGTACTATATAAACCCCTCAAAGTCTCATTTGAGGGGTGTGCTTGAGTGTGTGTGTGTGTGTGTGTTTTTCATATGAATATTGTTTTCATCTTCTACTCTTTGTCTCTCTAAACATACATATGAATTCATATTCAAGTCACCACGTTCTTATTCTTTCTTCTTTACGCATAACATACAGTTTGTGTTAAACGTGATATAAGTGTTGGGTTTGTGATAAGGTTAATAAAAGGGGCTTTACAATTGGTATCAATCGCCTAACAATGGTTTAGGAGTGTTTGTGTTTGTTTTGAAGGGTTACGCGTACTGCTCGTTAGTCATATTTTCCACGCTTAAAGCTTTAATTTTTGCACTTAAAAATTCAAGATTCTTGTGGTTTAAGGTTTATTTGGTGCTAAAGTTTCAGTTTTTTGGAAAAAGTTCGAAGCTTTACGTGTTTTTCTTCATTTTTGAACTCGTTTTTGGTTCGTTGGTCATTTCTACTCGTAAGCTTTCTAAGCACTTTGGGTGAAAAAGGTCAACATTTTTGTGTTATTCGAGTGTTTCTAAGGCTGTTTGTGCAAGAGAAATTGTTTGAATCATTGGAAATTTTTTACGCGTAGGTCAAAACCCTAGTTCTACGCTTAAGAAAGTCAAACTACGCATAAGTTTCTACGCATAAGCTTTTGGTGCAGATTCTTCGAGCTTCAACGATTACTCAGTGCTTCCCTCACTTGGATAAGTTTGTGGAACACTTCGACTTTGGATATCCCTTACACTGTGATAGTGTAAAGGAATTTTGGGTAAAACCCTAATCTTACGCATAAGCTTAGACTTACGCGTAGAACACTTTACGCTTAAGTATTTTCTTACGCCTAAGCTTGTCTTACGCATAACTAAATCTTACGCATAAGTTTTTCTACGCCTAACTTTAAACTTACGCTTAAGCATTTTCTACGCCTAAGGAATCCTACGCATAAAGGTTTTTTTTTTTTTTTTTTTTTTTTTTTTTTTTTTTTTTTTTTTTAATTCAAATTTTTGAGGAGTCTAAACGTTCAATTTTTACGCGAAATTCAAATTTTGGTATAACTTGGAAAATTTTGGTCAAAAATTCAAATTTTTGGGCCTAAATTCAAATTTTTTCGGTCAAATTTGGCGTCAAAATTGTCATAACTCAAATTTTTCATACGACCTTAGAATTGATTTTTATAGTGAATTTCAAATTTTGAGAGAAAAATTTTTTACGACCAAGGTTACGAGTACGAATTTCAGAAAAACCTCAACCGAGCTTAATCTTCATCAACCACAACTCCTTTATCGTTGAATCGATCCTACATCAACTTTATCATTACATACCTTCATCAATGGCAACTATACAAGATCGTTATACAACTGTTGTCACAAATGCTATTGCTGCATTCGCCAATAATGCATTAAACATCAGTGGTTACTCTACACCGGATAACAAGAACCAATGGATTTCATCGTATAATCCGCAGTTTGCTCAACCGAGTATGCATATGGGTCAAGGAGGACAAATGGTTGATGTTATTGGGAATCAGAATGGATTTGCTACGGGTATACAAATGGGGAATCAGATGCAATATGCAGGGCAGTTTGTTGGACATCAGAGGGGTCAGATTGTGAATCAGAATATGGGATATCAAAATGGGAATAACTGTTTTATGAATTCTGCTCAGAATGCTACTTCCGAACCTCAAAGCCATGATTCAGGATATTCAAAATGCAGTGTCAAACAAAGGATATCGTCTGAAAAGCTCAAGTACATACTGATGTTAGCACTGAAAGAAGAATCGGGAATAGAGTTGACTGCTGAGGAATACGAATTCAGGCATCCAGGACGGGCAGATAAAGCAAACGATATTGCAAACTCCAGTCATACAGCCTACCAGCAGGACACAACATCTAGCGATACTTGTGACACAACTCCAGTCTATGACACAGATTCATTCAATGAGGTACCAAATTATAGTAATGTTGCTAATTCGTTTACTCATGAGAAGCCACATTCTGTGTCTCCCAAACCTTATTATGACACATATGTGGGAGAGCAAGTTAATAGCAATGTTAACTCTGAAACTCCATATATGGATCCTAATGGAGGTCAAGGTGAACAGAATGGTGCTAATGATGAGGAAACTCGTGCTTATTTTGAAACATTAATTAATAATTGTGGTATTGAGATTGAGAAAGTTAAAACGGTCAATCGCGAGGTTAAGGCCGCGAATGCTAAATTGACCGATGAGCTTAAGAGTTACAAGGAGAACGCAAAAGCTTTTGAATTTCATACAAACAAAATATCAGAATTAGAAATTGGTTACCGAGATTCCGTTTTAAGAGAAAAACAATTGCAAATCAAGCATGATACACTTGATGTGAATCTGAACTTGAAAATAAAATCTTTAAACAAGGAAATTTCTGAACTAAATGACCAACTTTCTAAACAAAAAGCACTGTTTTCTGATCTTGAAAAAGAGAAGAAACAGTTGATTGCTGATTTTTCAAAACGAGAAGATTCTCTTCTTGATGAAATTCTGGATAAAAATGAAACTATCAAAAAATTGGATAATTTACTTCTTACAACGGGTCATTCCGCTAAAACAAACAAGATGCTTTCTAATCAAGTAAATCCGATTTTTCATACGACACATAAAATGGCTCTTGGTAACTCACCTCCTTGTTTCCTCAAGAAAGCTCAGAAATCTCAGAATGTGTTGAACAATGGAAAACCTTTGCATGAACCCATAATTGTGCATGATTCTCTTGAAACATTGGAACTATCTGAGGAGAGTAGATCAAGAATGAAACAAAAACATCCGGAAATCAAACCAATTGACTATAACAAATGGAACAAAATTAATGGTATTTCGTTTGTTTCACATAAAGAACAATCAAAGTTTTCCATCACACCAGTTTCAAAACCAGTTTCAAAACCAGTTGCAACTCCTGTAGTTGTCTCAAAATCCTTTTCGAAAATCAAACAAATGTCTTCAAACAATCCTTTTAACACAAGTGATGCCAGAAGCATTTTAGACGATGTTAAAACTAGAATTGGGAGACTTCAAGAGACTGTTAAAACTAAAACTCATAATACAACCAACATCTGGTTTAATAGTTTTGATATTGAACAAAAAAAGTTTTTTGAAACTGAAATTGCCCCTCAGCTGAATAACATCAACTCAAGGGTAATTTATTTTGAACAAGTTTTTTTGAAAGAAACAGCTGACTTTGTCAAGGACCATAAATCCCTGGTAAAGCAAGCTAATGAAAGTGTTGAACACATCAAAGTTTTGGAAAATTTAAATGATTCTCTCTTCGAAGATGTTATGACTACCGATATCATGTCCATTATTTTACAAACATATTATGTTCAAGATCATGAAAGACTCCAGTCTGAGACCTCCGCAATTGTTTCAAAATATGAAAATGCTCTTGAAAAACTTGAAAAAGAAAATGTATCATATTTTAAACAACTTGATCGAAAAACCGAGGAATGCAAGTATGACAAACTGTCGTATGAGCGTGCCTACAAGGACATGCAAGAGCAAAATGTCCTTTTGAGAGCTCAGCTGGGATGTCTAAAAGAAAAGGCTGTGGATACTAAGTCTGCAAAACCATTGACTGAGGAGAATACAAATGTTCCGAAACCAGTTTTTAAACCAAAAATGTCTATTTCTCAGTTTCCTCCAAAAGTCAATGCGAAACATGATTTGTCAAAAACAGTCACTCCATAGACTTTGCCTATTAAAAAAAAATTATCAAAGGTTTTGAAAAAGACAAAGCAGTTGCTGAAAAACCTAAAGTGATTTCACCTGGCATTTCTAGGAATAGTACACGGAATGTGACCAAAAATCCAGTTAAAGAATCTGTCGGTTCTAACGACATGGTCAACAATCACTATCTAGAAGAAGCTAGGAAAAAGGCACAGACTCGAAAAGATGGAATTCTAGGTGCAACATCTAGGGTGATGAATTCTACAAGATTTCAAGGCAGTGCTAGTAGTAGTAAACCATTACCTAGGAACACTCTACAAAAGACTAGGGATTGGCTTGCATCTAAGAGTAGTTGCGCAAAAGAAAATGCTATGCCCTTAGAAAACAACACTAGGAACTCTAAGTCTTTTTTGAACAAGAACCAACTTCCAAAAGACTGTAGTGACAAAGTTAAAGTTGCTGTTTTAAACAAGAATATTGAATTTGTCTGTACTACATGTAAAAAATGTGTCTTTTCAGCTAATCGTGATGCATGTGTCTCACAATATCTCAAGAAAGATAATTCTCGTGCCAAGGCACAATCCACTAAGACTCCAAATAGAAACAAACCCGTTGACAAGATGACCATCAAAAGGAAACCTAATAGGTGGATCTCTTCAGGACGTAGTTTTTCTAAAAATAAGTCTTCCGCTGCATCTGATATGAAAACAACTCCTAGATCTTACCTTAGGTGGATACCCACGGGAAAAGTTTTCAGCAAAATAGGTCTTAGATGGATTCCCACAGGAAAGATTTTTGATACTTGCACCAACACAGATAATAGTGACAATCATTCGGATAAGGAAGTCAGATCCACTACAACCGTTGATAGTGATCACCCTCACCGTGAGGAATCATGTACTTCTAACACTGTTATTTGTGAAAATTCTTCTTCTATGGATGCAGGTACTTGTAAAAGTGTTGGAGGTTCATATACCCCGTGTGGTAAAGAAGAACTTTATGCCAATTTCGCATGTGGAAATCCTTTTCTAGTTCCACTCTTATTTCCACTTTTACTTGTCCCAACTTAATTTCTCTTTCTTCAAATCTTCTTTGTAAATATTTTTTGAAAAACAAAATACAAAATTTGAAAAACCAACAAAAACAAAATATAAAAATATAAAACTTTCAAAAAATACAAAAACAATATAAAATCAAAAATCCAAAAATATTCTTCTCACGACATGTCTCTCGTATAATCGATATTCTGTACGTTTCTAGAAATGTCATTCAACAATGATACGGAAATATACAGATGCTTGAGCGAGAGTTCTTTATATGTTTTCTAAAACATGTCATTCCTCAAAATTTCTTCAAAAAAAATAATGGCTTTCGTATACTTCAGTACGAAACGCGGACTTCATATAATGGCTTCTGAACACATCAGTTCAGGACCCGCGCTTCAAAGAAAGGAAAGTGCTAAACCAAACAAAGGTTTTAAATATTTTTAAAGCACTTTTCCTAAAACAATGGCTTGTAAGTATTTCAGCTTGCAACCCGATCTTTAAAGAAAGGAAAGTGCTACGCAAAATCGATTTTCATAAATATCGAGCACTTATCCTAAAACAAATGAAGATTATTCTTCTCGAATATCTTCAAAAGATTTTCAAAATCTTCTTCTCATCTTGTGTACCATTGATTCGGAATTTTTCAAAAAGATTTTTCAAAATCTCTCACATTTGGTACCAAGATAACTCCCTCTAAACCCTTAATTGATCCTAAATTTTCTGTATGAAAAATATGCTTTCGTTAAGAGGGAGTATAAAACCAGAATTGTTCCAAAATTCATGCTAAATCAGTTTCTCTCCAAATGCTTTTCGAAAAACATATCTTTTAATCATTTTGTTTCAAAAACATCATGGATATGCTATTTTTTAGGGGGAGAAACGTGATTAAAATGTGATCAAAAAGTTTAATGATCGGTGTTTGAATCTCAAATGAGCTCGACTCAGTCGGAACCAATGAATTGACGAGTAATCAAAGTCAGTATATGTACCATTTCGAGAAACTCGTGATAGACATGCACTTTCATGGGTCTAACCTCCTTCTTCTAGGAGTGTTTACATCTTCAAGGTAGTTATTAGAGCTAGTTGTCACCTAAAAACTGACAATGGAACTCTCTAACTAAGCAATGTAACCGTGTCTCGTGGGGAATTGTCTATCATGAGCCGATCAATTCAAAAAAGTTCGAACTCTACCCTCTATGTGCAAATTTCTGTCAAAACAATATAAGCACATGTGAAGGGGGAGTGTTTCTGAAAATATAAAACTCTCGGAGTGTCTCAAACATGTTTTCTATCATAAACACTCTGAGAGATTTTCAAGAAAAATGGTTTTTATAGCAACAATAGGACAGTCATGGAGCTCTAAGGTGACTAAGGATAGGAAATTCAGTCCTATGATCCGCCAGAGCCGGAGGGATCTACCCAAGGACATCACAAATAGTTAGTATTAGAAGTCCTTAGGAATGATTGAAAAAAGCAGTAATGTGAGAAAGGAGAAAGAAGGGGTTGAAGAATTAAAAAGAACTGTAAAAGAAAGGGTGAAAAGAAATAGCCCTCCATAATCAACCTTAGGGCAGAAACCGGGTTCAATTCATCTGCTACTGGTTGTCACTAGATGACACTGGTATTGAAGACCAAGACGTCATGGACCCAGTGACGCACTGCAATAAACCTTCTAGCCACTCAATTCCTCTTAAAAGGATTTGTTTCATTCTCACTGGGAACCCTACATAATCTATTGACCTTCTCTTAGAGTTGGTTGGTATTGAAGAAGGAGACCCTCTCCCTAGTCTCCGCTCAGGAAAACCAAAACGCACTATTGAGTCTAGAGCCACGAGATTCATCGAAAGATCTCATAGGAACACTTGACATGACATCGCTTGTTGTTCATCTATAAGGGCACAAGTGATATATTCTAGAGTCCTACGCAGATCTTAGCAATCTGCCAGAACATTTATGAGAGGTTTCACATTTGTGATCTTCAGTGATTGAATGGACACTCCTGCCAGGGTCAACATCAAGCAGCCTTGACAGCAGGTCACTTCGGTAACTCCCCGTGGATTACGCTTAGTGTGTCTCAAACGGTCTACAAACGTGGGGTGATGCTTCGGTGTACCTCAGCGACTCATCTGAACTGTAGGTGTATTTCGGTACATCGCGTTATCTCACTTGTGGGACTCCAGTTCATGAACGGCCTCTGTGAGAATTAGAGACGTGTTTTCACACTATGCTGTTAACACCCTCGAAATTCAAACTTGTAAGTGCCGAAATCCGCTTATTACTAACCTGTTTTTATGTTTTCTTCTTATGGAAGCTCCGAAGCGGATTGATCGTGCAGATTTTCCACATGCTCATACCAACAACACATGAAAGTTCTCATCAAAATCAAAGGCAACACAAAGTCAAAGATGATTCTTCGTCAATGTCAAAGAATCTACAAAGTTTAAAGACTCGAGAACTACATCATTGGTATCCAAAAGACAAATAGAAGTGTGAGCATGGTGGAGAAAGGCGTGGAGACACCTACACCAACGAAGTGGACAATGGCAGACAACCACATTAACTGATCACAAAGCATGAAGGAACAAAGATTCAAGACTATTCTATATCTACACACAAAGTTCAAGCTCGAGAAAAGTAAAGACCTAATCAAGTAGAGCATCATTTGAATGACCACCCCTTAGGGGGAGATTGTTAGCCTTAATAGTTTTATTAGAAGTGATGGTCATTCACATTTAGGAACTTTGTAACGTGTATTAGATATCGAGCTAGAATAGTCAACGGGCTCGTGGATTGGACTAAGCTAAATGGGTATTAGTTTAGTTAAGCTTGCCTTAATATCCAATCCAACCCATGTCCAAGCCCACGAAGCCCATAGAAAGCCTTTTAGGTTTTATGTTACTTGTACTATATAAAACCCTCAAAGTCTCATTTGAGGGGTGTGCTTGAGTGTGTGTGTGTGTGTGTATTTCATATGAATATTGTTTTCATCTTCTACTCGTTGTCTCTCTAAACATACATACGAATTCATATTCAAGTCACCATCTCTTCATCTTTTCCTTTCTTATTCTTTACGCATAAAGTGTTGGTTTAACGTGGTATACTTGTGTTCGTTAAGTGGGTATTTGTGATAAGGTTGATATATCTAAGGTCTTAACAGAAACAATGATGAGAATCCATAAGTAGAAACAAACATTACACATAAATATCCACAACCACAACATGCATAATATAAATGAAATCACAACGGAACAACCACGAAATATCATAAATATAATCACAACACACGTGAATAATATAAATGAAAATTTCGGCCTACATGGACCGATATCATAGATAGCACAACCGTTCCTACATAGTAGAGTCAACACTTGATACATTTGTTTGTACAACAACCAAAAGACAACAAGTTCTTTAAACTATGTCACATACCTCGTGACTAGGATAATAGTAGTAAAAACTAACATGATACAAGTCTAATCTAGGCACCTCCTGGTGCTCCGTCTGATCGATCCTGCAGCTCTCGAACCTGTGTAGTCAAACTAGCAACCATACCCGTCAAATCACTAATCTGACGATGAGTAGCAGCATCCCTACTCTCCCATGCAGCAATACTCTCACGTGCCAATGCTAACTCATGAGCCTGTCGTTGTAGCTCATCCTGTGACATCTCAGCTCTATCATACAACTCTGGCATCTCCTGCCTCAACTCAGTGATGTGCTCCTGGTTAGCTAACTGCCTAGTCTCCAACCCCTGATAAGAAACATCAATAGAAACTCTACCTATCACTAAACCCTCAATATCCTCCTCCATAGCCTCCACTCGACTCAATGAAAGCTCCTCTAACTATCCTAACACCCTGTCAATCTGTACCTGCTGACTATCTAATCGTGTCTCTAATGTGGCAATGGTAGGCTGTCTAGCAGCAGCAGCCCTAGAACTCTCACCAATCTCAAACCTAGCAGGTGGTGCGGGCTCAGTAGTGGGTGGTATAGGTGTGTCAAGTCGTGCGCGCTTCTTGAGCGACAAGTCCGATATGGGTATAGGATCTCTAAGGTAATAAGATGAAGATGATGATGAGGATGATGATAGTGGCGATCCTGGTGTGAACTAGAGGTCGATGATGATGATGATGAAAGTGGTGATGGTGGGTGAATCGGACTGTGAGTAGGACTAACTGGTGGTGTGGGTGCAACTTCGCCCTCCTCAAAGGGTTCAATCTCAGTGTCGGATACTATGAGTGGTAAGTCTGATGTAGAGCCAACTGAAGATAAGGCTATAGTAGTGTGTGACAAGACATCATTCATGTTAGTGTCTGATGAGACATCCCCCATGTCAGTGTCTGATGAGATAGTGATGGGATGGGAATCTGAAGACATCTCTGTGACAACCGATGTGAAATTAAAGTAAATAACTCGAATAAAATGTGTATGAATCCGCATAAAAAGTGAATATGCACTTATGATGAAATGATGAGATGCTATGATGATGTAGTTATAGTTTAGGGTCAATGATGCAACCTAGTTCTCTATAACCAAAGCTCTGATGCCAATCTGTCACACCCCCAAATTACCTGTTTTGCAGCGGAATGGAATTCCTGGGGGTTGACTGTCGTAGCATCACAGTTACAGCTATATCGAACGACCAAAAGTGTCGTTTAAAAACTCATCGTTTGTTATTTATTTAAAGCATTCAGAGTTACAAAGTTAGGTCCCAAAAGTAGATAAAGTTTGCGGAAATAAGTTTATTACAAGCCAAACGATGTTTTTAAAAGTGCCATAATTTACAAGTGAGACGCGTCGTCACCGCGACTCTACGGAGGGTCCTTATGTGTGCCATGATGTAAATGTCTTAGATACCTGAAAATACATTGCTAAAACGGTCAACAATAATGTTGGTGAGAAATCATAGGTTTATGAAAAATGTTTTATACGACTACACAAGTATAGACAATATATGACAAATATGTCACATAAAAATGTTACAATTGCTATAAGCACATGACACCAAAGCCAGACTGTTCATGATGTTTGCCCCAACAGAGTGTTTGCCAAACAACACAAATTATGATATTAAATGAAATGCATCCGTTTGACCAGTTGGGACCACCAACCCGGATGGAGTAGTCACCCTCAATAGATCTATTCACTCACCCTCGCTTCTTCCAGAATTAACGGTTCATGATTATGAAATAGGGACATTCAATTGGCAATGAGGTAACTTAAGCAATGCAATGAATTTGATATACTTGGTATCGTAATAAAAATGGTGTGCAATGTATTCTCCCCCGTAGGTTTGAAATAAATTATAAACTTCTACAACGGGGCTATGAAAACTCACCTTAACTAGTAAGACGGGAGTACAAGTACAAGAGCGATACAACAAGTATTCACTAAGCAAACCCTCGAACGCAATCTCACTAGACGTGGCCTAAGACAAGTAAAAATACTTATTAATTATTAAAAATCTAAATGATATGCTCAGATAAAAAGGACGACGACTAATTAAGTCACCCACTTTAGACTCATGAATCACATATAATTAGTTCAACATGTTTTGTCAGTCACTTTTATCTAGTGTTTTCCTTAAGAACAAGAATGAATAAATGAAATTTGATTTGTTGATTTTTTTTAACACCGAATAACTTTGTAAAATGATTATTTTTCATTTGCTATATGAAAATAATAGATAAGATTATGAAGGTAGCTTATACCAAAATGTGCAATTTAACCAAAATGCTCACACACTGTACGAGTATACCATCATATTTTTTTATGTTCAAGCTTGAATTTAAACAAATATAAATTGTTTTCATGAGTCGAAATTTTACACATCCAAATTGTCAAATATATTATCTATGTGTTAGAATAACGCTCTACATTTATTTTTTTATTTTTTTTGCAGTCCTATACATGAATTAAAACAAAGATATATAAAGGTTATACCTACGTCCAACAAATTGAGACTTGCAAATTTAGAAGAGAATTCGTAGTTTGTAGGTATGATTTGTAAACAGTAGAGAAGAAAAAGAAGTGATAAAAGTTGGTTCCATTGACTACTGCAATATATTAAAAAGAAGACTACTCTAGGACCTATGCTAAGTTAAGTTATAGGCTTGTCATACCCTTTATTTGCTAGCCAGCACATCGTATAGCTTTAATTTGGTGGCAGCTTGAGGTAAATGCATTATGTAGTTACTAGAATGGTATAGTTCGATCCCGGCAATTACTAATATTTAGCCCTTAAGTCACGAAACTTAAAACCGGGCAACACAAAAATATAATACTTATAAAAATGTCTAAACTTATCAATATACTTCATATTAGTTTTTTTTATATGAAGATGCCAACGTAAAAACGTAAAGTTTTTAAGTTTGGGTGACACTAACTATTTTAAAATAGTTTGAGTATATCATTGAAATTTATTTGACGTTAAATAAAATTGTAGGTCGATGGTACGTTCATACACGAGGGTGCCTAAAGGAAGTGAACAAAATAAAAGATATCGAAGTCATAAAAATTATAAAAATGCATTCATCGCAAGTATCGCAAGTATTGGGTGAATAAATAATTATCGAATCGAACTCACGTAAACCGTTGTAAATATATATATATATATATATATATATATATATATATATATATATATATATATATATATATATATATAACAATATATGTACTAATTAAATTCAAAATATCGAGCAAAGCAATAATATAATTTTTATAGCATTAAAATGAGTATGAAAATATATTAGGACAATTTGTCGGAAGTGTCGGATTAATTGGTCAAAATAAATGATCGTGCGATACCGTTCATTTAATAAATAAATATACGTTAATGAAATATGCAAACCCATGCATGAACTAATATGAAAATGATGTTGCTGATGATATGTAGACTAACTCTAGTCTATATGAAATGTTCTCAATGATGTTCCATGAATACGCAGCTAAACCCTCACGGTTACGCGAATTTGATACTCGTAAACCTAATTTACAAAATGATGAATAATAACCATGAATAGTAATATTTTCAAAGTTTGAGAAATGACCTGAAATTATGAGTTGTCACAATATTGATGCTTGTGTTAGTTTATTTATAGTCAAAGTGCGTTGATATCAATTAACGGTTTTATATAACTATATTCTTATAATTATATATATAAGTTAAATGAAATACCGACTTAATAATGCTCATTATAGATTTTAGGTCGTCAAAATATTCATTTTTATGGAGTCGTGATAAGTTTATAAGTTTTCTAAATTTTTTCCTGGATTTACACTTTTTACCCTTAAGTTTCAAAAAGTACAAGTTTAGTCCCTCAACTTTGGGAAAATGATATTTTGTACCCAAAAATATTTTATACTCAAAGTTTTTAGAAATGACAGGTTTAGTCCCTATACAAAATTTTTTTTATAAAATTGTTTCAAAAATCGATTTTACATGTTTGGTCCTTTAAGTTTCCAAAGTTTCATTTTTGACACAAAAGTTTATATTTCATTTTTACACTAGTTTGACTTAATTGAAAAACCAACCCTTGGAATTTTCATGCATGCATTTACGTATAAAAAGCACCCCTTTAAGTTTCGAATACTTTCATTTTTAACCCGATTATCATGCAAATTGCAAAAATAGTCCGAATATACTTTTGTGACTTACAAACTTTTCATAAGCTTATTGTTAACTTATTTTTAGCTTTTTTTCTTATTCTCACTTCTAATGGGCCGGGCAAAAGGGTATTGGGCCACGGTTTCTGCGTGTTGGGCCTTAAGGCCCAATTGTGATGTTGTTTGTTTTTTGGGAAACGAGGCATAGGAGGAGGGTTCAAAGGGTTTCATAAGTTGGTTTATCGGGTCACAAGTTTGTTTTGGTGCGCTAACAAGATACTCTTGGTGAAAATGGGTGTCTAGTGATATATGACTCGTTGTATACGACTTATAAAAGTGTAATCGAGACCTAAATCTTAGAAGAAAAGGAGTGACGAGGGTTTTAACTTATCAAAAGAAGTTCATACGTTGTAGTATTAGTATCTAGTTATGAGTTTAGTTTTTGAACATATGCAACTTGTCCTTTTTATGTTAGTGTCTCGATAAACATAATCGAATAACTTATGTGTATCCTAACATTTTTAACGTGTGATATAGAAAGGAACAAAATGAAATCGAGTTGTGAATACTTACTACACTCGATATGAGTGGTGATGAAATGAGAAAGGAATGCGAACATGACCAAGACTATACTGTATCTTTCCTTAACCCAAGCCACGAACCAAGGAACCCTTTTGTGATGTTTTTCTCCTCTCCTTTCCTTCGAACCAAAGTCCACAGTGGACGAGTATGTTTACAAGTGAATTGTGACTTATCTTTGTGAGTGAACTTGTGGAATTTAGCTAAGTGTTGGGGGGTCGATTTATAGGAATAACAAGTATGGCCTTTGGACTAAAATATACATGATCTTTGTTTGGTTTTGAGGTGTCTGGAGATGGCAGCCAAATTTTTGGGCATGCGATTGATATGTCAAGTCAGTTTTGAGCATGATGACATAGAACCCAATGGTTAAAGAAGTCAAGGCTAGGTCAAAGTAAGATTAGTGTAATTTTTTTATTGTCTTATGTAACAACTCGTGAATTTCCCTACCGATTTTTCACGGCTATATTTTTTTTCTTTCTTTTCGATCTATAATCACGACAAGTTACGGCTTAGATATAGAAATGAACTATCAAAACCAACGACGCTATGTTTATATCAGTCTTTCGAAAACGTGTCCGAAAATATAAATTTGATATTTTTACTTATTTGGGATGTCGCGTTCACGGTTTTAAATAGCGGGACACAAAATACATATAATAACTCAAATAATACAAGTAATAATAATAATACATTTAATATAACAATTAATAAATAAAACCCTAATACTACCCTATTCCTTACACACAGCCACGCCCCCTCTCCTATCTCTTTCCCACTTTACTTTTTCTTCCCAATTTCCCAGATCTTTTGACTCTCCCTCTTCTGGATAATAAATCACGCCTTCCCTTCTCTCAAAATACCCACCCTCCCTTCTTGATGATAAACATCACCATCACCATGCCACTCACAACCTCTCCTCCACCCTAGGGGTCACGAGTAGGGGTGCTATTCGGGTCGGGTTGGTCGGGTTCGGGTCAAACGGGTCGGGTCCAAGTCGGGTCAAGGGTAAAAATAATATACCCGAACCCGACCCTATTTGAACTCGGGTTAGTCGGGTTCGGGTCAAGTCGGGTCGGGTCCAAGTCGGGTCGGGTCAAGTCGGGTCGGGTTCGACCCTATTTGAAAATGAGTAATTGCATGTAAAAGCAGGGCTGATTTTTGCATTTTGTTAAGGACTGTTTCTAAAATAAAATTAAATAGGGGTGTTTGGAAATTCATTATACATGTTAGCTCCATTGTTTGCTTGATTCTTGCAGACGTGCATGGTTTTTTTGGATGAAGTTTAACTAAGCTAATTGGACTGAATTGGCCATGGATCTAAGGTAACTAAGCTAATTGGACTGAATTGGCCATGAATCCAAATGAAGAGATTTCCTGATCTTGTTCGTTTTTTGCTCGAATAAAACTGTAACACATCACCCCCGTTAACGTTCCTGTTATGGGGCCGACAATATAAACCCAAATACCTTTATACGTGTTGCTAGCCAATGCTGGTCCAATGGTACGTGTTGGGTTCATTGATCCTCCCGATATTGGCCTAAATATTCATTTACAAGTTATATGTTTTTAATGCTAGAACAATATTATTTACTTGGAAAAATATAATTATGGGAATTGATATGTACACATAGGATTTTACTTTGCACACATAAAATTACATGGGTATTATTTGTTTTATTCATTAATTGTATGTGTGCAAAGTAAAATTCAATGTGTACATATCATTACCCTATAATTATATGATCAAAGCTTTACCCTGCTAAGATGGAATTAATGCATACTGCTGATCCGACTGCTATACCTGCTAACTCTCCTACCTGCAACATATTACATAAAACAACATTAATTAGACTTTTAAAGAATACATTACAATTAACATTAAATAAAGATTTAAAAAAAAATAAAAAAAAATAAAAATTCCTAACTCGGGTTAGTCGGGTTGACCCGAACC
Source organism: Chrysanthemum seticuspe (assembly GCA_019973895.1). Taxonomy (NCBI): domain Eukaryota; kingdom Viridiplantae; phylum Streptophyta; class Magnoliopsida; order Asterales; family Asteraceae; genus Chrysanthemum; species Chrysanthemum seticuspe. Next base: position 168,224,144 of record BPTQ01000004.1, on the reverse strand, counting down.
CGACGAAGCAAAGTATTTAAACCCGATACCCGACCCTAATTCGTACTCGGGTTAAACGGGTTGACCCGATTGACCCGAGTTAGATTTTGGACCCGAGTAACCCGATCCGAATTGACTCGGGTCGGGTTCGGGTCGGGTTCGGGTCGGGTCGGGTTGGCCCGAATGACACCCCTAGTCACGAGCATATGTTGGTGAAGGTGAGAAAAGAGCGACCACAGCTGGGGATAGTCTCATTCAACTCGAGATCAAGAAAGCAAGAGTCAAGACTTTCTCTTTATTTACTTATAAAAGGGGACGAATTTTTCAGGTCTAGTCACACATCAAGCACTCACGAAATTAGGGTTTCCAAGATTAGGGGTTCTTGAAATTGATAAAGGGGTTTTGTTAGTTAGATCTTGGGGAGTCCTAATCAAGTTTTGAATTTCTGGGTTCAAGCTAATTTGTGTCCAATTGGAGCTTTTAGTGTTCGGTTCTTAATCTACTAGACCCACAAGCTTGATTGTAAGAAACGCATTTAATTGTTATTTTTTTAATCTATTGAACTTGTAAACTGATTTGATTTGAATTTATATTTTATATGTCGAATTGACATATGTATAGTGTTAGTACAATTTGTGCGACTGGTTATAATGGGTCTGGACGTTGCTTACCGGACTGAGCCATCAAGACTTTGATGGGCTGGTTTTGTACTAATCCAAGTAATGAGAGTGACGTTCCTGCACAAGAAAGGTAAACCGTTAGTCTTACCGTGGGAACGGACCCCACGATTAGACTCCGGAGTGAGAGTAAGTACACATTCTTGAGATGGAAAGTAGAAGTGTGTGTGTGTGTGTAATTATGAGAGAGAAAGTTGTTGTACCTTGTATGGGGATTAGAGCCCCTTTAATAGGCGAGGTTTGCCGCTGGGGCTTCCTGCATTATCGCATATAGTGATTAGTCTCCGGATCCGAACACTTGGCGGACAAGGGTTTTGTTTTAATCGCAGATGTGGATGTAAGAGGTCTAACGGTTGAAGGTTCAGCCCGTTATGTACCTTGCATGCATCTCAAGGTCCGGGCCATAGCCAATTTAGTCATTGGGCTTAATGTAGGCCCAGGGTTTGTGATTCTTGGACCTGAGTCCAAGGTTCGCAATCATTGGGCCTGAGCCTGGAGTGTGCGTATAGTATGTATTGGGCCTAGTAGACCTGTTGTACATACTATACGTTATCAAGTCCCCCAATCTAGTATGTTCATTGCGTGCGGATATTGTCGCATGCGGTGAATGTCACTAGACTTGAGTTGACTAAGGATTTCACCGTGCGTTTTTTCCTTTACGGAAATGCTTTTTTCTACCCTTAGGAATTGCTATACCATCCAGTCCCCCCAATCTAGTATGTGTACTGCGTGCGGATATTGTCGCACGCGGTGGATTTACTTAGACTACTTCTTGCAGATCGATTTCTCTTCCACACTCTCGAAGCGTTCTCTTGACGCTCCCTTTCCTTGGGAAGTGTTTTTTACAACGTGGACGGTTTATGGCTTTTCATGTTCTGGTTGATTTGACTCCGTGGGCCCTCGGTTTTCTACCATCTTTATCCACGCATCTACTATTTTTGATCGTTGGATCAGGTTGCTTTTGGACGCGTGTCCTTTTTAGAGTTTTCTTGGTTCATCTTCATTCCGTGCGTATAAATACCCCTTACTTTGGTTTTAGCCCATTTTTTCTTTTTACTGCTTTTTTGTTGTGAACACCGTTCTTTGATCTGATCTTACCTTTGGCCGTATCCGTCTTCCAATTCCTTAGTCAGGTTAGATTCTTGATTCCCTTTTTCTTTTTCCGTTATGGGTACTTTTTCTTCTACCAAGTCTAAACTATCCCAGACGGCACTTGATAGTTTCTGTGTTGATTATTCGATACCGCTCTTTGTTCATCCAGAATTGCCTGATCCTGACAAAAGTATTGTGAAGCGCCGAATGGAAAAATCGGTGTTTATACCCGTTTCTTTGAGTTTGCTAATTTCCGCCTTCCCTTGTTCTCTTTTCGTGTTTCGATTCTTGACAACTATGGTATTCATATCTCGCGGCTTTCTGTCATCGGTGCTGCTAAGGTTTCTCAATTTGAAATTTTGTGTTTTGCACTTGGTATTGAACCCTCAGTTGGTTTGTTTAGGTGTTTTTATATCTTGTATCAGAGTCATGGCTGGCTTTCTTTTAGTAAACGTGTTGATAGCTTTGGTGTTTGCTATGCCAAGCCCTTGATTGTCTTAAGAGTTGGAACGACCACTTTTTCTGGATTGACTCATTTGCTTGTCCCTCTATTCATCCTTTCTTTATTGGTGAAAATCTTCCTAAGGATGCCACCCCTAGGGATACTGAGTTTGATGCTAAACATGTTGCCTCCCATGTTACCAATGCTTCTTCCTTTTTTAAGTTTCCAGAGCCTTTCCTTTGTTTGGTTGGGTTGAGCCGTAATTATAATTTGGGCAATGACTTTTATCCCGTGTTTTATGATCAAGAGAATCGGGGTGGGTATACCGTATCTACATTTTTCCATTTTACTAATTTATTCTTGTTTTCTTCTGATTTGTGTTTCTTCTTTGTCTGTTTGATGCAGCTATGGATTTGTTGTCTTTGGTTAAGAATAAAAACCCTATGGAGTTGCTTGTTGATACTCGGCCACGGAAGGAGGATGAAGTTCCTTTGCTAAAATTGAGTGAAGGCCGTACTGTCTCTCTTGCCCCTCCTTCCTCTGCTAAAGTTGAGCGTGCAGCTATTTGTTCAGAAATCGGAGTTTTTGACATTGGTTTTGACAGTGGAGTGGCCTCTGGTTCTGGTGGTAAGTCTTCAGAGTCCATTAAGAAGTTGCTAGCTCAAAGTTCGCAAACTCTTGAATATTGTTTGAATGCTTTGCCCACTCATTCTTCTTCTTCACCTTTATTTTCAACTACTCCCATTTGTGAAGCTGGGACATCCACTGAATCTGGCTTTGGTTTGCTCCATCTTGATGGTTCTCCTTCCAGGTTTGGTGTTTATACTTTTGTCTTTTTATAATTCCTTCGTCTTTCTTTATTTACTTGCTCTTTACTTGTTTATTCGCAGTTCTCCTACGCCCGTTATGACGGATGCCGTTGTTACTACTGTTTATTCTGTTGAGAAGGGGAAGAGTCAAGTGGATGTTCCTTCCTCTCTCCTAGGCGGCCTTTCTTCTGTTAGTGGTATTCATCCAATTCTTGATGACCTTTCAGATCTTGATGTCTCGGCTGAGGACATTCGTATTGTTGATGATCCAGACTCTGGTTCTTTATCTGGTGTTCATATTCCGAAATGGAATGTTGTCAAGAGTTCACTTCTTGATGATGTTGATGAATGTCGTGTTATGGTGGACAAGTTCGCTCCTCCTTCCTTCTTTTCCGCTGTCCGTGATATGGGGTATGAGTGTCTCCTTGGTGAATTTAATGTTTCCGTAGCGTGACAATGTGTTATAGTTCTGAAGTTCGTCAACGTTTAGAGTATAATGCCATGGAGCGAAAACGCTTATTGTCTTTGTTAGAAAGTAAGGACGATGAGATTTCGGCTCTGAAATCTAAGGTTGCCAATGTTATTTCTTCCGAGGCATCTTCTGCTGTTGCGTCCTTAGCAGCTTTTGCTACAGAGCTTTCGTCTCTAAAGGACCAGAATTCTGTGTTTGAGGAAGAACGAAATTCTCTTCGAGCCGAGGTAGCAACACTTCAATCATCTCTTAATGCCAAGGATTCTGAGTCATCCACTTTAAGAGCTGAGGTTGCTGTTCTTAAATCTCAGAATTCCAATCTTTCCAGACAAGTGTGTGTCCGTGTTCTCCCCCTCTTTTTATATATATTGTTCCTCTTTTTTGTTTTCCGTTGTCTTCTGACTTTGTTTTGTTTGCAGATACGGATTTTGGAGGAGTCATGTTCGGAGCTTCGCAGCCGAGCTCCATCCTTTGCTGCTTTGGAGGAGGAGTTTTGTAAGATTCATGATTCTAAGATGGCCGGACTTATGCGGAAGGTTGATTTGGCCATTGCTGATTTGTATGCTTTCGTTGTTCACCTTGATGAGGAGTTTTGTCCTCGATTCCTTACGATGTTATCTAGCCGTCGCTGGTTGTTAGCTAACGGTATGAGCCTTGCTGTGTTCAAGTGTCTAAACTCTTCAGAGTATACTTCGGCGATGGCAAAGTTATTGAGCGTGTCGTTGACAAGGGTATGCAGGAAGGCTTAGCTGCAGGCATTATTCATGGTAAAGAGAAAAGAGAGCTTGTTGAGCTTGGTGCATATAATCTTTCTGCGAAAGATCACTATGTTTCCGCTATGAGGGCCCTTGAAAATGTGGAATTTTCTTTGCTCTCCGTGCTTAAGTCCAGCAAGGATGCTGGTATTGCGGAAATTATGGACCTTCTCCGTGTTGATGGGCCTTCCACGAATGCTCCTATAATTGCAGGGTTACAGATAGATTTTGAGCAACTTATCATTCCTGTCTATGATAAGGGTAGTAATGCTGTTATCGGTAGCAGCCCTTTGTCTTGCTCTTTGGAGGTTGTTCGGAAGAGAGTTGATCATGTTAGAAAAAGCCTTGGTACCTATCGGTTGTCCTTTGCCGATGTTTACAACTCTTCCCTTGATCCGTTGTCCGCTCGTAACGTGATTGGTGTGGAAACATCTTCAGCTAGCGAGTTAGCTTCTGTTTGCACTACTTCTTTGCCGCTTGTGCCTCTTCTTGTCAGTACTTCTGATGTTTCCACGATACCCCTTTCTGTTGAAGATTATGATGTTGGTGGGTCCGACACCCCTGTTGAGGTTGCGAATGACCCATCTTTTGGAGTTAGTGAGATCCTTGTTGTTCTGTCCGAGCCTGAAGTGAGTGCTACTGCCTTGGCGCGGACTTAGTTTTTTCTTTTCTTTTCTGGGATGCTTTGTAATCATCTGAACAATGTCTGTCTTTGTTTCTTTTTATGATACTTCTGATAGTTGTAGTCAATTTTTTTTTTATTTCCGCATGCTTTCTTTTTGCGTTGCATTTATGCTACAACTTTTTTCCTTATGCAAGCTCTTGATGCTTTTGGCGTATGTTATTTTCCACTTTTGTGTTGCTATTTGTAACGTTATACGGATATGCACGTTTTGTAATAGTCTTTTGCGCACATACTCTTTTTGTCTGTGCGGTGCTATTTTTAATGTTATACGGATATGCACGTTTGTAATAGTCTTTGGATAATTTTTGGGCTATCCTCCCAGTACTGGGCTTGTAATACCTCTTACGTACTTTGGTGATTATGTTGTTCACCAGTTATGTTATTTGTGATAACTCTATGCTATTCGGAAATAACATATTTGGGTCGTGCCCAATTCTTGTGCTTGCGCGTCTTATGCACTTCAGTAAAAATATTTTAAAGAATAAAATAATGAAGGTAGCTAATCTTCATTTTTTTATTAATTGATCTCATTTTTAAATACATTACAATAATTTATTATTATATATATAAATTCGGGTACACATTTTTCATTGCTAACTGTCCTTACCCTCCTTGATTTCGAGTCTTATAACTGGTGACGCTCATTCCTTGGCGGATCTTTGTTGATGGCCGTCATCATTCTTGGAAAGTACTTTTGAGGTTCCACTTTCCCTTCATATTTGTGAAGTTTCTGTTTTAGTAGTTGTCCGTGGCAGTTTGCCTTGTATGTAGTAGTTGTGATATCCTTTTTTGAAGAAACGTTCTGGCCGGGTTCGCTTTTGCTGACACTGTTACTTATCGCTGGTTTCCCTAGCGCGGGCGTTTTCTTTTTTTATGCTGAGTTCCGAACCCTCCTTCTTGTCTGCTATCCGTTTTTTGAAGGGGTTCCGGTCTCCGCTTCCTCTTGGGGCCGCTATATTCTCCTTGCGGTGTTCCCTAAGAAGTTCGTGGGTTTGCGGTTGTTTCTTGAAAGGTCGTGGTGCTTCCCTTTGTCTGCTGTTTTTTTTCATCAGTGGGCTTGTTTTTGTTATAGGGTATACAACAAGTTTGATAGACCCTTCAAGAGGTTTCCTGTCTGAACCCGTCCTGCTGTGGGGAAGTGGAAGGGCTTTTAGTGAGTTTACTTTTCCGTTTGCAACACTTTTGCTCTATCCCGGCGCCCACAAGCTGACCATTTGTTCCTTAAACCTAGTCTATCCAACCCGATATGCCTGGATTAGTAGACGTACGCTTGTTTGAGGAGCTGGGTTGTATAAACAGAGGAATGAAGGCATAGTTTTCATCCTCTGTTTGTTTGCCTTTCCTGGGGAAGTTTCTTGTTAATTGAGGGGCATTTTACGCATGGCGTTGTGCCCCACTTCCTTTGTTGTCCTTCCCCAGGGACCAAACTCTTCGGACATTCAATCACACCCCTCGACCCCTTTCTCGTGAGATAGTTCCTTCTTCCGCTCGGGAGCCAACTCTTCGGAAGGAACTATATGCACTACTAAAATCTCAAAGGGTTAGTGAGAGCTTTCTTGTTTCAGGTTCTCACCTTTTTCATGCCCTAGGATCTCGGTATGTCCACGCAAACTTCAGTGGACATGGGTTTTGGTGGAAGGAGTGTTGTGAACAGTCGCGGAGGCTGGTTATTAGTAGTCATTTTAGAACGACTAAGTGTTATTAGTTGTCACTTTAGAACATGCTTCAACTGACTCTGCCTTTGCCTTTACATTTTCTTTTTGGGGGATAAAGGTTCAGGTAATGTATGGGTTTTTTAGAAACGACGATGCGGTGGCTATGTGTCGCTGTTGAGAGTCGGCTATATTCCCTTTTTACAAAGCACCTCTTTAGCTTCTTTTTGGTTTCTCGGGGGATTTTTCTTTCCCTCATGTTGTATACTTGTCTTTTCCAAGGAAGAAGTAGTTCTACTCCTCTTTTTTCTACCATTTCTCTTTTCTTTACCCCGCGTATTTATAGCGGTGATTTTACTGTTTTCGCGTGCGTCAACATTAATTTTCATTTACTGTTTTGTTGCTAGGCGCGTGCCTAGGCTCGTAGCCTGAGTGCCTATTGTTTCGGTTGGATTTGACACAACATTTCTCAGCAAGGAACGCGAATCTGTACTGGCAGATTTTCCCTTCTTTTTGAGCATTTGGATGAGGCTTATCCTTTTGCTTCCATCCCTACTTCGCTTTCCAGCCTGAGACCGGATCCCTTCCTTAGCTTTTGCTATTCCCCATCTTTGCCGTGACTCTGCCTATTTCTATCGGTTTATTATTATTTCCATTCACAGTATGGAATCATGTATTTTTGCGCCTCTTATTCCTTTAGTTTGCTACTCCTTTCGAAGCTAACTCTTTCTAGGTTACAGGTTTTTGTTTATTTTCTGGGAACCATGTCCGCATGGTGTTTTCGCGATTCGATTGTTTTGAAGTGGCAATGCACCTTTTTAATGTTTGTATTTTTTTCTTGAGTCTTTCTATTCGCTTTGCCAGTGAAATCCTAACGCGTGCTCGTTTCATTGGCGCCCTTGCATTTCTACTCTCTGCTTTTTCAAATGCAGACACTCTTCTGTGGTGTGTCTTGCTTTTCCGTGCAATTCACAGAATTTCCTTTCGATTTCTTTCTCGGTTGGCATGGTTGTGGAAAGGTTTGTAGGTTTTGCTTTCTTTTGTACCGTTATTTCCTCGAAAGGTTTTCGTGGGTTGCGGAAACCTTGTTGCCTTTCTCTCGTTCTTGGCTTATCTTTAAATCCCCTTTTGAAACTGTGTCAATGATTGGTTGTTGTTCGTTCTATTGGTCGTTGCACCCATTGCTTTTTTCTTTCACGACTTTCTGCGGTTACTTCCCCTTTTAGGAAGGAAGAAGTTATGTTCATCACCTCGTTCATTGACTTCGGGACTCTGTCGTGTAACCGCTTAGTCAGTTTCGGATCAGTGACCGCATGCATGAATCCTGAGACTTTCATAATTTCTGGGGCTCCCTTTACGTTCCTTGTTTCTTCTTTGAATCTTCGTACGAAGTCTTCCGTTAGCTCTCCATCCTTTTGCTTGATATGATGAATCTCCACGGGATCTTTGATACATTTCTTTTGTTGTAGGAAGTTAGTCAAGAAAGCCTCCTTTAGCTTGTCGTAGCTATCTATTGATTCGTGTGGAAGGTCGTCAAACCAGACTCTAGCGGATCCAGTGAGCGTGGAGTTGAACATGTGACACCATGTCGGCATGGCCCATCGTTCCACCTTTGCTGCTGCCTGGAAGATCTTTAGAGGATCCTCAGGGTCTCCGCTCCCATCATATGTTTTCACGTTGGTTGGCATCCGTGTTTTTATGGGCATTTCGAAGTAGCAGATACGTGGAGTAAACCGATCAGTCTCCTTGCAGACCCAGGGTCTGGCCAGGTCACAGTCATAATCATTTGGCTTCCGCTTTTTTACTTCAGACCCTCGGCATCCGCTTCCGTGAGGTTCATCGTTTAAACAGTTATTCGCCTTTCGCGACCGCGTTTTTCGGTTCCATGACTTCCCAACCTTGATCCTATTGGTCGCGATGGAGAACCCCTGCGGTTGCTCCTCTCTTTTCTTCTGGTACTGTGGCGGACTTGTTGCCTGTGGTCTTTGGAACATACAGAAACACTTTTCTCCTTATCTCCGAGTCGGTGGAACACACTTTTGCCTAGCCTTTTGAACACTGTTTCTCTTACGTCTTCTTTCCTTTTGGGTGACCTAGACTGGGTACGTCTTTGGCTGCCACCATCTTGCGATTTCTGCCATTCCACTGCCTCGAGCTGTTTCCGTAGGTCACCACTTGGCGTTTCCGCTCTATGGTAATGTTGGATGTTATGATAATCCTTCCGGATTTCTGCCGCCTTGGCTCTTTCTTCTCGTTTCTAAACTTTCTCCGTCACAATAGGCAAGATCTTGTCGAAATATTTATCACCATACTTCCGGAGGGCTGCGTCGGACGCTGGTCCCTCAAGGCCCGTCGAGACCGTGTGGTTTTCTCTTTCTACCGTACTTCGCAACGTAGATATTAAGGCAGGAGTTGGTCCAGATCTAGTGCTCATGGTGAGTATTTTCTGGAACGCAGTTGTGTACTGGGTCCCATGGATGGCGCCAACTTGTTAGTACAATTTGTGCGACTGGTTATAATGGGTCTGGACGTAGCTTACCGGACTGAGCCAGCGAGCCTTTGATGGGCTGGTTTTGTACTAATCCAAGTAATGAGAGTGGCGTTCCTGCACAAGAAAGGTAAACCGTTAGTCTTACCGTGGGGACGGACCCCACGATTAGACTCCGGCGTGAGAGTAAGTACACATTCTTGAGAGGGAAAGTAGAAGTATGTGTGTGTAATTATGAGAGAGAAAGTTGTTGTACCTTGTATGGGGATTAGAGCCCCTTTTATAGGCGAGGTTTGCTGCTGGGGCTTCCTAAATTATCGCATATTGTGATTAGTCGCCGGAGCCAGACCCTTGGCGGACAAGGGTTCCGTGTTAATTGCAGATGCGGATGTAAGAGGTCTAACGGTTGAAGGTTCAGCCCGTTATGTACCTTACGCGCATCTCAAGGTCTGGGCCATAGCCAATTTAGTCATTGGGCTTAATGTAGGCCCAGGGTTTGTGATTCTTGGACCTGAGTCCAGGGTTCACAATCATTGGGCCTGAGCCCGAAGTGTGCGTATAGTATGTATTGGGCCTAGTAGACCTGTTGTACATACTATACGTTATTATATAGATTGTTGGAATTGAACATATTTTGCAAGTTGTTGTTGTTGTTGTTGCTGTCGTGAAACAAGAAAGGGAAAGACATAAATATTTTTGAAGGTGTTAATTTTCTACAAAATCGGCTTATTCTTGTGCCTAATAACTTACATTCGACTTATATGCAAAATATTCTCTTTGGCTTATTTTAGTATTGCTTATCAGCTTATTCTTATTTTGGTTATTTGGAATCCTCTTAATAAATTATTTTCACTTTCGGCTTATTCCGTACTTATTTTTCGACATAATTATCTTACTCGAATGTTAGTCGACTTGTTTCATTTTCTGTTTATTTTGTGCTTGTTAGGCCAACGAGTCACCACAAGGGTGTGGTGCTCGTTTGTAATACCCCCGGCAAAACCATGACACCACAAGGATGTGATGTTATCGGTTGATCTTGGTCTAACGAGATATGCTCGTGAGGGCGCGCTGGCCTATTTAGCCTCGACTTGTATATGGTTAATAGTGTATTGATCTCTTTTGTTATATTTGCTTTAACGAGATAACCATATAGGGTGTACTCGTTGGGGTTGCCTGGTCACACTCGACCACCCATATAGGGTGTCAATGTGTGCTAATGTGTACGTATGTCCTAGCTGTAACACGACCCGCTTAGGGCGTGCTTGTTTGCATAAGTCTAGTGAATGTTACTGATAACATCAAATAGTCGTGAATATTAAGTGTCAATTTCCCCCGATAATGCTTGTAATTTATATCATTTATATGGATTTACGCTTGTTTTCCATTGTTTTCCCCTTTCAGGTAAATTACGAGCATTGGAGCTAAAGAGACGCGGAAATGGAGAAATATCAAAGATTTATCATAGTATGCTGATTTTGAAGAAGTTACGGCGTAACTCATCTCTCACATTACGCCGTAACTAAAGCGTGACTCAGAAAACCAACTCATCAGAAGGTTACGGCCGTAACTCTCCCCAAAAGCTACGACGTAACTATATTAGGTCAAATGAGGATCCAAGCTGCTGATAACTACGCCGTAACTATTCCATCAACTACGGCGTAACCAAGTATATTGAAGACTACGGCGTAACCACTAATAAGGTTACGCCGTACCCAGCAGATCTAGTTCAAAATACGAAGAAATTGAAGGTTACGGCGTAACTCTTATATTAGTTACGTCGTAACTCAGATCTGGCCTATAAATACCCCATGAATTCCAGCATTTCTAATCATCCCATTCCACACACAACAATCAGAGAACGTGGGAAAAAGCTAAAGGCAGGTCTAGAGGAGCATACGGAGCTGTCTCCAAGGGAGAAATCACTCCCCTACGATAAGCATTAGCATTTTATCTTTTCTTTACTTTCGATTCATGTATTTCGTACCTTTGAATATTGAATTGATTTGTATGGTTAATATGAGCGGCTAAGCACCTCTTGGTGTAGTCCTATTTATGATTCCTTAATTGTTTTTTCTATGTTAACATTACTTCCGCATAATTATTTTTAAGTGTATGCATGCATAGTTTATTGGTAGCTACCCTTGTTTCGGTAGTTTTGAATGGCGGTAGAGGCCAATTGCCTAGGAGATATGACCAACTGACCCTAGGTGAGCGGACTGAGACGGGAAGGGTAAGATATGACCAACTGACGACCCTTTCTACTTGTGCGATTTGACCAACTGATCACCTACCGTTTGGATGAACTTAAGAATTAGGGGGTGAGTGTTTAAGTTGCTAACGCCCGGGCACTCACTATTATAAATCTAGCATGTAGCAGTACTTAATAACTTGGCTTAGGGGACCAGGAACAACAGAACTTATGAGGGGACACCTAACTTCTCTTGTGGTGTCATCTTTGCTGATAGGTTAGGGCGAATTGACCAAATGCTGTCCTCTGGAATTTGACCCCACCTGAAGTAATTGGAAGTAAGTAGACGTAGACATTACTAGCTAGGAAGAATAACTAGGTTAGCACCACTCTCCTCTATTGATTTATCATTTGCCTTTTATCTGCTTTTATTTTTTTTAGTAGTTAATTAAGTAATTCCTTATCAAAACCATTATTAATCTGTGACACCTAGACTTAGTAATAATCCAACACACATAGCTCTTGGGACGACCTCGGTTTTACCGATTACTACACTACGCACGACCGGGTACACTGCCCGTTAGTGCATTAGGGTAGACCATAGGTATAACGAGAATTTATAAATATTAAAACCTGGTCAGTAAAACCTGCATCAAGTTTTTGGTGCCGCTGCCGGGGAGTTATATTAGGATTGCTATTAAGTCTTTTATTTTCATTTTGTTTTAAACTTTTCTACTATTCTCACGATCATTATTCGAGTTTTCAGGTACCATGGAAGTTGTTAACATCGATGACCTCACTCTTGAGGAATATTTGGCGTTGACAAGAGCAGAACAAGGGTCGGGTCTCGTAAGACCGGCAATTAGAGCAGATGTCCGTTTCGAAATCAAAGACCAATTTATGAGGGAGCTTCGTGCTAACCCTTTTTCAGGAAACAATGACGAAGATGCATATGAGCATGTTGAAAATGTCCTATACATCGCAAGCCTTTTAAACATTCCGGTACTTAATAACTTGGCTTAGGGGACCAGGAACAACAGGACTTATGAGGGGACACCTAACTTCTCCTGTCGTGGCATCTTTGCTGATAGGTTAGGGCGAATTGACCAAATGTTGTCCTCTCGAATTTGACCCCACCTGAAGTAATTGGAAGTAAGTAGACGTAGACATTACTAGCTAGGAGGAATAACTAGGTTAGCACCACTCTCCTCTGTTGATTTATCCTTTGCCTTTTATCTGCTTTTATTTTTTTTAGTAGTTAATTAAGTAATTCCTTAACAAAACCATTATTAATATGTGACACCTAGACTTAGTAATAATCCAACACACATAGCTCTTGGGACGACCTCGGTTTTACCGATTACTACACTACCGCACGGCCGGGTACACTGCCCGTTAGTGCATTAGGGTAGACCATAGGTATAACGAGAATTTATAAATATTAAAACCTGGTCACTAAAACCTGCATCAAGTTTTTGGCGCCGCTGCTGGGGAGTTATATTAGGATTGCTATTAAGTCTTTTATTTTCATTTTGTTTTAAACTTTTCTACTATTCTCACGATAATTATTCGAGTTTTCAGGTACCGTGGAAGTTGTTAACATCGATGACCTCACTCTTGAGGAATATTTGGCGTTGACAAGAGCCGAACAAGGGCTAGGTCTCGTAAGACCGACAATTGGAGCAGATGTCCGTTTCGAAATCAAAGACCAATTTATGAGGGAGCTTCGTGCTAACCCTTTTTCAGGAAACAGGGACGAAGATGCATATGAGCAATATGAAAATGTTCTATACATCGCAAGCCTTTTCAACATTTCAGGCGTGTCTCATGATGCTGTTATGCTAAGGGTATTCCCGATGACTCTTACTGAAGCTGCCAGAAGATGGATTGAAAGATTGCCCGTCGGGGCAATTAATACTTGGGCCCTACTTAAAAAGCACTTTATTCAGAGATATTGTCTGCCGTCGAAGATTTCTAACCAGCTTTTGGAGATCCATAATTTTAAACAAGAAGGCGATGAAACATTGTATCAAGCTTGGGATAGATACAACGATCTCCTTTACAAATGTCCTACACATGATCTGAACAACCACCAAAAGGTTAACATCTTCTACAAAGGAATCAACGTAACTACAAGGCAGATTCTGGATTATCAAGGACCTATCCCGAACATGACTCCTACTCTTGCAATTGAAGCTATTCAGAAAATGGCTGATCATTCTCAAAAATGGTATGGCGGAGGAAGCAAAAGAAACCAAGGTGGAAGTTTTGATGGAATTGCAGCAATCGCTAGTAAAATTGAAAGTCTAAGTCGAGATATGCTGAAATTCAGAGAAACCGTTCATGCCATCCAAGTGGGTTGTGAAAGCTGTGGAGGAGGACACCTAACGAAGAAAATATAATTGAAGATGTCATGTATGGAGAAAATCGACCGTTTTACGAGGATAATCGAAATAATAACGGGTACCGTGGAAATTACAACCATGGGCCTTATGGAGAAAGAAAGCCCAGTCTTGAAGAAACAATTAACAAATTCCTGGAAAGTTCAGCCCAAAGACAAAAGGAACAATATGAGTGGTTAAAAGAGTTCCAGGAAAACACTGACAGAAGCCTTTCCAATCACGACACAACCCTAAAAAACCTTGAATCTATGGTGGAAAAGCTTAGTGAGAAAGTAAGAATGAATAACAATAAACCTGAAGGATCAAGACCCTCGATGGAATGCAAAGTCGTTTTTGCTGATGACGGCTCAAAAATACAGGGGAATAATCGCATTGAAGATGCGAATACTGGTGAAAATTCCGTCGACAGTTTAGAGTTACGTCGTAACCTGTCTCAAGAGTTACGGCGTAACTATGTCTTTGACAGCGATCGAGAAGTTATAACTGATATTGATAAGGATGACTCAAGCGAGTTACGCCGTAACCATACATCACAGTTACGGCATAACTGGGATACATGGGCTGACAGCTTTCTCGAAGTAGATGATTCAGGAAAACAGGTAATTAACGGATGGTCCCACGACATTAATTTATGCCCTCTGTCCCCATCTAAAAAGAAATATCACTGGTGCAAGGCGATACCCGTAACTAAGGGGGACTCGTATGATCTATGGGCTTCATGCGACCCTAGAAACGAAACTTGCGACGGGGGAGCCAATAAGGATAGGATCAAGAATAACAAATTTATGTGGGCTGCATATACTGATGATGAAAGACTAGAGAAACTCTCCCTCGAAGATGAAGAGGAGCCGCCTATCACTCACTGGTGTACTCCGATAATCATAACCGACGATGAATCCACACGAGCATGGCCTACATGCAACCCTTTCCGCGAGTATTGCAACGGCGGGGATAGTGAAAAAGAGGAAGAGTGGACATGCCCTCATGAGCTTGAAAGACATAGTATAAAGTTCGGTGATTTGACATTTGATGATTGGTACGCAATACAATTCGGGAATGCTAAGATTAACCCGAATCTTCTTAAAAAGCTAAAGATTGACTACGAGGATCATAATCAGAAAAAGGAAGTGGCTAATAATGACATCTACTGCATAGATGAGCATTTAAGTGAAACTAAAAACAAGGAAATACGCAGTCACTGGTGTGAAAGAATAAAATCTCCTGGGGAAGTTTTCTGGGCATCATGCAACCCTTATGACGATCAATGTAACGGGGGAAGCAGCTTAAGGAGAATAGGGGAAGACGAATTCTTTTGGACCTCAACCAACGATGAGGGAAGAACAATTTTGCCTTGGTTGGACAACCTGGGATTTGATAGTTGGGTGAAAATTAAGTATGGACATGTAGATACGTTAACAAAAGAAAAGATTTGGAAGGAGTACATGAGTAATGAAAATTCAAACAACGAGAGTCCTAACAACATAAGTGAAATAACAGTTGAGGATGACAAAGAGTTGGTAAGAGATGAAAAAGAGGAATGCAAGCGTGTACTAGTGGAGAATCTGCTCGATGAAGAATGGTTTAAAGGTGCAGCTTCTAATGACGATGACATTGAGGGGATTTTAGATTACCTTGAGTTGCAAGGGAATGAGGAATTTACTGACCCCGATGACGAAGTGTATGAGCAAAAGAGGTGCAAACTCCTTGGGATTCCCTACAAGAGGCCACCACCAATTATTGTCAAAAAATATGAGTTCACTCGCTACCACTTGGGACCGGAGGAAAAATTTTGCAAAATCCGAAAGATCGATACTAATGAGTACCTTCGAACTGCCACGAATGTCGCCTGAGTAAGGCATAACTTGATGAAAGACATTGAAGAAGTCGGGCAAGTCCAAAGACCCCCATAGAGCCCCGCGGCTCTGAGTCTAACTTAAAGACTCGTAAATAAAGAAAATTGCTCTTTCGGGAGACAACCCGAATTATCCCTTTCTTTTGTTTTATTTCCATTTCTGTTGGGTTTTATGTTTTAACCATTTTTGCAGGAAACGAGGAAGAGATTGCTGCTGCTATTTGCTTATCTGATCCTAGTTACGGCGTAACTCACCTTTGTGATTACGCCATAACCAACCTGTTGCAGCAGATTTATTATACGAATTACCAATTACGGCGTAATACCATCTCAGTGGTTACGCCGTAACCACTCGCTTTGCATCTTATGTCAGGTTTTGCCAGTTACGGCGTAACTCCCTCAAAGAGTTACGACGTAACCTTCCTCTGCTTTAATTCTTTCATTTTAAAACACAATAACCTTGTATTAGTATTTTAAATGAACTTTGTGGGTATGTTCCCTGTAAACCCTCACGAGAGTTCACTCGTCCACTTGGAACACCAAGTGGTTTAAAAGGCTTGTTGCATATGCTAAATGCAACCGTGATTCCTACGAAAGTGAGTTAGGTTTGTTTTTCATTTTTCATTTTTTCTTTTTAGAATTATGCTTGTCGGTAGTGTGATTTCAGGGATTGAAGTTTGTTCATGATGCTTATACGAAGGCACGTCTCTTTTTCGTGGGCCTTCTTTCTTTTTGGAGCAAATTTCAGGGAAGTTCTCGCTCTAATTCTACTTTTCTCTTCACCTTTATTTAATGCTTAGTACAAAAGGGACTTTGTACAATTTAAGTGGGGGACGGGAGTAGAATTATCTCTTGAACATTATTTTGCCCTCGTTTTTCTAGTTTATTTTGAAAATTATGCCACTTTTAAAATTTTGACATGTTTTTCCTAACCTTTAGCCGAGCACATACAACCCTTGATATTATATGGTGAGATTAGCCTTATCCGTTTCCAATATTTTACCCCAAATCCACCAAATTATGAGTGTGCCGGTAGCTTGTAAACTTTAGAACTTGGCCTTCGCATCATTTCGAGACCATAGACGGGGTATGTTGAGTTAGCTCAATGTATTTGGACTTTTCAGTTTAAGAATGCAATATTATAGGATTATCACCCAAATAGCCTACCATTGTGTGTCTATCAGTTAGTCACCTCGACTTCTCGACCCCCATGTGAAACCCTTTTGTTGCACTCACCTTTAGTGCAAGATACCCCTAGATACACCCATCTGAGTCATTCCTTTCATTTTGTTAAACCCAATATATTGTTTCGATACACCTATACACCTTAGCCTACCCTGTAGTCTTTATTTGTGATTGGGAAGTCATCATTTGCCTAAGTTCAAGGTTCAAGTGGAAAGGTTCGGAAATCACACTTGCGTCGATGACATATTCTTGAAGATCATTGAAGACCCCACGAATTCCCATTGTTCATCTCAAGTGGGGGGATATTATGTTATTATAGTTATGATTCAAAAATAAAATGATTCGAAAAAAAAAGTGATTCGAAAAAAAAAATTGTTATGTTATTTAGTTATTGTAAAGTGCGATGTTATAAGCATTGTATTATGAGCTTTATAGATTTAGTATCTAGGAGGCCACCTCGGTCACATTTGAAGAATGGAGTTGGTAATTATGCCAACAGTTGAAGAAAAGGTAGTGTGACCATCACGACGTTCTCTAATGACACATCTACCTAGTATTTTATGATCCGGTTTCTTAACTTCAAACCTTGAACTTTGGGCGGATGGTAAGTGGTGATGACTTGGTTATAGATCTAGACTATCTGTTTGATTTTTATTTTACACCATTTATATATCCCATGTCTTATCCTACCCTTTAGTCATGAAGCGTGTCTAGGTGATGCAGCGAGCAATCTTTGGTGTCTTGGCCATGAATTTGGTCATGTATCATTGATTTTGTCCACTTTTCCGTGACATGTTAGTAATGACGAGTCACCCCTTAACCTTTGTCGTGTCTACCCATATTGCCTTCAAGAATTGTTTAGCCCTTAACTCTAGTGGTGGAGATTTGTGTAACCGCCAAGCTTATGATAGAATACATGCTATGACTGTGCGATTGAGTGATCACCCCGAAATTGACACTTAGAATAGTTGAGAGATTTGAGTGTTTTGTTCCCATTTCGTGAGGTGTTCGGCTTTGTTTTATTCTAGCATAAGGGATTTGTAAACTTATATTTTCCAGGTTATGGGAGATATCTTTTTAGGAATCTTTCTAATAAGGTCTACTTGAGGGCAAGTAGAGTTCAAGTGGGGGGATATTTGATAACATCAAATAGTCCTGAATATTAAGTGTCAATTTCCCCCGATAATGCTTGTAATTTATATCATTTATATGGATTTACGCTTGTTTTCCATTGTTTTCCACTTTCAGGTAAATTACGAGCATTGGAGCTAAAGAGACGCGTAATTGGAGAAATATCAAAGATTTATCATAGTATGCTGATTTTGAAGAAGTTACGGCGTAACTCATCTCTCACATTACGCCGTAACTAAAGCGTGACTCAGAAAACCAACTCATCAGAAGGTTACGGCGTAACTCTCCCCAAAAGCTACGACGTAACTATATTAGGTCAAATGAGGATCCACGCCGCTGATAAGTACGCCGTAACTATTCCATCAACTACGGCGTAACCAAGTATATTGAAGACTACGGCGTAACCACTAATAAGGTTACGCCGTAACCAGCAGGTCTAGTGCAAAATACAAAGAAATTGAAGGTTACGGTGTAACTCTTATATTAGTTACGCCGTAACTCAGATCTGGCCTATAAATACCCCATGAATTCCAACATTTCTAATCATCCCATTCCACAAACAACAATCAGAGAACGTGGGAAAAAGCTAAAGGCAGGTATAGAGGAGCATACGGAGCTGTCTCCAAGGGAGAAATCACTCCCCTACGATAAGCATTAGCATTTTATCTTTTCTTTACTTTCGATTCATGTATTTCGTACCTTTGAATATTGAATTGATTTGTATGGTTAATATGAGCGGCTAAGCACCTCTTGGTGCTGTCCTAGTTATGATTCCTTAATTGTTTTGTCTATGTTTACATTACTTCCGCATAATTATTTCAAAGTGTATGCATGCAAAGTTTATTGGTAGCTACCCTTGTTTCGGTGGTTTTGAATGGCGGTAGAGGCCAATTGCCTATGAGATATGACCAACTGACCCTAGGTGAGCGGACTGAGACGGGAACGGTAAGATATGACCAACTGACGACCCTTTCTACTTGTGCGATTTGACCAACTGATCACCTATCGTTTGGATGAACTTAAGAATTAGGGGGTGAGTGTTTAAGTTGCTAACGCCCGGGCACTCACTATTATAAATCTAGCATGTAGCGGTACTTAATAACTTGGCTTAGGGACCAGGAACAACAGGACTTATGAGGGGACACCTAACTTCTCCTGTGGTGGCATCTTTGCTGATAGGTTAGGGCGAATTGACCAAATGTTGTCCTCTCGAATTTGACCCCACCTGAAGTAATTGGAAGTAAGTAGACGTAGACATTACTAGCTAGGAGGAATAACTAGGTTAGCACCACTTTCCTCTATTGATTTATCCTTTGCCTTTTATCTGCTTTTATTTTTTAGTAGTTAATTAAGTAATTCCTTATCAAAACCATTATTAATCTGTGACACCTAGACTTAGTAATAATCCAACACACATAGCTCTTGGGACGACCTCGGTTTTACCGATTACTACACTACGCACGACCGGGTACACTGCCCGTTAGTGCATTAGGGTAGACCATAGGTATAACGAGAATTTATAAATATTAAAACCTTGTCAGTAAAACCTGCATCATGTTTTTGGCGCCGCTGCCGGGGAGTTATATTAGGATTGCTATTAAGTCTTTTATTTTCATTTTGTTTTAAACTTTTCTACTATTCTCACGATCATTATTCGAGTTTCCAGGTACCATGGAAGTTGTTAACATCGATGACCTCACTCTTGAGGAATATTTGGCGTTGACAAGAGCAGAACAAGGGTCGGGTCTTGTAAGACCGGAAATTGGAGCAGATGTCCGTTTCGAAATCAAAGACCAATTTATGAGGGAGCTTCGTGCTAACCCTTTTTCAGGAAACAGGGACGAAGATGCATATGAGCATGTTGAAAATGTCCTATACATCGCAAGCCTTTTCAACATTCCGGGCGTGTCCTCCTCTCCATATCACACGCAAACACATGAGACTAGAGGGGTTGCATCTTGTTTTGTGTCTCTTGTTTGATGCACTTGGTTTGCTCGACCGGTTCTCAGAACAAAAGAAAAATAAACACAATATTACTACTAGCCAATATTGTGTGTACAAAATATAATTGTGATGTTTGGGTTTAGGGGTGGGAACCGGTTAGGCCTACAAGAAAAGGAAGTGGGTTGGACTTGTATTTGGATTATTGAATCGGTTTGGAGGTGTATTGGGCTCGTTAGGGATCGGATGGACGAGGCCCAAAAGAAAACTAGTGAGAGGTGGGGGCTTAGGCCCGATTCGAAATAAAAACAAATAAAGTTTTATTACTTATATATTTTATATAAAGTTTATTTATATAATTTAAATAGTTAATAATATCGGGATCGTGGGAACTTTGTTCGGGTCACAATGGTACAATTTTGAGCATTTGAGTTGCGTTTACTATGCATATGCCAAATGATATGCAATAATGATGTTCAGAAAATTTCATGGTGATATAATCCGTGCTTATTCATGTTTAAGTTGATAATTACAAATGAAATTTTCTTGGAGCTTACACTATAATACACAAATTCAACGACACACGTGTATAAAGAAGCTTTATTTTGCTTTTGAAGTAAAAACATATACTTTGTATATTCCTTGAAAACTTTTTTGCCATTTTAAACGTGTCTTCTTTCGCTATAGTAACATATGTCAACGATATTTATAAGACATAACACACACAAAAATATAAAAAATTTGTAGACCGCTCATCATTTAAATGAATAATGTTGTTCATTAGAATTTTTTGTTGATGCAGAAGTATGTTCATCAGTTACTGTCAATTATTATTCATCATATTTTTGTTCATTTAATCATCAATTATGGTTTGTTCATCATGTTTTGGTTTCATTTAATCATCGAAAATTGATGAACAAAACAAAGATTGATTGAATAATAATTAGATGATCAAAAACATATTGAACAAACAACTGATGAACAAAAAAAAAATAGCGTAGGACAATAACTGATGAACAAAAACAAACAAAAAAAAAACTAATATTCATTAACTAAAAATCATAAAAAAAACATGTTAATCAACTAAAAAATATATATACATTGAACAAAAAAAGCATAAACTGATGAACATCAGATAAAAATAAGCGAATAACAAAAAAACATAAACTGATGAACTTCTATTTACCTAAAAGCTAAAATATAAACAAATAAAATTCATATACAAAAGATAGTTAACATGTTCATCAACTAAAAAAATATAATAGAAAAAACATAAACTAATGAACATCTGATAAAAATAGCAGATAACAAAATATACTAAATGATGAATCTAAGATAACATAATAGCTAATATGTTCATTAACTAAATAAAAATATAGTAGTAACAAAAAAGCATAAACTGATGAACCTAACATAAAAATAAGCAGATAACAAATAATGTACTAACCTGGATGAATATCTAACAAATTATTCATTAAATTAAAATCTAATTAATAATAGAACATCAAATTACCTTGATTAAACTGATGAGCATCATCAATGGCCATTAGAACCTGATTCGACGGTGAAAATCCTCAATTTTTATCAGATTAACCGATTGCACGGTTAAAAACCCTAATTTTTTCCGATTAATCGATTGAATGGTTAAAAACCCTATTTTTTTCCAACTAACCGATTGAACAGTTAAAAACCCTAATTCTTTCCCGATTAAGCGATTGGATGGTTAATTCGTGATCGATATGACAATTAACACGATTTGAAGAACAATTACTGATTCAAATAAACGAATATTAACCCCGTGGATTAGTCGGCCAAAAGGTCGGAAATCATGGTTAAAAAAAATAAAATAAAAAAATAACCGAATACTAATGGAGAGCAAAAGGCCCTAATTTTGAAAAATATGAACAAATGAAAGAATGAAAAAAAAATTAAGTTGAATGAATGAATGAATTGAATGAATATCATCGTGAAAATTTCGTTTATATATTTCCGGAAAAAATGATAGTAATCAAAGAGAATAAAAAATAGAAAGAGAAATGAGAAGAGAAAGAAAAAGAGGGAAAGATGAGTATACCGCGGGAGAGAGTAAATATATAAATGTCCTTCGGGAAAAAAGGGGGGCACGTGTCAATAGCTAGTTACTTTTTAAACTTTTTAAGTTTAGGCCACTTTGCAATAGATCCAATACCTATAATAGAATTGTAATTATAGCACTAGAGGATTGCATGCATGTCTATGTAGTATAATAGCTTAGACCATAGGGTATCGTAACGATGATGCCCGCCAGATCCAACGTGGAAGCCAAAGTGGCGCCGCCACCCTCGTGCCACCATACCCCAACCACCTCTCGCCACTTCCCAAGCCACTTAAGTGGCGAACGTCATTTATTTTATTTTATTTTATTTTTTTGTTAAATGTGTGCGATCAGCTTTTAAATGGAGAAAATGATACATAATTTGATGTTTTAAAAATGAAGAAGATGATACAATAACAAACTTCATAATCTGTTAAACGTTGCTCTTCTTGTTGAGGACTTGAGGGAGGCGACATAAAAAGTGGTAGGGAAGCCCTAAAAGTGTTTTTATATAGATATCTAAGGTTTGTCTTTAAAGCCCATTGCTTATCACTACGAAAGTTTTCTAAAAAATCCTAATAACCTTTGATAATCATAATTGTTTGTTCTCATGGAAGTAAATTGTTTATATCAATTAATTAAAATAATATGTTCAAGAAAAAAAAAAAGAAAAAGATTTAAGATCATTTGAGGACAAAAGATTCTTTACATACCAAGGGATCAATCTCCACCCTTCATTTTTATTAAATCTAATGGATGAGATTAATCTCAACAATTAAAAAAAATCCATTTTCATCATTTTTTTTTCAAATATAAATATCTTTCAAACCGTTAATCGTCAAGCGAAAAAAAATATATCATTACGACGAGCATTTAATTATCTTTCTATAGATAGACACTTTGATATACTTTCGACAAAAAAAAATTTTCATGTTTTTCACGTTTTTTTTTTAAAGTTTTTTTCGTTTTTTTACGTTACTGAAATTTGTATGAAAAAATCATATATGATTTAACACTAATTTGAATACCACATGTGATATTAGTGTTAAATCATATATGATATGTATATCATATGTGATTTATCATATATGATTTAACACTAGTATCACATATGATATTACATATCATATGTGATTTAACACTAATATCACATGTGATCTTCAAATTAGTGTTAAATCATATATGATATTTCATGCAAATTCCAGTTTCGAAGAAAAACGAAAAAAATAGACGAAAAAACGTGAAAAAAACGATTTTTTTTTTCTTTTTTCGAAAGTATATCAAAGTGCCCGTCTATAGAAAGATAATTAAATGGTCGTCACGATGGTGTAATTATTTTTGCTTAACGATTAACGGTTTAAGAGATATTTAAATTATAAAAAATAGGTGAAATAATAAAATTCTTTTAATCTCAACCATTGATTTCTTTTTAGATGGATGGTGGAGATGAGTCCCTTGGTATGTAAGAAAAGTTTGGTATGTAAAATAACTCTCATCGAGTTTCAGTTGGTTAAATTGCAAACCTTAAGTCATTTGTAGACCTTCTCTAACTAATCAGCAATAATTAATCATTGGAAATTTTGTCATGGCAGTACTTGATTATCGTTATAATGTTGCATCCTTGTGTGATGTATACTACCTCTGTTGCAAAGTTAGAGTCTGGTCAGAAAACATACAAAATTGATCGCTTTATATAGATGTAACATTATTGTTTCACACATTTCACTCGAGCACACAATGCATATATCCAAAATAATACTACAAAGAGCTTTTGCCTAAACAAGCATGTAATATGTAGATATAGTGAGTTCCTAATGAACCATTATCATATGCTTTGTTCTATGTTGGGAAATTTCCCTGCTAACTTGTCTTTCTCAGTAATCACTTAATCTCTCTCTTTTGGTGACGGTGGTTTTGGACTAGAAGACTTACCACCGGTTATTGCCTTCTTCACCTTGGCGATTGAATGCTTGACCTTTGAACCAACACCTGACAATATATTATGGGATTTCTTGTGAACCTTGACTTCCATATCTTTTGATGCTTCTACCATAACCGGAGTTTCTGAGCATTCACCCGAATTTTCATTATCTTCGTTATCCTCTTGTTCTTCATTCTCTTCGTCTGTTTTAACTCCACTGTCAGCAATTTCTTCTTTTGTCGGCACTGCTGACTCAGACTTAACTTCTACATCACTCATTTTCCCACCTTCTTTTGTAACTTCACTGCTACGTTGTGGTTTGCTGCCTGGAGCCTTAATAGCTTTCAAATCTTCTGGCTCTGGAATTGACAACTTTGCAGTTGGCTCCCCTTGCGCATGTGATGCATCTACATTTTGAGCTGATATTTTACTCTCTATGCTCTCATTTTGAGGTGGTTTAGCTGAAATTTCATTTTTTGGTATTTCAGTCTCTATTTGACTTATCTTTATAACATCACCTGTTACACCTTTATGTGAAATATCCAAATCCTCCGTAGCTACAGTATTCACAGGTGCGTCAAGTTCCAATGGTTCCTATAAAGATTACAATTGTATTAGTTTATAAGGTCATTGTTACATAGTTGTGACCTTGTTTATTTTAAAAGCCTTGTTTTCTGACTCTGCAATTTATGATGATGATGTTACCTGCTTTATTCCAGAAACCTCTTCGGTAGTTTTGCCTTTGTCGCATGTTGACCCAAGATTCATTTTTTCATCCGTTGCATCCACAGAAGATGGAACCTCAAGGTCCACACTCCTAACTTCAAGTTTCGTTGAGGTACAGTTAGGAACTGGCACATCCATGTCAGACTGCAATTCTACATCTGAACTTTTCACCTGTTTAAGAGCAACACATATATGACAATATGATAAACAGAATTGAACATGCATGATGAAGTTGAAGAAAATTTCATACATCTTCGATATGAATTGTAGCATCTATGTTTTTATCTGCTTCTTTTTTATGTTCTGTTTGATTTTCATGGTTAACGGATGGCAACGTTGCTTCTTCTGTGTTGAGATACTGTGGTTCAATATCCGAGCAATCTGCATTAACTACATCGACAATTGCTACTTTGGTTGTAGGATCAACATCCTTTTGAGCATCTTTTACAGAAGCTTCCTCAGATTGTTCTTTCTCTTCTGATAGTAGAACGGGTGAATCTTCGGTTTTTTTGTCGACTGATGTTTGTTGTGAACCACTGTGCATGAGTTCTACTTCCTCCTTGATCTCAACATCTGATGTAGTACTGAAGATATGTCCTTGAGGCTGTACCACTTCTCCCTCTTTATTCAGCAGATCCTCAATGCTGTTCTGTATTCCTTCACCGGATTCAGAACTCAAATTGGGTGCTTGAAGGATTGCATCTTTCTCTTTAATCTCGTCTTCATTCTTCTCGTTGGCGGTTGCAATATCTGAATCATGTTTCACTAGAAGAATCTTGGGGGGAGCTTCTGTGCTCTCAGTTACTATTTCAGAAGCTTCAGATGTAAATTCACAAACTTCAGTTGGCTTTTCAACCGTCCGTTTTGGATCTAATGATTTTGCTTCCTCATCGATGTTATCTTCAATGATTTTGCTTTCCTTGGGTTTTTCATCTTCCTGAAGAACCTGTAAGTGAAGATGATTTAATATAACTTAGGACCAGAACTGTTTTGAACTAATACAAGAATGATTCACTTGTATCACTGCTTGCTTTGTGATTTTACCTCTTCTGTTTGTTGGAGATGCTCATGTACCGTCACTTCTGCCACTGCGTCTTGGTTAGACTCTTCAATTGCCTTCTCTTCTGCTTTAGCTATTACTTCGATATCTTTCTTGGTATCAATATCTACATCCGCGTCCAATAACTGCATTATAAATGAGATTTAGCTTTCTATCTCCATCAGGAACGTGTATAAAAATATTCATATAATATTTTATGGCCCTCGTGCACTTGAATCAGAGATTTCCCCATTAATGATTTCAATTTAAATTATAAGAAAAAAAAGGGTAGGATTAAAAGAATTATATCAGCATCAAGGGTTAACCATTTACCTTCTCATTTGATTCTCCTCCTGTAAGTGTTTCACATTTTTCGTTCGTTGCTTCTGGATGTTCACACTTTATCCCCATCTTGGGCAATGTTTCGGGAGTTTGTACTTTAGATATCAGTTCGTTGGCCTTTTCTTCCTTCTCAAGATCGAGATTAGGTGTATTTTCTGTGTCCTCGGTGGCTTCTTCTTTTATGGTGTAAGATGCTTTTGACAAACGACTGAGATCTTCTACAGCTTGTATATCTCCTGATTCTGTTTGGCTTTCTGCATCAACCTGTTCAATCCATTTAATATTTAGTTTATGATCAATATTTAAAGCTTATAACAAAATGGATTCTAACTAATGTCGCAGGGGAAGTAAATTGGCATCTGACCTCTTCTGTTAAACCCTTCTCTTCTGTAGTTAAGTCCCTACTCAACTCTCCTTCGCTTTTAAGATGTGCTTGCTTGACATTATCCTCTTTTGTATCTGGTGCACTTGAAATACAATTACTGATTATCTTCTCTTCCTCTACATTGCTTACATTCGTATGCTCAGCTGTTGCTAACATAATGCAATTTTCTTTGACTTTCTGGTCTTCTGAACCCTCGAGTACTTCACTAACAGATTCAAGAGACTGTGTGGGTGGTGTTTCACTTTCTGACAGACATGCAGTTATGTTTGAAGAATCAGCTTGAGGCTCTATTGTTGCCGCACCTTTTATAGATGAAATTTTATCTACATTATCATCTTCTAATGTTGACTCGCAACTGATATCTTCGGCAGCCGGTATACCCTCTTGTCCTATCTGGCTATCTACTATCACTTCTGTCACCTCATGGTTTCCATCAGGTATGGGATCTGAGTATGATAGCTGCTTCAAAAGTTCTCATGTTAAGATATATACACATTAAGAAAGTATTATAGTATTATTATTTTCTTGTCAAGCTGCATAAATTTCATGTAAGCACTCCTTGGATGAACGGATACATAAGACAAATTGTATTAATTCTTACTCACCTCTTTGGTCAAGACGACATCTTTCACCCTTTCACTGCAGTTTTCTGCACTTGTAAATTGATTTGCTTGTGTAGCTTCCTCGTCCAGATCGTCTTTTTCATACACTGACTGATTCTTTTCACTACCGATGTCTGATTCCTCTTGTTGCAGTATCGTTTCCTCAGTATGATCATCGGTCGTTGATTCATGTGTGAGTTTTTTCTCTCCACATGGTTCAAGAATCTATTTTACATAAAGAAAAGGAAGTATTTAGATGCAGTTAAATAGTGGTAAACTAAAAAAAAATGATTTTTATGGAAGCAGCTATGTTTTTTGTAGGCAAAAAACATATCTGTTGAGTAAACATGCTATATTTAGATAATGGAAGAAATGATGTTCATATCTGTAAGGGTGCTGTTTCCAGTCTTACCTGATCACTTGATATTTCTTTCGTTACAGTAACTTGTTCTGCATCCATGTGTGTTTCTGTTGCTGAAATAATGCACTCTTCTTTCAGGTTTGGCTCTTCTGTTTTGGGCTCCACTTCAGCGATTTGTACTTGCAACACAGATTTAAGCTCTTCTGTTTGTAAGTTTTCACATTCTGAAATTGAAGTGTGTGTAGTTGTTAAGATTTCAGATGAACTTGAGGGTGTGATGTCTTCTTGAGGTTCAATATCCCTTGTGCTTTCGTCTAAAACTGTGTCCTCTGTACTATCGTGGGACAAATCTTCTTTCTCTGTTGTGGTATCATCTTCTTTCTTTTCCAGGATTTCTTCAACAATTTGAACCTCAGGTTGACCAAGCTCGTCTTTCTTTTCTTCATCTTTTACAGTCTCTTCATTAGGTTTTGTTTCTGCTGAGCTGCAAACATCAGTGGTAATGACATGCAGCAACCCATGTTGCTCCGTGTTTTCGTTAGTTTCGACAGTAGATTTCTCATCGTCCACACCTTCTTCAGTTTCAGTCTTTTCTGTGATACTCTCATCAGGTTCCTCCTCGACACCTTCTTTCTTGATTTCTACTGGCTGTTCTGTTTTCTGCATCCAAGTAATGTCAAAGAATATTAAATATAACACAAAATAATTGCTCAAAAATTTATAATGTGACTTTTAAGGGAATTGTTTCATATGTCTAACCTCACTACTTGCAATTTCTTCCATTACAATTTCTTTTTCTTCTTCCACATAACTAGTTGTTGAATTAACACACTCTTCTTTCAGCTTCAAATCTTTTGACTCTGGTACCACTTCAGGGTTCTGTACTTCAGATACCGACTCAACATTTTCTACTGGCAAATCTTCTCTTTCTGATTTTGTCTTGTCTGAATTTGAAGCATCTTCTGTTGAAGTTTCTAAAAAACTCGATGGCATGATATCTTCTTGAGGTTCTACATCTGTTGTTTCTTTTGTATCGATAGAATTTTCCTTTGATACGTCACCAATACCACCAATTTGTTCTTCAATGGTTTTATGCTCTAATGTGGAAACTTCAATCTCCCTTGTTCTTCCATCTACAACGCACTGTTCTTCTTTAGTGTTGTTCTCATTATCCTTTATACTGCCGTGGGATAAATCTTCATTCTTTCCTGTGATCCCGTCTTCTGTCTTTTCACTTATTGTTTCAGTTGGACATGCTAGAATCTCCTCTTCCTTTGGGTGTCCAACCTCCAATGACATCTATTTAACATTTTTTTTTAGTATAGTGATAGATAATCTAGTACAAGAAAGTCGATATACAGATCATATATAAGAGAAAAAAAGAGGTCTATTTAGGTTACTTCTTTACCAACTGACCTTTTCAGTTTCTATGTACTGATCGTCTTTCTTGTTGAGTGTAGCATCTTCTGTTTCTGCGGCTAAAGGAAACCCTGCTTCTTCATACGACGTTTCAACGTCTGTCAGAATCCCTTCAGCTGATTTACTTACATCACCTGTCACAAGAATATCTAGTTTCAATAATAATGCAGAAGGATTTTCAAGTATTTGATCTAGTTACGATTAATGAATCTCACCAGTCGCTTCATCTTTGTTTTCTGCTACTATCTTTTGAGTTTCACACTCTAATCCATCATCAGCTTTACCTGCTTCATTGTTCTGTTTTTCGAAGAGAACCTCTTCCTTGTTGTTCCCTGAATCTGTTTCATCTTCTTTAGAATTTTCTTTAACGACTTCCGAACAAGAGTCTACCTGTTGAGCGTCAACTGATTTGTCCTCTGCTTCTTCCTGAAGGACTTCTTTAGTCATTGCACTCAGATCCTGCACCTCCTCGATATTGGCTACTGTTGTAGCATTTTGACCAATGTTTGTTTCTTGTATATCCTCATTGGATTCATTTTGTGAGCTTATTACATCTTCATTCTTTATCACATCATCATCATTCTTCTCTTCAGTTTCTGTAGTTTCTTCTTTGCCTTCATCTTTGGAAGGAGTCATCGCTTTCTCAATTACCTTTATCTCAGAATTGTGAGAAAGATTCGGAGCTTCTACATATTCAATCTTCGCAGAGCTAGTTTCTTCACATACCTCCTTGACAGTCTCCTCACAAGCCTCCTCTTCGGTGGTCCTTTCCAGAGATTCTATTTGTTGCTCCACTCTTTCCTCTGGTTCAACACTTGTTCGTATAACGTCATTATCTTCCTTTGTGCTTTCTCTGATTTCTACAAATTTTTGTTCATCGCCTTCATCCTCGCACTTTCCTGGTAAATCCACTTCAGAGACTGCAGCTGCATCCTGTGAGCATGTAACCTCATCCTTTTCTTGGTCTTTATCTGATATTTTAAGCTCTTGTTCTGTTTCTTGAACTTCATCTTTGCTTAAAATTGATATTCCCTTCTCATTTTGATTCACATCTGAACTGTTGGAAAGGTCTATCACTTCTTCAGATACGGTATTATGGAACTCCTTCTCTTCAGTTTGTGTAGCTTCTTCTTGAGCTTCTGTCGGCGTTGAGATACACACATCCTTTTCTTCACTTGGTTTGATTTCTTCGATATGTACCTGTTGCTCGTTTTTTGATGAAATTTCGTTGACAATTTCCTTGGGCATTTCTCTATCCTCAAACTCGCTTGCCTGTGTGAAGAAGTGGTTTGAGTATATGAGAATAATGAAACACACGATAGATGAGTATAATATAAATTTTAAGAACAATCTTTGTAGAAACTTATTTTTATGTTTTTTCAAAATTTTATGATCAGGCAGTTGGTATAGATTATAAAATAGCAGAGTTTATCTGAAGTATCCCCACCCCCACCCGCCACCTTGAGATCCGACCAAACCAAAACATTAATTTTTGTTTTGAAGAGGTAAAACATTAATTACCTCTTGAGCATCAATTGATTTGTCCTCTGTTTCTTCCTTGAGGATCTCTGTAGCTATTGTACTCAGACCAGGTCCCTCCTCAGAATAGGAAACCGCGGTAACATGTTGCGCAATCGTTGTTTCTTTTATGTCCTCGTTGGCAGCATTTTGTGAGCTTGTAAGATCTTCCCCACCACTTTGGCTCTTTTCTGATATGTTGAGCTCTTGTTCAGTTTCTTGATCTTCCACTTTGATATCCTTCTCGGACATGGTCTCTTCACATATTTCCTTTGCCTCGGGGCTTCCTGATTTCTTTGTTTGACTATCATCACTCTTAACAACCTCTTCAGCGTTCTTTTCCTCATTTTCTATACTTTCTTTTTCCAGTATTGTTTGTGTTGAGATGCAAACATCAGTGGGAGTAGCATTTTGTGCACTTGTAACGTCATCCTCACCTTCATCCTTTTCTAGCATGTTGACCGCTTGTTCAAGTTCTTGATCTTCATCTTTGTTTAAGGCTGTTATTGGGGTGGAAGTTTCATATCCAACCGTCTCTGATTTTTCTTCTTCACATACTTCCTTGATTGAGGGCTTGTCAAACTTTTCATTTTGACTATCGTCACTCTGCGTAGCAACTTCTTCATTCTTTTCTTCATGTTCTATAGTCTCTGCTTGAGGTTTTGTTTGTGTTGAGATACTACTATCATCAGAGGTGACGTCACACAACGACTCATTTTGCTCCTCTATTTCAACACGTGGATTGGTTTCTTCGGTTTTTTCTTCCTCTTGCTCAATTTTCTTGACACTTTCCTCAGGTTTTTGTTCTATGTGGTCCTCTGCTCCATTTTCACACTTCTTGTTTGCCTATATGAAAAACAAATTCAGTATATGGAAGGGGTGAAGAAAAGAAATGATAACTTGTGAGAGCTCAATATCTATGATAGCCAATCTGTGTGCTAAGTTAGCATCATCGTTTTTCATCTAATTGTTAGCATTAGTTGTTAAAAATGGCTGCTTCTCCACTGTACTCTTCTACCAGTTTACTAAATATTCATTTACATAAACAAGTTGTCTCTATTCATAGATTAGATTCTATTTATTCTATCGACTGCCGTAGATATTTTTATCATCTCTCAGATATCTTGTTTTTTTATTGTTTTAATCACTTTTATGGCATACCTTTATGTGGAAATTCCAATTACGTACATATGGGTCGATTTTTTGTGTTTTATCTCAAATGGGTCAAATCAAGAATTTAGCTAAAGGTGACGGTCATACGGGTAAAAAGTTTCTCAATTTGTTTCTTATTTATACAACCAAGTACAACATTTCAACAATTTAATTACAAATGTCATAATGATTTACTAGTGGTAACTATTATAGTGGGAAAAAAGTGTTTCCGGGTTCCAACCCGTTTTAATGTGTACTAAAAATATGTTGTTTCAACCCGAACCTGTTTTGAACCTTTACCAAACCTACCCAACAACAACCTCTAGATATACTGCAAATTTTTGGGCAAGATGTTTCCACTATTGTGGAACATGAACTTATAAATTTGGAATAGATTAGAAGTTAATACCTCTTGGGCATCAGTCGATTTGTCCTCTGTTTCTTCCTTGAAAAAATCTCTAGGCCTTTCCTCTTCATTCAGCTCCTTGGATTCATCAACTATGGTTGCATCTTGGGAGCTAGTAACACCATGTGTAATGCCTTGGCCTTTCTCTATCGTGTCTAGAGATTCTTTCTTACTTGGCTCCATGTCATCAGAGTGTTTTAGTCCTACTTCAGATTCAGCATTCTCTGCATTTGTCTCTTTACTTGCTACCTTCTCAATAGTCACTTCATCATTCTTATCTTCTTTTTTGGTATTTTCATTCTTGTTTTCTTGCAAATCTGTAGAGATTGCATCTTGTGAGCATGTGACATCATCTGCTACATGATCTTGCTCTTTTTCTTCAGTTTCATCTTTGCTCGCTAGTTCATGCTCATTTGTTTCCTTACTGGAAATGTCAGAAACTTTTAGCCCTTCCTCAGATTCAGCATTATGTGAGACAGTCTCTTCACATATTTCGTCAACTATGGGGATCCCGGACTCTTTCGTTTGACTCTCTTCACTTTTTATAGCCTCTTCGTCATCCTTTTCTTTGTTTTCTGTAGCTCCTTCTGGTGTGTCGACACCAGATCCGATTTCTTTAGTATCATGCTCTACACTTCCTTGAGCATTTTTAGCTTCAGATTCGATACCTTCGTTGTCATGGCTCGTTTCTTCTAAGAGTGCTTCAGATGGTACGTCTTTTGCGCTTGTAACACTATCCTCTCCTTGATCTTTTTCTAACACAACGACCTCTTGTTCCTTTTCATCATCTCCATCATTGCTTAAAAATGATGCTTCTTTTTCATTTACATCTATAATGGAAATTTCAGATTCAACCTTTTCTGGGCTGATTTCTTCACATACTTCATTGGTCAAGGAATTGTCATTCTTCTCTTTTTGACCGTCATCACTTTGAGTAGCCTCTTCTTCGTCCTTATCTTCAGGTTGTGTAATCTCATCCTGAGATTTTGTTTGTGTTGAGATGCTAGCATCAGTGGTAACGCCATGTAATGACTCACTTTGCTCCAGTTTTTCCTTTATTTCAACACTTGGCCTAATTTCTTCAATTTCTTCCTCTTGCTCAGTTTCTTTGACACTTTCATTGGGTTGTTCTACTAGTCTTTCGTCTGCTTTGTTTTCACAGTCATCGTTTTCCTGTATGAAAACAATTATCTTCAGTATATGGGAAAAATGAAAGAAAAGAAACGTTGACTTTTATAAGTAGGCTCATAGTCTTCGGTAACAATCTTTGTGGTAGCTTTACTTCATCGTTTGTCATTTAAAGTGTTAGCAGTAGTTGTTATAAATGGTATCTGCTACTCTGCTCTTTAGTATCAATTTCTGTAAGAATTTATTAGCATGTGACAATTCATTCTACCTTGGTGTATAAAGGACCTTCCATGTGCTACATTGGTCAGTTACATAAACCAAGTTTTCATCTATTCAGAGTTTATTATATTATATTCTAGAGGCCTTAAACAATTTTCTTATGGAGATCCTTTGAAGGTTATACTTACAAGTGGCCGCTTTTTTTACCCCATTTTATTACAATTGGGTCGATTTGGGTTTTGATTTATTAGTGTTTTAATATTTGTTTTGGTAACTATAGTTGAGACTTTATGTATTTAACTTTAAAAAAATGGAAAAAAAAAGTGTTTGCGGATCGACCCAGTCCTTTTTTATGCGTGCTTAAAATGAGTCATATCAAAACGTGCATGTTTTGACATCTTGACATCTCTATTATACTAAATAGAGTTGTTCTATATTTATCAACAATTATGGAGTACGCATTTACAGAGTTGCAAAATTTATGAAAGAAAGTACTTGGATTGATGATTGATTACCTCTTGAGCATCGATTGTTTTGTCCTCTGTTTTTTCCTTGATGATCTCTCTAGGCATTTCATTCAGCTCTTTAAAATCAGAAACTATGGTTGGCGTTGTTTCTTTGATATCCTCAGTTGCTGCATCTTGTGAGCTTGGAACACCATCTGTGTCATCTTGCTCTTTCTCTACCGTGCTAGGAGCTTCTTTCCCACTTAGCTCTATGCTGTCAGAAGTTTTTAGTCCTACTCCAGATTCAATGATATCTGCGCCCAAATCTTCACATGCTTCCTTCTCATTATCCTCTTCTTTTATTGTAGTGTCGCTGTTTTCCGCTTGCAAGTACTCAATAGAGGTTGCAGTTTGTGAGACTGTGACATCTTCCTCTTCTTGATTTTGTTCCTTTTCTTCGGTTTCATCTTTGCTTGCTAGTTCATGCTCATTTTCCTTACTGGAAGTGTGAGAAACTTTCAGCTCTTCCGCAGATTCAGTATTATGTGAGACAGTCTCTTCACATATTTCGTTAACTATGATCCCATACTCTTTTGTTTGATCATCATCACTTTTAATAGGCTCTTCATCATTCTTTCCTTCAGTTTCTGGAGTTCCTTCTTCTGGTGTTTCGACACTAGATCTGATTTCTTCAGTAACTTTCCCTGTACTTCCTTTAGCCTCAACAATTTCAGGTTCAATACCTTCACTGTCATGGTTCTCTTCTTCTAAGCATCCTTCAGATGGTACGTTTTGCTCACTTGTAACTCGGTCCTCTCCTTGATCTTTTTCTAACACGATGAGCTCTTGTTCCTTTTCTTCGTCTTCGTCTTTGTTTACAATTGATGTTTCTATCTCATTTAACTTCACACCGGAGCTTTCATATTCAACCTTCTCTGAACTGATTTCTTCACATACTTCATTGATCGAGGAATTTTCATACGTTTCTTTTTTACCATCATCACTTTGACTAGCCTCTTCTTCATCCTTATTATCAGGTTCTGTAATCTCATCCTGTGTTGAGATGCTAGCATCAGTGGTCACGCCTTGTAACAGCTCATTTTTCTCCAGTTTTTCCTCTACTTCAACACTTGGCCTGATTTCTTCAATTTCTTCCTCTTTCTCTATTTCCTTGACACTTTCATCGGGTCGTTCTAATACTTTGTCCTCTGCTTTATTTTCATAGTCATCGTTTGTCTATATGAAAAAAACAAAATATATCTTTAATAAATGGGAAGGATAAAATAAAAGAAATGGTGATTTATATGGATTGGTTATATGCTCAAAGTTTGCGCTCACAATCTTTGTGGCAGCTATGCTTCATCGTTTGTAACTTCAAGTTTTAGCGGTGGTTGTCATAAATGGTATCTAATCCATAGTACCAATCTCTTTAAGCATTCAACATCATGTTAGTATTATCTTAGTTAGGTGTATAAAGCGCCTTCCATGTGTACTACATATTCAGTTACATAAACAACGTTGTCCTATGTTTAAAAATTATTCTAATACGTCCTAGAGGTTTTATATTCTTTCTTAATGACATCCCTATTAGGGTTACTTATAGGTAGCCATTATTTGACACGTTTACTTGCAAATAGGTCGATTGGGTATTATTTATAACTGAAATGGTTTAAATTGGTTAAATGGAAAATATTAGTCAAATGGGGTGGAGTCAAGTGGGTTAAAAGTTTCCCAAAGCCTTTCTATTTACACAACTTACTAAATCGTTTTACTCGAAAATTTTAGTTATTAATGTATGAATAATTTTTTTTATCAATATTACTACATTAATTATTAATCAAATGAAGTGGGAAAAAATCAGTACCTTTTTTATGCTTGCCAAAAATGAGTCAAATTTTAATCTCTCGGTATACTACATAGTGTTGCTCTAGATTTAGCAACACTAGTGGTTTATACATCTACAGATTTTCAAAAGTTTCTAAAAAGTACTTGGGTTGAAGCTTTATTACCTCTTGATCAATTGTTTTGTCCTCTGTCTCTTCCTTGATGAACTCTCGAGGCGTTTCACTCAGTTCTTTGAAATCACCAACTATGGTTGGCGTTGTTTCTTTTACATCCTCACATGTTGCATCTTGTGATCTTGGAACACCATCGGTATCACGTTGATCTTTCTCTTCCGTGCTGAAAGCTTCCTTCACACTTGGCTCCATGCTGTCAGAAACTTTTAGTCCTGCATCAGACTCGACGTTCTCTGGCCCCATATCTTCATATGGCTTCTTCTCAATAGCCTCTTCAACATTCTTTTCTTCATTTATTATGTTTTCTTTGTTTTCTACATGCAAGTCCTCGATAGAGGTTGCAGCTTGTGAGAATGTGACATCATCTTCTTTTGGGTCTTGTACCTGTGCTCTGGTTTCATCTTTGCTTGCTATTTCATGCTGATTTGTTGCCATGCTGGAAGTGTCAGAAACTTTTAAGCCTTCCACGGATTCAGTATTATGTGAGACAGTCTCTTCACATATCTCGCTAACTATGGGGCTTTGAGACTCTTTTGTTTCGCCATAATCACTCATCATAGCCTTTTCATCATTCTTTTCTTCATTTTCTATAGTTTCTTCTTCTTGTTTTGTTTGTGTTGTGATGCTAACATCAGTGGGATTGACAATTTGCTCTTTTTCCTCAAGTGTCTCGTCACTAGATTTGATTTCTCGAGTATCTTCCTCTACACTTCCTTTAGCATCAACAACTTCAGGTTCAATGCCTTCACTGTCGTGGTTAGTTTCTTCTAAGCATCCTTCAAATGGTACGTCTTGTGCACTAGTAACGCTATCCTCTCCTTGATCTTTTTCTACCACAGTGACCTCTTGTTCCTTTTCTTCATCTTTGTCTTTGGTTAAAATTGATGTTACTTGCTCATTTAGCATCACGCTTGAACTTTCAGAAACCTTCTCTGAACTGTTTTCTTCACATACTTTTGTGACAGCAGGGTTGTCAAACTTTTCCGTTTGACCATCATCACTATGAGTAGCCTCTGCTTCATCCTTTTCTTCATGTTCACAAGTCTCTACTTGAACCAGTTTTTCCTCTAATACAGCACTTGGCCTGATATCTTCAATCTCTTCTTTTTGCTCAATTTTGTTGAGACTTTCATCGGGACGTTCTACTAGTTTTTCCTCTGCTTTATTTTCAGAGTGATAGTTTGCCTATAAGAAAAAATTCTATTTTCAGCATATGTAAATGATGAAAGAAAAAAAAAATGACGAGTTATATAAATAGGCTAAAAGATTGTGGTAAGAATTGTAAACATGTTCAAGGGAATATTTCGTGTTATGTCACTGACACATAGAATCGGGTATTTATATAACTGTAATAGCGTAAACGAGGAAGGTAAATAAGACAATATAAAACCTAATTAGAGCCTATCAGTAGTGAATTACAGTTCTAATACAGATGTGATATATCTTTTAAATAACAATCTTTGTGGCAGCTTCACTTTATCGTTTCTAGTCTAATTTTTAGTGTAAGTTAAATTAATGGTGTCTTCTCTATACTACCAATTTCTCCAAGTATATATCATTAGGTGAACTTTCATTCTAGCTAGGTGTATAAAGCGTCTTCCATGTCTAAACATATTTAGTTACATACACAAGTTATCTCTAATCATTGATTATTCTTTTATTTTCTTAAATCCCTTGTCGGATATAGAATAGATGGCTGTTTGAACCATTTATTTATGAATGAGACGATTGGGTTGTGTTTTATCTATAAAGGGTCTTATTGGTGAAAGAGAAAAAAATCAGCTTAAAGGGGATGGTCAAACGGGTTGTAAGTTTCCTAAAGTCTTAGTAATTTGTATAGCCTGCTAAGTTCTATTTAAAGGTTCAGATTATTGATTAATTTATGCAACTTTTACTGAAACTTATTTATCAATTTTTTTAAGTAGGAACAAAGTGTTGGCGAGTCACCCAGCCAATTCTAATGTGTATGAAAGAGGAGCCATTTTGACCCAACCCAATTTGTTGTTTGGAATGTTTCCAACTATAGTGGAGAATGCACTAATAAATTTGGAATGGTTAACAAAAATTAGTTTAAGGATTCATTACCTCAGAATCAATAGATTTTCCCTCTGCTTCTTCCTTGAACTCTCTAGGCGTTTCATTCAGCTCCTCGGTATCAGCAACTGTGGTTTCCTTTTCACCAGATTTTGTTTCTTTTATATCCTCACATGTTGCATCTTGTGAGCTTAAAACACCATCACTATCACCTTGGTTTTTCTCTATTGTGCTGAGAGCTTCCACCTTAGTTGGCTCCATGCTGCCAGAAACTTTTAGTCCTACTTCAGATACAGCGTTCTCTGGGCCAGTCTCATCACTTGCTTCTTTTTCAGTAGCCTTTTCATCATTTGTGATGGTTTCATTGGTTTTTTCTTCCAGGTCTCCTGTCGAGGGTTCATCTTGTGAGCATTCAATATCATTCTTTTCTTGACCTTCATCTTTGCTCACTATGTCATTCTCAATTGTTTCCTTATTCGAACTTTCAGAAGGTCTCAACCCTTCTTCAGTGTTAGCCTTATCTGAGACAGGCTCTTCATATATTTCCTTGACCATTGAGCTTCCAGAGTCTTTCGTTTTACCATCTTCAGTGTCAATAGCCTCTACATCGTTCTGTTCTTCATTTTGCATGGTTTCTTCTGGTTTCTTGTGTGCTGTGATGCTAACATCAGTGGGAATAACATTATTCAAATTTTGTGGCTGGATATTCTCTGGTGTCCCAACACTATATATGATTTCTTCAGTCTCTTTCTCCATACTTTCTTTAGCTTTAACTTCAGCTTCATTACAGTCACCTTGGTGTTTCGTTTCTTCTAAGCCTCCTTCAGGCATCATGTCTTGTATACCTGCAACTCCATCCTTAACTAGATCTTTTTCTAATACATTGACATCTTGCTCCTTTTTTTCAGCTTCATCTTTGTTTACAATTGCTATTGGAGTGGAACTTTTATATTCAATCTTCTCCGAACTATTTTCTTCATGAACTTCTGTGATTGAGGGGTTCTCAGACTTTTCCTTCTGACCATCATCACTCTGAGTAACCTCTTCACCCTTTTTTTCATGCAACAACCCATTTTGCTTCACTTCTTCCTCTATCTCGACACCTGGGAATTCTTTAGTTTTCTCCTCTTGCTTAATTTCTGCAGTAGAGAGTACAATGTTCTTGACACTTTCCTCAGGCTTTTGTTCTCGTTCCTCGTTTGGTCCATTCTCACACTGCTCACTTGCCTATATAAAAAATATTCTCATTAGCATATAGAAAAAATAATATAAAAGAAGTGATAACTTTTATAAATAGACTCAAAAAAATGCAAACAAATCAATTGTGAAAGTATCGATTTTATTATTCTTCATCTATTTGTTAGAAATACTTTTATAATTGGTCTTCATTCATAATACATTTTCTCTAAAAATTTATTAATCAGCACAGTGTGAAAAATCTGACTCAAAAAGTGTTCAGATCAACCTGTTTAGACCTGTACATAAAATTTACCAGTTTTGACCGTTTTACCAAACCCACCCATTTTGCCACCCTTGTGACTAAAATATATCAAGCTAGCTGGAACGATGCACTAAGTAAGGATTTTTAGTGTAGTTGGAAATTACTTAAGTTGAAGACTGTTTACCTCTTGAGCATCATTTGATATGTCTTTTGTTTCTTCCTTGACGAACTTGCTAGGCATTTCATTCAGATCCTGCTCATTGGAATCAGCCACTTGATCTTTTACTAAGGTGTTGAGAGCTTGGTCCTTTTCTTGAGTTTCTTCGTCAATTTGAATAGCCTTTCCATCATTCTTATCTTCATTTCCTATGGTTTCGACTTCATGTTCCGCTTGTGTTGAAACAGCTTCAACAACATCATCAACTGGTTTCTCATCTGTCAAGGCTTCAATCTTGGCCACTTTTATTTCTTCCTGATCTTCTTGTTTTGGTGTGTCCTTGCTAGTTTCTGGTATGTTGCTGTGTTCATCAGCAGTGACCGTGGGAACTGAGAGTGTTTGGAAAAAAGTTTCACTCCCATTGGTCATTATACCGGTTTCTAGCTTTATATTTACAGGTTCTGCCGCTACGTTGCTAGCTTCAAGTTGCTTCACTTTGTTATCAATACTTTCTCTAACTTTTTCTTCCAAACTTTCACTTGAAAATGCATTATCTTCTATTTTAACTTCCTGTAGGAAAAATTACGATTGCTGAGGTTATAAAGCGGTTCACATTACTAAAAGAAGGAAGTGAACGTAGAAGTACTTCAGAATATGTGGGAAATTATTGTTTTTCGAAGCTTTATTGTAAGAAATGATACTCATGTTCAGTGTCCTAGACTATATATGGGTGCTAGGTTGTTGATCTTTGTTATGACTTATGAGGTATTAATATCATATTTAAACCCCTTAATTATAACTTAATGACATATAGGCCCTTTGACTATCTTGATAGACAATATTGGTACCGTGACTAAGTATATAAATTATGGTAATCGCATGATAAAACTTTTGATGCAAAATTGATCATGGTACAAATCAACTACTTGAGTCACCAAAGTTCCAGGAAAATATTCATGGCATGGTATTCTACGTATTTCTAGCAATAGTTGATGGCTTGATGCACTTGTATAAAGGTAGTCATGAATGAGTGACAACTAGAGATGGTAATTTTACCTTTTTCACCAAAAGAAAAGGGGAAAAAACATGAGGTAGTAATTTCGACTATTAACTAATGGATCGAATTGGGTTATGTGGTAGCTTCAAAAGCTCAAACAAGGTAAAATAAAAAGACAACCTTAAGAGTAAACGCATCAAATGGGTGAAAGTGGTTTGAAGTGTGTTTTCAGTGCCTAGAAACCTTGTAAATCCTTTAAGTCAAAGTAAGATGATAATTAATTAGTACGAAATAAATTTAACTTACTACCACAAAATTCTTTAGTCTTTATCAATCTAGATTACTTGTATTAAATACACAAACCGCCAAATCTTCCTATTGTGTGTACTATTGTTGATGTGTCATCGGTCATTTAGTACACACAAATAGGATGATTAGGCGGTTGGTTTATTTATAGGAACAAAGTTAGATTGATACACGCTAAAGATTTTTGTGGCAAGTTATATACATTTTGAACTAATTATCCTTCAAAATAATATATCTGTTGCAATGATAATTGACACGCTAATCATCTCTAAAACAACTTTTAATTTTGGACAAAATTTGTTTCAGCGATTTGTTTTCGAGCCGCAAAAAGGCTCACATCTCACAACACGTCCCTTTTGCCACCTTTAGTGAACTAACAAGAGAATGATCTTTTTTGTAGTAAACTGCCTGTGATCCCTGTTTTGATCTTTCAAACCATACAAACTAAAAAGATTTGTGTATGCTTGCTGGGATATGATCGCCCAATTCAACTATTTTACTGAAGAACCTAGTTCATATTTTTAGTTTCTTATGTTGTTGTTTTTTCTGGACTCCCTTACGTATCACATACACGACAATCTTACAATAGAAGAATCTAATTAAACTTGGAACTTTATTCTTCCCATAGGAATCTCTGATCTTTTCATGCAAAAAATTATAGTTTCATGCTATGACTAGACTCCGACAACATCAGGTAAATCAAAAGTATGCAAATTTTATTATTTTCATTACCTATGAAGCTAAACTAAAAACAGGATTAGCATACAAAGTTATGATCACGAACCTTTAAGAGAACAGATTCTGGAATATCAATTTC
Organism: Chrysanthemum seticuspe; assembly: GCA_019973895.1. Lineage (NCBI taxonomy): Eukaryota > Viridiplantae > Streptophyta > Magnoliopsida > Asterales > Asteraceae > Chrysanthemum > Chrysanthemum seticuspe. Next base: position 168,182,886 of record BPTQ01000004.1, on the reverse strand, counting down.
AGTTGCCATCGCACATGCACAGTCAAAAGAAAAATCTCACAGTTAATTCAGTGAGATGATGACTACAAAGTTTTGAGAAGCTTTAGTTTTGAGATGCCTTCAACTTTCAAAACTGCATACTATATATAACTACAGCATATGGCCCCTTGATTAAACCTATTGATAAAGTAGCAACTAAATGACAAAAATGCCACTTGGACATTGCTTTTAGTACATTTTGGTGTAGGCCTGGTATCACATTGTGCTGATAATATATCACATGCTCTGCAGAGATTTTTATTCCAGGTTGTTAATTATTCCTAGTGATTCAAATAGTACTAAAGACACTAGAGACGGTACTTTATCAAATTTTAGGAGTGCAAGTTAGCAATGTGTGGACATTATTACGCTTTAGTTTAAAGGTGGCAAATGAACTTTGTCGGGGTTGATTGGGTGTGGGTAAATTTGTAATCTTTTATACTGAGTGGGTTGACCGAATACACATTTTATCCGAAGATCATAATTATTCGAACATAAAATATTTAATATTTATCTAACTTTCCAGGGTAAAATGATACTCCTGATGATGAAATTTTGGTCAACTTTTGAACCATGTAAACCATAACTTGAATCTTGGGTAGTTTAATCTCTTAATTAGGTATTCTGAAGAGTATCAGTCATGTTCTCATCGCCTAAAAACAGAATCTGTGATCCATAATGGACTTCTCATAGTCATATCCGTGCTTAGGAAAACATGTTAAACCCTCATTTTAACGTCGCATGTTGTTGATCTTGAGGTTCAGGACATTTTAAACAATTTTTGGTGAGCACAAAATTAAGATCATATGATACGCTTCATGCAGCTAGCTAATCACTATTAGTAGAAATGGGTCTTTCTGTCAAACTACAATTGAGAGAGAAGTTAGTGAAACGTCAATATAAAGTTGCTTTCCGTGGTCCATGGGCACTAGCTATCATATCGAGTAGTACAATTATCAAACTATTGTGAGTGGGAATGCTATTGATCAGCTTCTTAATTAGTCAAAAGATATTCATAATGATAATTAGGACTCTTTAAACACCATTAAAATTCATTGCCATGTAACAACATTAATATATTTGATTGGTTATAAGACCACAAAAAGTAAGCACCTTTTTGTGAAGTATATAAAATTTCTCCTTTTCACAAAAAAAAAAAAAAAAAAAAAAAAAAACTAGAGGTTCCACTTTTTCATTAATACTTAGTTTTTACTCCGTATATCACTACTTTATGGTTATTAATTATCACCCACTTTCATTTACAGTTTTTACCATTATGGAAAACTTAAGGGAGCAACTTAATTCATAGTCATAATATGAACATATATATAAGGTGAGGCCTGAAAAATGCACTTAAAATTACATGGTTTTTATATATCATAGTTACTACTAGCTAGCTCATTGTCATGCTTTTTTTTTGTGTTGCTTTTTTCATGCTTTTGGTGGGGGTGGTGGGGGATTGAACTTTTCATTTCATGTTGCTTTTGGTTAGCTCTAAAAGAGTACTCATGTTAGGTAGGTAGGTACTGTAATTTGTATTTGATATTCATTTTAAGATGTGGCATATTCTTTTTCTGAGTCACGAAGTTGAGAGGTGGTTTGGAAATTTAATTTTCTTTTGTTCACCTTTTTCCTTATTATAAAGAAAAATTATGTACGCTAATTATTTTATAGTATCCATGAAATTCGTGATATATATGCAAAGAGTAGATTAGAGTAGTAACATAGATCGAGTAGCAAATTTTCTAATCGTTACAGTACTATAGCATGAGTTACATGAGATAAATAGTGAGATAATTCAAAGATGCACTCAGATTCTAGAAAAGAATCAATTGTTAAATAAGAACATCCGTTTCCCTTAAGACAGAACATCAATTTACAGACTTTGTACTAACTCGTTTGCCGGCATATATAGTTGGTTAAAATCAGTTGAAATTTGGCGGGAAAATTAGTTAATTCTACCGTTTATGTTTCAAGGCGTTACCTTGCGTAAAATCATCATAAGCCTCTCGAACAATAATAATTCGGTATGTATATATGTGTAATCTACATTATCCTGGAGAGATTTATGATCACAACGTTTGCATGATTAATGTTTTCATATCATATCCAAAAACACTTGAAGCGAATATTAGAATGGAAAATGATGTGCCAATAGCCAACCTGGTTTGATCAAATTGGGAATAATGAGATCATGAAGTCAATAATGTTAAAAACACATGGTTGCTTACGTAGACCGACCATATCCTAAAGCTGTATTGTCTTTGTTCGCCGCCCCTAATGGTGATTGGACGGTCCACATGGCCCACATTTGGATGATGTGGCATCCACCAAATGCTTTGAACGATTGAGACATGCTACACAGTGGCAAACTCTCTATTCCAACTTCCATGTAGCTATTTATCATGCCCATCCTTTTAAAACGGGTGAATATTTAATTATTGTAACCATCGTTTATTAATGGTTAATGAGAAACTCTTTGTTCGTCTCAACACTTGGGCATAATTTCTTTAAAGTTCAAGAGATCAAATCTTAACTTTCTATTTTATTTTCATCCAATAGCTTCAATTGAATTTGAATTTTATACTTGAGTAGCAATTTCACAAAGACAAAAATCAGCAAAACCCATTTCATTCTCAACCAAAAAAACTAGTGTTTTGATTATCACAAACACAAACTATCAAAATTAATAATAGACTTAAATAGTTGTTAATTTTATCAGAAATCGTCATCATTGATCATAACTCATCATAAATCCTCGTCATTAAACATAACTTTTCATAATTACTAATCAACTTTTTTTTCTATTGCTAGAATTTAGGTTCAAAATTATCAATTAACAAGCGATTAGTTAGATATAGATGTATGATTATGAAGAACGAAAGTCATGTTATTAATGACGAAATCACGATGTTGCTCATGAAAATTGTGATATGGATGAAGAAAATCATGTCAATGCATGAACGATTGCATATCTGGATCATGAAGAAGATTTAATTGTTGTCACACATAAAACCAAACGTGATATTGTTTGGATGGGTAAAATTACATGTGATTATATAGAAAATCACGTGTGATTGTAATCATAAGTATTGCAAATGAGTTGAATGTATGATGAGATGTTAGGTGAGTCAGATGAAAAGACAGTATTGCCCCTCCGTGAAGCGCTCATAAAAAAAATTCTTTTTCGTTTAAACTTGACTGTATATGGCGTACAGAGATCTACCCTATACGTCGTATAGGCACTCTAAGACATGATACTAACTTTTTCAGAAAACGCATTTCTACTTGGAATGCGGGTGTTAACCCAAACACTCATGTTTTTTTACCCATTACTACATAACCTTATTCTAAAATATACAATTTGACACTAAAGATTTATGAAAACTATTCTGGACTTGAAAGACATTTGACAGCAATAATTTGGGCCGCTAACAAGCTGAGGAACAAAGAAGTGTGGATGAGAAGCTTGTCACCTATAAGCATGTATATTACCGTTCCTTTGATTCACCATCTTCTATATACAAGCCCCCAAATCCTTCTTCGACTTACCTAAATAAAAACATAACTGAGAACAGTAAGTTCTAATGTCTTAGTGAGTAAGCAGTACTGAATCTAAAACATAAATTGAGCATGCTATAAACATAATTGTTGCATATTCATATTTTCATCATACCCTTTACTGAATATCTATTATTAAACTAAAGTTGTAGCTTGTTAGGAATTAGAAATTCCAGGTATTAAAGAGTCGGTCACCTCAAGTATATGTAATCGTTAGAAAGCTCGTAGTCGTAGTTCTTTTATGTTAAGTAGTATTTAGTTTAGTAACACCGTGGAGGACGGACGGGTCTTTACCCACTGTATGCCTGATCCACAGCCCGTTGTGTGGCGTTTTATTGTAAGACTATAAATACTCTCTACCTTCCAAGGTAGAGAGTTGGAGCTCATAATAATATCTTTCATTTTCTCTCACTAAGTTCCCTAAACCTCTAACTTTCTCTCTCTAAAACACTCTTGTACGCCTACTTGTGTTAATGGTTTGATGTGTATGTGAAATCCAATATCTTACAATTGGTATCAAGAGCCATGGTTAGATCATATCTTACATAGCTTTGGATTTCTAGTGGTTTTAGGTGGTTTTTGAGTTTGAAAAAGTTTAGTGGTTTGTGCATCATTTGGTTGATTTCTAGTGTTAAAGTTTGGATTTTGATAGTACTTTTGTGTTTAGAATCATCTCAAGTGTTTAGGTTTTGATTTAGAAGGTTTGAATCATAGTGGTTGGGTTGTTTTTGGATTGAAAAGTGGTGTTTATGTGTTTTTCATGCTAGCGACTTGAGCCACGGAAAAGCTTTCTTGGTAGCGACTTGCTTTACAATTTGGTAGCGAGTTGTAGTTGAAATCCGTAGCGAGTTAGGGTTAGCGACTTGTCTAGTGAGACAAGCCGACAAACAGTACAGTTAGTGGATTCTCCACTACGAGTAGCGACTTGGTTAAGTTAGCGACTTGTACTTTATATTGTTAGCGACTTGGTGTTAGCGAGTTGGTACCTAGCGAGTTGCTATTTAGCGACTTGAATATTTAGCGACTTGGTGCTTAGCGAATTGCTGCCAAAATTTTGTTAACGACTTGGTTTGTAGCGAGTTGTTATATAGCGACTTGGAACTCTAGCGAATTAGCACTTAGCGACTTGGTTCACTGTGTTGTCCTAGCGACTTGGGTGATTTCCTTTGAATACGGTTTTCTCTTGATTCAGTAAAATCCCGTAAAAGAATCTATTTCCCGGTTTAATCATAGAGTTTTAAAATCCCGTTTAATCTGTTAACATGTCTTCCAACGTTCCTACAATCATTTCCACTGTTGCCGAGGACGTTCAAGCAGCTGGCTCAGATACTCGTCCACCGATGCTTGACAGAACTGACTACGACTCTTGGGCTCAACGAATCAGATTGTACTGTCTTGGAAAAGAAAATGGGGTTAACATTCTCAAATCCATTGATGAAGGACCTTACCGAGTTGAAACTACTAGAGATTTACTTGATACTGCTGAAGATGGAACTTTGATTTACGGAATGGACAGACCAAAGATGTATGATGAGCTTGACGATAAGGAGAAAAAGAGATTCGATGCAGATATCCGAGCTTCCAACATTATACTGCAAGGTCTACCAAAGGACATCTACAAGCTTATCAATCACAACACCGAGGCAAAAGCTGTATGGGATAATGTCAAGATGCTTCTTTCTGGTTCTGAGCTAACTGTTGAAGATCGAGAATCACAGTTGTATGATGAATTTGAGCACTTCAAGATGAAACCAGATGAAAGTGTCTATGAGTACTATGTGAGATTTCATAAGCTGGTGAATGACATGAGGAACATCAGAATGACTATGCCTAACATTCAGCTGAACTCAAAATTTGTAAACAACATGAATCCCGAATGACACAAATTTGTTACTTCTGTGAAGCTCACTAAAGGATTGAAGAATACGAATTATGAGCAACTCTATGCTTTCCTTCTTCAAAATGAGAGGCATGCCATGTTTGAAAAGAGGATTCTAGATCAGTTCAAAGCTCAGGGAGAAGCAAGTTCAACAAATGACTCAACTGCCTTCTACTCAAACATCGGAATCACAACCAAAGCCTCACAAGTCATACCCATGGGTAATGGTAATCACAAACTCATTCCTGATCCCATGTTCAAACAAGCTGATGCTGATGCACACGTGGGAAACTTCATTAATCAACTAGCTCTTCTGATTAGTCAAAACATGAACTCTCTTCCACACACCAACAATATTCTCATAACTGCTTCTAATCCACATAATCAAGCCACTGTCAGAGATGGGAAGGTTATGGTGCAGCCAGTTCAAGAACGACAGTACGAACAAGCAAGAGGTGGAGCTGGTAGAGGTTATGTTGGTAATCAGAATCGAGGAAGGAATGGAAATCAAGGTCAAGCTAAGCCGATCAAATGCTATAACTGTGGTGGTGAGGGACACATTGCAAGGAACTGCACATCTCCCAAGCGTCCACAGAATGCTGATTACTTCAGAGATAAGATGTTGCTTGTACAAGCTCAGGATAATGGTGCTGCTTTGGATGAAGAGGAGTTGTTGTTTCTTGCTGAGGGCAATGCCAAGACCTATGATGCAGATGTGGATGAGCAGCCAATTCAGGAGATAGGTCACAATCATCAGAATGCCTTTCAAGTCGCTAACTGTGATGCATACGACTCTGATGTGGATGATGGACCTACTGCACACACAATTTTTATGGCTAGCATTTCTCCAATGGTTTCTCCCAAGGTCTCTTCTTCACCACAAGCTGGCCCATCCAAAGACAAACTCATCTCAGAGGTATTAAAACTATACGATAATGTTGATGTGCAAAAGATGCATGACAAAGTACAATCAACTGAAACTATTGAATCAAATATTGAAAATATGGGTAATATCAATGTTGTCCCATATGATCAATATGTGAAACAAAGTAATAGTGAGGCTGTACCAAGTAATGCATCTTCCGCAGTCAATAATGACTATGTCTTTGATGAATTCACTGCATATGCTCCTGATGATTCTATTGCCTCTGAACTAAATGCCTATAAAGAACGTGTTGCGATTTATGAACAACGTGCAAAATTTGAGTTGACCACCCGTGAGCAGGAAATGGATGACCAAATGCGTACAACTATTAGAAAAAGTAGGTTTAGAGAAGAAGTATTAAAACAAGAGTTAAACTCCTTACGAGAAAAGCTTTCTAAAACGGCTAAGCAAAAGCAAGAACTTCAAGAAAATGTTAAAATGCTTAAGCAAGAATTCAGTGCTAAGGAATCAAAACTTTTGAATGATTTTTCTACTCTAAAAACCTTAAAAAACAAGCTTGAAAATAAGTTGTACGTACAAGGAAATACTATTCAAACTGCTCACTTAATCACTAAGCATAGAGTCTTAAGCGATAAGCATAGCATTCCCCTTGTTGAGGAACCAAATCCAGAGGTCATTAAAAAGGCTAGAAACGCTCATAAGGTTCTTTATGATGGCAATGAAATCCTTAAACCTAGACAGAAACCTAGTTGCGTTGAGTGCACTGAGGAAGATAAGGAATCAGATGAAGTCACTAGGGAAAAGATGAACAAGAAATTAGATGATCCTAAATGTAAAGAGAAGAAAATAAAGATCACCCCCCATGATTACAAGAAGGAAAACTGGATTTCCTTGAACAAGTTTAAGCCTCAGACATTGTTGACTCCCGAACAAGTTTTCTGGAAAATGGATTTAGATAAGCAGAAAGCTGAAAATATTGTTGAAACAAACCCTCCCCTTTGGAAAATTCCTAGAGCAACTGTGTATCCTCCTAATACACCAATGCATCTTGTTCCTAGAATAATTGCCACTAAAAGCAAGACCTTAATTAGTCAATATGTTATCTTTCAACTATTTGTTGATTTTGAGAAAACTTGCAAGAAAATGATCACACCAACTGGTATAACTGAAGGAGAAAGGGGTTTTGAGCAAACGAAAGAATGTTATTTAACTGAAGTCATGCATTTCTTTAAACTGCTAAAAGATCATTTTGAAAGTCTTAAAAAGGGAATGAACTTAGACATTATAGAAATGGAAAAGGAGTTTGATGCAATGATAGTTGAGGTTAGTGACTATGAGCGAGCACTAAAATATAATGAAATTGAGAGAAAGAACTTGCATACATTAAATGAGACTCTTATTACTGTATGTGTTGCTCAAGATATGTTTTTCACTGCTACAAATTGTTCTATTAATGCTTCCCAATTTCAGGAACTATCTGTTGCCCTGAAAGTCTCCCATGATCGTGTCATTGAGCTTGAAAAAACTAATTCTGAACTAAATGAGAAAATTGAACTGGATGATCACGACAATTTGGTTAAACATTTTTCTAAACTAGAAGTTGAGCATTTTAATTTACAACTAAAATATCAACATCTTAAAGAAAATGTCAAAACTTCAAATATCAAGACATACTCAGATGCTCCAGAGTTTGATGCAGTTTTTCAAATTAACAAACGTGATGAACAGATTCAAGCTCATTGCAACACGATCAGAAAGTTGAAAGCCCAAATCTCTCAATTAAAGGGTCAAAAGAACAATATGACAGGCTCCCAAATGCCTCCTCCTTTAGATTCTCAGAATTCTCAAACGTTTCATCTTCAAAACTTAGTAAATGCATTACAAAAGGAAAACGAAAGTTTTCTAGAAGAAAATGAAAAGGTTAAACGTCATTTCAATGAGTTATTTGAATCTTTAAAGGTCACTCGTAACAAAAATAATGAAACAGTAGCCTCGTTACAAAAAGAAATTGAGAATCTAAAGAGTCAGGTAAAAGGGAAGATGCCAATGACCAATGGGGAGAATGGTGTATCAAAGGTACATGTCTGTAATAAATATGCTTTGTCTGTGAAATATGTTCCTCCTCATCTTAGGAATAACAAACTTGCTATTCAAACATATTTCTCACATCTTAAGGACAGCCTAGAATGTCTCCGTGAGATTGTAGAAGAGGATAAGTTAGAAAAACCAGATGATAATGCAATTGGCCATGCATGCTTATATGCCAAACGATCTCAAGAACTTCTAGAATGCCTAATTACAATATGCCCTAAATCCTTAGGTGAGCAAGTCAATCCCTTGATACCGTGCTCTATGCCTAGTGCCAAGCATGCAAGTCATTCAATGACAAATGTTATGAAGGTGAACCCTAATGTGCCTTCAAGCAGTTCAGATTCCAAATCTGTTAGTGCTAAGAATGTGAACTCGAGTGTGCCCTCTAGGTGTTCAAATCCCAGCAATTCAAGCGTCAAAAAAGTTAATCTTAGTGTGCCTACATGTAGTTCAGATCCCAGCACATCTAAAAAGGTGAAGCAAATAGTAGCAAAACCAACTAATGTTCCCATTCCCTCTACAGGAGTAATCAGTGACATTAAAGCAAGCAGGTCAAAGTCTCAAGACAATACAATGAATGATAGGACCTCGCAAGCTAAGAATGTGCATTGGAAGAGAGTAGAAGACCAACCTAGGAACTTTAAGTTTGAGCCGAATAAAACGAATCGTGTTGATTCTAGTATTAGCCATAGGCGTACTGTAATTAATTCGAATTCTGATACTATTTGCAAACCTTGTATTGATGTCTGCTTGAATTCTGTTTCTAATCATGAATGTGGTGCTAATGTTCTGCCTAATGATGTTAATTGTCCAGTTAATATTGTTAATGCTAATTATCATGCTAAAAAGGCAAAAAGGCAAAGGAAAAAGAAAGTTAGAAAACAGTGGAAACCCACAGGAAGAACATTTAGTAAGTTAGGCTATCATTGGATACCTGTTGGTCATAAGACTAATCAGACAATGCCCACCAGAAAATGGATGCCTACTGGTAGAACTATTCCCTTAAGAAGTGAGCACACTTTGAATAGGGCTAACACAGACACTAGTACTGCATCTATTCATAATGATTCCATTGCCTTAATTTCTGATATGAGTGCTTCTATTTCTGATGTGGGTGTTCCAACCATTGTTACTAACCAAATGGAACCCATTCTTGCATGGGGATCCCAATTATCCAGTTATCCACTCTTGTCTGTGTTCAACTGCAGATCGTTCAAATCGTTCTGTGGTACCTGGACTCAGGCTATTCCAAGCATATGACTGGCGACTGGTCGCGGCTCATGAACTTCGTGAGTAAATTCATCGGGACAGTTAGATTCGGAAATGATCATTTCGGTGCAATTATGGGTTATGGTGATTATGTTGTTGGTGATAGTGTTATCTCTAGAGTATACTATGTGGAAGGTCTTGGTCATAATTTGTTCTCTGTTGGTCAATTCTGTGATTCTGATCTAGAAGTAGCCTTCAGAAAACATACTTGTTTTGTAAGAGAACTTGATGGTAAGGAACTGTTAAGAGGAACTCATGGTTCAAATCTATACACCATCTCTATCGATGATATGATGAAGTCTTCTCCAATTTGCTTGTTGTCAAAGGCTTCGAAAACAAAGTAATGGTTATGGCATCGTCGTCTCAATCACTTGAACTTCGGCACCATCAATGATCTCTCCAGAAAGGACTTAGTTGTAGGTTTACCTAGACTAAAGTATGAAAAAGATCATCTTTGTTCAGCATGCCAATTGGGAAAAAGCAAAAAGTATACCCATAAACCCAAACCTACAAACTCAATTACAGAAGTTCTTCATACCCTTCATATGGATTTATGTGGACCAATGAGAGTGCAGAATATCTATGGGAAGAAATATGTGTTAGTTGTGGTTGATGATTACTCTAGATTCACCTGGGTCAAGTTCTTGAGGACAAAGGATGAAACTCCTGATATCATCATCAAACTCATCAAACAGCTGCAGGTTCGACTTAACAAAACCGTCAGAATTATCCGAACAGACAATGGTACTGAGTTTGTTAACAAACAACTTAGTGAATTTTATGAAAGCATTGGAATCAGCCATCAAAGAAGCGTTCCACGAACTCCTCAACAGAACGGTGTAGTTGAAAGACGAAATCGAACTCTTGTGGAAGCCGCTAGAACAATGCTGATTTACTCAAAGGTTCCAATGTTTCTCTGAGCTGAAGCTATTGCCACTGCATGCTACACACAAAATCGTTCCCTGATTCACACTGTTCATGGAAAAACTCCATATGAACTGGTCCACAACAGAAAACCTAATCTCTCTTTCCTTCGTGTGTTTGGTGCACTGTGTTATCCAACTAATGAGGGTCAAGACTTAGGCAAACTGAGAGCTAAAGCAGACATTGGAGTTTTTGTAGGGTATGCACCAAACAAAAAGGGATACCGAATCTACAACAAAAGAACCCGAAATATCATGGAAACAATTCACGTTACATTTGATGAGCTGACTGATCAAATGGCTCCTGGACAATCCAGTTCAGGACCCGCACTTCAAAACAGTCCCATTGGTTCATCCCTTGTTCCAAACTCTTCTCAAGAAACTCCATATGTACCTCCATCTGAAGATGATTTAAAGAAATTGTTTGATTCTATGTTTGATGAACATTATGAGCCAAGTGCTAATGAACTGACGACTCCCTCAGCAGAGGCTGCTCATATTCCTGTGAATGAAGTCAATCATTCAGTCTCAATATCATTAAGTCAAGAAGCGCCTGCTGCTGATCCTTCAGTCTCATCAACAAATCATCATTCTTCAAATGTACATCATGGAACTGTTTCTAGCATCAATGATGAAGTTAATCCCTTTGCTTCTCCTGAAGATGCTCCATTTGAGAACATATTTGCTCCTGAATCTTCATCAAAACCATCTTCTTCAAAAGACATCAACTCTGCTACTTCAGTCCCCCAACCACTGCCACATGAACACCTCAGAAAATGGACTCATGATCATCCATTAGAAACATCATTGGAAATCCTTCTCGTCCAGTATCAACACGGAAACAACTTGCAACCGATGCTTTGTGGTGCTTCTTCAACTCCGTACTCTCTAAGATCGAACCAAAAGATGTCAAAACCGCCATGAATGAAGATAGCTGGTTCAATGCCATGCAAGAAGAAATTCATGAGTTTGATCGACTTGACGTATGGGAGTTAGTACCTGCTCCAGATTGTGCTATGATTATTGCTCTAAAATGGATCTTCAAAGTGAAACTTGATGAGCATGGTGATGTGTTGAAGAACAAGGCTCGATTAGTTGCTAAAGGATACCGTCAAGAGGAGGGTATAGACTTTGAAGAATCTTTTGCTTCTGTTGCTCGAATCGAGGCAATCAGAATCTTTTTGGCTAATGCTGCTAGTAAGAACATGGTAGTCTATCAGATGGACGTGAAGACGGCATTCCTGAACGGAGATCTTAAAGAAGTCGTCTATGTCAGCCAACCTGAAGGCTTTGTAAATCCAGAGCATCCTACCCACGTTTATCGTCTGAAAAAAGCTCTGTACGGTTTAAAGCAAGCTTCAAGGGCATGGTATGATACGCTATCAAAGTTTCTTCTATCTACCGGATTCAACAAAGGAGTAGTTGATCCAACATTGTTCACAAGGAAGTCAGGCAAACATTTAATCCATGTTCAAATTTATGTTGATGATATTATCTTTGCCTCGACTGACCCTAATGAGTGTGACCGTTTTTCAAATGAAATGAGTTCAAAATTTCAAATGTCAATGATGGGACAAATGTCATTTTTCTTGGGATTACAAATCTCACAAAGTCCCGGAGGCATTTTCATAAATCAATCTAAATATGCAACTGAGATCTTAAAGAAATTTAGATTTGATTCAAGTGACCCTGTTGACACTCCCATGATTGATCGAACCAAACTAGATGAGGACCACTCAGGGATCATGATTGACCAAACGAAATATCGTAGTATGATTGGATCCCTGATGTACCTCACAGCTAGTAGACCAGACATCTTGTTCGCTGTTTGCATGTGTGCTAGATACCAGGCTAAGCCTACTAGAAAGCACCTTGAAGCAGTTAAACGGGTCTTTCGGTGTCTCCAAGGAACCATCAATATGGGACTTTGGTACCCGAAGGACACCGGTATGTCACTAACAGCCTATGCAGATGCTGATCATGCAGGATGTCAAGATACTCGTCGAAGTACGTCTGGAGGTGCTCAGTTTTTGGGTGACAAGCTTGTGAGCTGGTCTTCAAAGAAGCAAATGAGTACTTCTATTTCCTCTACAGAGGCAGAATACATAGCCATGTCATCGTGTTGTGCTCAAATCCTTTGGATGAGATCTCAATTAACTGACTATGGCTTTGTATTCAAAAAAATCCCTCTGTATTGTGATAATAAAAGTGCTATTTCTCTTTCATGCAATAACGTTCAACACTCAAGAGCTAAGCATATCGACATTCGACATCATTTCATCAGGGAACAAGTGGAAAAAGGTGTGGTGGAACTCTATTTTGTGAGGTCTGAATATCAGTTAGCAGACATCTTCACCAAAGCTCTTCCAAGAGAACGTTTTGAGTTCATACTTCCAAGACTAGGCTTGAAAAGCCTTCAACCAGAAACACTAAAACGTCTTCAGGAGGAAGACGAGGAGTAAAGGTCTATGCTCATCTATCTCTTGTAAATATTTATTCGAAAATCAAAATACAAAATTATAAAACTCTCAAAAATCAAATAGAAAATTATAAAACTTTCAAAATCCATAAAAAAAAAAAAAAAAAAAAAAAAAAAAAAAAAAAAAAAAAAAAATCTGAAAAATTCAAAAAATCTTCAAAAAATATTGTCAATTTGTCATGTTTTTTCTCGGTTCGATAATATCTACGGTCTTTGTGCTGTCATTCAAAGAATTACACGGGACTTTAGATGTTGTTCGAATTCTTTAAAAAAAATAATAATAATAATAATAATAATAATTTTTGGGAGAAAGAACAGAGCCATACTTTATCATTTCTCAAATTTCCATGCTCTGATTCTATAAACATTTATCTGCTGAAAACTAATTACTTTGAAAAATAACTCAGTCTCTATTTTTGATAATCATCTAGACTTATTTGTCAATACATCAATCTCTCAATCAACAACCTATGTCATTGATTGATGGGGAGAATGATTTCAATTAAATTAAAAAGTTGTTTGGCATTCAATTGTTTTCAAAAGATATACATGCATGTTTTATCAATGGAGTTTAAAGTTTTAAAATCCGATCATTATCAGTTAAAACGTTTGGCATAATCAAGTCACAATTCTCCTTAAAAGCTTTCAAAATCAATTTAAATCTGTAAGAGATCACAAATCTCAAATGATTTGATAATTGTGATCGGGGGAGAATGTGTGATTTAAATTGGATTTAAACTGATAATTCGGTAAATGGTTTTATAAGGATGTACATGCTCTCCTTCCCACTTGGGACAAACGATTTCAAATTTTCCATGCACATGTTGAGGGGGAGCATCTATCTTAAACCTATGATTTGAAACGTGATCACTTATCTCAATGTGCAGGTTCCCTCTAGTATGTGCAAAACCCTTTTCAAACCTAGAAGCACATATTGAGGGGGAGCAAAATCATGAAAACCTCATCCTTCCCCAAAATGCTTTATCTACTTGATTCGATTAGGGAAGTGATGTTGATATCTTTTAGAAAATGGTAATCAAAGAAGTTAATTCTTCCTCTTGCCTCCGTGTGCAAAACGATTTCAAACATTTGATGCACATGTTGAGGGGGAGCACTTGTTCTAAAAATATCAAAAACATTTCAGGTACAAAATGTTTTGATAATATATCACAAGTATCTGGATTGATTTTTCAAATGGTTTTCAATTGGTTCAAATGGCAGATGAACAATACCAAATATACCGACCAAATTTACTTTATGTACGGTGATATAAGGATGATAAGGTTAGGTATTGGTTCCCATGATCCGCCAGAACCGGAGGGATCTACCCAGTGACAATCCACTAGTTAGTGTAGAAGTCCTTAGGTATGATGATAAAAGGAGAAAAATGAGATATGGGAAGAGTGCGGACTGAGACTGAGCTAGTACTGGAATAAACCCAACAAGGTTCTAGCTATGAAGTATCGGTAAGCACTGAAGGGGTTTAAGAATTAAAAAGAATTGAATGAGAAAAGGGTGAAAACAAATAGCCCTCCATATATTCAACTTTAGGGCAGAAACCGGGTTCAATTCATATGCTACTGATGGTAACATCGGTATTGAAGACAAGACGTCATGGACCCAGTGACGCACTGCACTTCAACTTTCCAAACCACTCAAGTTCCTCTTAAAAGGGCTTGTTTCATTCTCACGGGGAACCGACATTATCTATCGACTTTCTCTTAGAGATTGTTGATATTGAAGAAGGAGACCCTCTCCCTAGTCTCCGGCACAGGATCCAAATATGCACATATTGAGTCTAGAGCCACGAGATCATCAATAAATCTCATTAGGACACTTTCAATGAAGACTCTCTGTTTCACACAATGTGGAAAGAGAGATTATATCTTGAGTCCTACGCATTATCCTTGTGGTATTGCCAGAACATCTGAGTGATATGCAAACATATTCACAATGAAGATGGAAAGCCCTCTGGAGCCAACATCAAACAAGCTCCTGGTGGGTGGCATGTGAGATCTATTCAATAGATCAACCATGTGACAACTGAACAGAAACAATGGGGCGATTCAATCTTTTGAATCAATCCTGGTTCAGGTTATGGATTGACGGATACCTTTGAAAAACCGGTCATTGTGCTTAAAAACTCTTTTCTTTAGCACATTGACCGTGTTCGAATATTTCAAATCAAAAGGTGTTTTATGATTGATAATTGATTTTCATTAAAACCTTCGTTGTATTGCAAAAACAATTTCTATTGAGCAATACACGATTGTCTTTCAAATCTCTTTTCATCAATCAGTGAATTTCTACTTCGCTGGTTCACTCACTCCATGTTGTCTTCTTTGAGATGTTCCGGTTTGAGAACAGCTAGAGCAGCTGCGAAACCCTGTCAAGGAAATTCTTCAGAATTATACCTGATCACAGGCAGTACTGGTACTGATCAACGGGGAACCGTGGGCCGTGTACCTCAATTCAACGAAAGTGATCAAAGACACTTTCGTGCGCTTTATTGCTAACTGTTTTATGCAGGTACACCCGACGTTTGCAGCTGATCAGAATGAAGCGGTCCATCCATAGCCGCATGCTCACTTAACACATTCATCTCAAAAGAAATCATGATTAGTGCATCAATGACTCTGATATTTTCACTCCATGCTTCTGCAACGCTGCTGCCAATATCATGAATCAACGAAAGCTTCCGCTACTCTGATGAGAAGATATCATGATCCAGAATGTGAGCATGTCGGTCCGAAAGTCACAACATCACATAATACCAACACCACAATGGATGTCTCAGAGATTTTTGTTAGCTGATGATCTCAAAAGCTGGCTTAAAACTATTATCACGTGGATCAGTAAAAGACCTCCACTTGGATTAACCAAACATGCAATGAGAAGAATCTATGTCTACGAGCTTCGGAGCCAAGTACTACATCAAGAATGCAAGAACGATCTTTAATGCCATATCTGGGTGTATTCAATGTAATTTTAGTACATGATTGAGGTGACCTCCCTTAGGGGGAGATTGTTAGGAATTAGAAATTCCAGGTATTAAAGAGTCGGTCACCTCAAGTATATGTAATCGTTAGAAAGCTCGTAGTCGTAGTTCTTTTATGTTAAGTAGTATTTAGTTTAGTAACACCGTGGAGGACGGACGGGTCTTTACCCACTGTATGCCTGATCCACAGCCCGTTGTGTGGCGTTTTATTGTAAGACTATAAATACTCTCTACCTTCCAAGGTAGAGAGTTGGAGCTCATAATAATATCTTTCACTTTCTCTCACTAAGTTCCCTAAACCTCTAACTTTCTCTCTCTAAAACACTCTTGTACGCCTACTTGTGTTAATGGTTTGATGTGTATGTGAAATCCAATATCTTACATAGCTAAACTGCAACTGAACTCTTGTTACTCTGATGTGAGCTAATAATTATACTACGCTGAATCATAACTAACTATTGTATTATACTGAATTTGAACTAATAACTGAACTTTACTGTGACTAAAATGATCGTTGAGTCTGATACTAGAACTGCGTCTAAAACTATATCTAAAACTGATATTGAACTTAATAAACGATATCTAGATAGAATTAATTATAAATGTAGGGATTCCCATGCAGGCTGTGAGTACTCATATGCAACATACGCCCTCTTGCACGGATACAATTCGGGACCTTAATTGCTGAAAGGCAACAGAACTTAATCATATGTCCCTATTGGGTTTTTCATGCTCCATATTAGAGATCTCTAATCCAATCTCATATGAGCATTAACATAACGAGAGTTCCTCTAGTGCTTCACTTAGGCACTCTAACATTACTAATGACTAATGGTGCATCACTTAGGCATTTGCAACTTGATTAAACATGCATCACATAGGAATTCTTAACTACAACCAACTACATCCGAAACTTATGTTTTCATAAATGACTAGCCCTGTATCTGTTATCATTAGCTGTTTGTCGAATAATCTATATGTGTACCTGTTTATACTTGGTTGCTAGTCTGATTTGCCACCATAAAATCTTCTATACACCGTATATACAAATATATATACGTCGTATAGACAAATACATATACGTCGTCTAGAGCTGTTAAAGCATAAGCCTGCATTGTGCTAAATTCTGAATCATACCATTCCGTAACACTTGAGACTATACCTGAACTTCTGCTACAACATAATAACATATATGGTCCTACTACTTCTGCTCATAATCATATACTTGTTAAACGTGTAACACCCCCAATTTCGATGAATGCAGCGAAATTCAAATTGGGTGCTACCCATGGTATAACAGTTATAATAACTGAAAACGATCTCTAACTGAGTCGTTAAAAAAAACTTATCATTCGATTTATTGAAATATACCAGAGTTTACAAAATGGAAAGGTCCCAGTAGTTTCACGGTTTACATAATATATAAGTTTTTGAATGATAATAAAATTTATAGCTATATTGAGTATCCATGCCCTTCCTTTCCATCCTTGGCAGCCTTGTGTGTTATGGACCTGAGATAAAACATGCTTAAAACGTCAACACAAAAGTTGAGTGGAACTCATAGGTTTAGTTAAATTGTTGAACACAATATATTCGTAGTGTCAGCTATAAACTCACACTCATAGTTTAAAAACAAAACAGTTATTATTGCACTAAGCTCATGACAACCAAAGCGTTGACCTCGTACCAATAAAAATTGGCATAATTATTACAATTGTAGCCCTAGTAGGTAATTTGCCATTATACCTATTGTTCTCAAATATAGTGCGTTTGATTGCCCTAACTGGGTCAATAAGAACGGGTTCGTCAACCACAATAGACCTATTCACAATATATGCGCTCACTAAAGCTAGTGACTAATGGTTCATGATATAGGGACTTCAAACATGGCAATCGTGGTACTTAGTGCCAATAAAACATACAGGTAAGCATACACTTCAAAGCATCGTGCTCGAGTGAAAATAGCATGTACCCCCCCCCCCAAGGGTTTTTAAAATAGTTAAATAATATAAAATGAGGCTATGAACTCACCGTGAGTAAATGATGTTAAGGGTTAACCAAATCGATGGATAAGCCGGGAAACCTCTATGTACAACCTAGAAATATGATATCGTGTCTTAGGTTTTGTAATAACGATGTGGAAACATAAGTGAGTCTATATAAGTCATTATATTGATCATGATGTTGTACCTTGTAACTTATAGTAATAGTGTATGTCGTTTATGAAAATGGCTTACTAGTTTATAAAACGTGTTTAGTTAAATATCGTACTACTATTCGGGCCATCATAATTCAGAGATCATGTAGTAAACGTATGAGGAGGCAGGACACTTTAAATCATAAATCTAGCAACTCGTCAATACGTTCACCCCAAAGAGGCCCCTCACATAAAGCTCCCTAGTAACGCAATACTTAATATGTAAAACATATAATTTGCTTATTTGATTATATGACATAAGTGTTAAAATAGTCACATGGTTTGTAAAATTAATTAGTTTACATCTTGTAAATTGATTTTAAACAAGTTTTATGATTTACACAAGTTATAAAATTTACAAGTCATATTAATGAATTAGAAACCGATTTTGGTCATATTTCTCGTCAATTTGAAAAATTCACTTTTCCGATTGTCAAATAAACTTAGGAAAGTTTATTATAATGTGGTATGTTACCTTTTCATGATATATATTAAGTTTTTAAGTCACTAGACTTGGAAAACAACATGGTTTATAACTACTTAACTTGTGAAAATCCAACTTTTACGTCAAATTCAGTCTTTATAAATCTCGGCAGCAAACTGGCCTTGTTTTGCATTTATGGGCTAAACATCTCGTGTTGCTTATGTAAAACATCATTCCGGACAACTTTTGTGTTTTACAATTTTGATGATTCGGAGCAAAAAGGGGTCAAAATCGCGTTTTAAATTTACATCAGAACACTTTTTATTCAAAATCAAGTTTTCTTATAATAACCTAAGCTAGTCTTAACTTTTGATTCACAAGCTCTTTTAACATGATTCTAAAGACTGTGTTTTTGTTTTATTTTCTTCTTCAACTACAAATATAATCAAGGTCTTTTGCTCATAAAATTGGTGACAATAACTAGTATGATTTACTTGATTTACTAGTTTTACAAACATAAACTTTCACATGAAATCATAAGCAAGTTTACTTACATGTTTACTTGTTTTAAAATTGTGTACAACATGATCAATATACTAACATATATATCATATAATAACAAGTATAAAATCATAGAAATGAAGATGATGATCATGATCTTAGTCTTACAACTTTGGCTTTAATCAAAAGGGAAATCAAGAATCAAAGAACAAGAAATAGGAACTAGAATAAATTCCACCCTTGGAATCCTTCCACACCTCTTGTGCACTTATGATCTTGTGTTAGGACTTGTGAAAGAGCTTGATCTCTTGAGTAGCTTGCAATCTAGCCAATGGATGAAGAAACTTATAACTAGGATCATGTAAGGCTTAACAAGAGCTTTAACAATGATATAAGACTTATAACATGAAAATCAAAGATGATGAATCTAGGGAATTGAGTATTGGGCATTTATGGTGATGAAGAAAGGAAGATGATGAGTTTGTTTTATACAAAGAATGAGGAGGTTACTTTGTTAGGATATTTTCAAGGCTTACCAAAGAAGCTTGAACACATGTAATTAATCCAAGAGTTCAAGGCTCATAACTAAGTCAAGTGCCCTTGGTGGCTTCCTTGAGAAGTCTCAAGAGGAGGTGCAAGAGTTTTGGGTATTTACATACTCATCTAGTGTTTAACGGAGTGAGTTTTGGTCCCGGTAATTACTAACGTTAAGTATTTAAATCATGAAACTTAAAATCGGGTATCTTAAAAATATAAGATTTCTAAGAAATGTTAAAACTTATCAATATACTCTATATAAGTATATTAAATGAGTGATAAGTTTAACGGAGCGCGTAAACGCTGTTAAAACCTAAATCGTAGGTTAAATACGCGTAAAACGTAAAAATTCAAAACTTGTGAAAATATTGTAAGATATGATAAGCACATATTTTTCTTGTTTATAAGATTGTATGAACATATCGGGATGTTTAAACGACGTTTAGACCAAAACGTAAATCTTAGACACGGTTTTGCGAAATCGGTTCTTAGTAAATTCGACGTATATTGTAAAGGTAACCTGACAAGTATTAAACTCTCTTGTTATTATGAATGTAATGTTAAATTACGAGAATGAATAAATAAAATAAAAATACGGAATGAATAGTAAAAGTAAATAGTAAAAATACGAGGTTGAATAGTAACATGAACACTAATCTGACGACATTCATAATAACATGACCAAAACTGCTTATTTGGTTTTCACTAGACTTCCGAGATCACTTAAACACCTGAATCACATTCTAACATCATTAGAATCTACTACTACGTCTTTAACACATAAACTTCATTTGATTCTATTAACTTGATCTCTTTTAAGGCCTTATGCCAAACACCCCACTCATCATGATTCTACTAGTCTTTCATAATATGATTTCTACTAAAGCGTTTCTTATCAAGTTTTATACATGAAGTCATCATCTAACAATCATATGAACATTATAACAAACCTAATTCATCTTAATGATCATTCTTACCGAAACACCCCCCCCCCCCCACAAATGTGATTTATAACTAAACCCATGATATTAACTAATCAATCCATGAATTACCTGCGACGACTCCGGGCCACGGAGGTTCATATGCGACGACTCTGAGCTATCCAAAGGGGTAATCGCCCTGGGATTAGTCGGCTCGCAATGTCGAGTCCGAAACCCAAATATACCAAAAAAAATTCATGAATTACCTTGATGGAAAAAATTGTTAAAAGGATATGAAGTCTTTTCTTAATCAAAGCCAATTGCTCCAAACCCTCATGTGATTTCTCCTATGAAGAAAAACTAGAACCATTTTTCCCTCCTAATTTTCCTTTAACTACATGTACATATACACGTTTGATATAAGGTTTTAACTCCTGAACTTTTGAGGCTATAAGACCTCAAGGGTAAATTTGTAATTTTATTTCTTAATTCTCTTTTTCATTGTTAGTCTTTTCCATTAAATCTGTTACATGAGAGGTCCTATTCCATTAAATATTTATATTTCTGGTCCTTATTTCATTAAATACTAACTGAACTAACATTCTAATATCCCATAAATACTATTAAAGTGTCTATTACTAAACTTTATTTTTTTGGGTGTTACACTCCGTTAATAGTTATTTTAATACAATTAATTTTAGATCAAAACGTAGTTTTAATATACATTTTTGGATCAAATAAATTAGATGGTGGAGATTTGGTATTTTAATTTTTAAAGAACTTCTCTTGTACCAAAGTAAAATACTTCTTAAAAGTGCTAGGTGCAGATAGTTATAAGTATCGTGTAAATGTCGTCACGTCATCTTTTGCACTATAATATTTTTGTAACACAAATTCTAAAAATACCTTCTCCAGCTATAACATGTTATAGGAGCAAGTGAGTCTTAGTTTTTATTTTTATTTTTCATTTTCTTGAAATAAGCACATTTTACTAAAAAGTAAAAATTTGATACATAAAATAAATACATTTGTTTCGTCTTGATACCGTTGTCAAAGGTAATCTACAAGATCATATCGAAGGTTATTATTCATATTTTTCTCACGTAATTCCTTTTGTTTCCTTCGATGTGTTTTGCATCTCTCGACCCATGTACGTTGCATGTGGGCTACTAGACTAACATGTTTTTTTTGTTAAATTCAATTATTTGGATTTTTTTTTGATTTTTTTTAGTATCATGTTATGTAATACGATGCAACAATACATATTTATACTTATCTTGCTCACCTGGTAAGCACGTATCGGTTGTGCTATAATCCTCCAACGATCTTGTAGTACAACAAAGCTCATTCCACATCTTCCTTTCACTTTTTCAGCCCTCTTAAAATCCAAATCAAGTTGGTTTCGTGCAACCATATACGGTTTGACAAAAGTAACCCAAGTCAGATAGTCGCCTAGGTTATATCCTTTTATGTTTGTTTTACCATTCACCGTATATAGAACATCGGGATTGAAATCTTCAATGAGTTCGTCAAACAAATTTGAATGACATAGAATGTTAAGGTCGTTATTTGCATTTGCTATACGCAAAAATGCATGCCAAATCCACATTTTGATGTAACAACTTCAAACATTATTTTTCGGGGGTTTTTTATTTCCCCTTTTGAATTGCTTTTGTAAGCAACCGGACAATTCTTACATTTTCAATGCATACAATCTATACTACCAAGCATACCCTTGAACTTATAATAAGTTTCGTATTTTTCATATATACTCAAAATGTCATTATGAGACGGTTTTCTTTAATATGCGAGTATAAATCCCAAACACATTGATGAACTTGTCCAAACTATCACAAGTACAATTTTCACCGCTTCGTAAATATTCATCAAAAGTATTGGGTGTCGTCCCGTACGCAATTGGCAATTTCATTATATAACTAATTCTCGATCTACTTGTTGCATTGCATCATGACCAAAAATTTTATGCCCGGGAATATAACATTATAGTTAGTTATACATTCAACTATTGATATAAATAGTTTTGAGCTCATTCGGAATCGTCGCCTAAAATTCTTTTCAAGATATTTTGGGTTGTCGCTAAAATAATCATCCATAAGACGTTGTTCGGCACCAATACAATCACACGGTATGTTCCGAGTGTTAGAACTCGTGGCTTCATGTTATCGAAAGCTATAAAATTTTCATCGTAATCATATAACCGTAACCATTTTTCGGCTTGCTATTCGTCGGAATAACTCATGATAAAAGTATATGAAATGAGGAAAAAGTTGAGTGCTTAGGTTTTATGTATAATAAAATTGGGTATTTATTGAAAAAATGGAATTTGATTTTGAAGAAAGTAGTCACTGTTATTTTAAAAGAACTCACAAAAATTGGCCGTTATAGTGACGGCGAGGCGCCTATGGCACTAACGATGGTGCATTTGGCGGTGTCGTAAGTGCTACTTTCGGCTATAGCAAGTCCTATAGGTCGCTCCATCGTGCATTCTAAGCCTAGTAGGCGTTGTAGGTGAAAAAAAAAGAGGTAAAAGACATTCAACGTTGGTGACAATAGAAAAATATCGTTGAGGTATTAGCTAGTTGTTTGTAAATGACTTACAAGAAAATCAAAAGATAGTTAAACTATTTTTTTTTTAATAATTAAATTATTCTTTTTTCTTTAAGGTTAAATAGGATACTTTGCATAATTAATATTAGGATTAATGGCATGTAATAGCAACGTATTTTCTCGTTTATTTCATTATCAGATACGAACTCAAAAAAATACTACAATACCCATCCAACTTTTACATTTTGTTTCATTATCATACGTTTTTGTTTGCACCGTTAGTCCTTTTGACTAACGACCATTTGTAATTAACTCAAAAGTATGTTTTCTTACGTTTTCATACATTTTCATATGTTTCTATCCGTTTTTATACGTTTTCGCTGTTTTCTTTACGTTTTTGTTTGCACCGTTAGTCCTTTTGACTAACGACCGTTTGTAATTAACTCAAAAATATGTTTTTCTTACGTTTTCATACGTTTCTATCCATTTTTAAACGTTTTCGCCCGTTTTCTTACGTTTTCATACGTTTTTAAATGTTTTCGTCCGTTTTTATACATTTTCAAGCGTTTTTATACGTTTGCATCCGTTTTTATACGTCTTCATCCATTTTTATATGTTTTTTACGTTTTCATCCGTTTTTATACGTTTTCATCCGTTTTTATACGTTTTTATCCGCTTTCATACGTATTCTTACATTTTCATATGTTTTTATATAGACGAAAGCGTATAAAAATGCTTGAAAACATATAAAAACGGACAAAAACATTTAAAAACAAACAAAAACGTATGAAAAGATTAACAAAAAAAGTATAATAACGGACGAAAACATATAAAAACGCTTGAAAACGTATAAAAACGGACGCGAATGTATAAAAACGTATAAAAGCGCTTGAAAACATATAAAAACGGAGGAAAACGTTTAAAAATGAACAAAAACGTATGAAAACATAAGAAAAACATATAAAAACGGACAAAAACGTTTAAAAACGAACAAAAACGTATGAAAACATAAGAAAACGTATAAAAATGGACGAAAACGTATAAAAACGTTTGAAAACATATGAAAATGGACGAAAACGTTTAAAAACGAATAAAAACGTATGAAAAGATAAGAAAAACGTATAATAACAGACGAAAACGTATAAAAACGGACGAGAACGTTAAAAACGAACAAAAACGTATGAAACGATAAGAAAACGGGCGAAAACATATGAAAACGTAATAAAACGGAAAAAAAATGATAAAAACGTATAAAAACGTAAGAAAACATATTTTTTAGTTAATTACAAACGGTCGTTAGTCAAAACGTATGATAATGAAACAAATATGAAAGTACGTTGTTATTACATGCCAAAAGGACTAACGGAGCAAAGAGTTTGATGAGTATTATTGTAATTTTTTGGGTTCATATCTTATAATGAAACAAATGTGAAAATACGTTGTTATTACATGTCATTAACCCTTAATATTATCTCTTATATAATAAAACTAAATACGGGGTGCTTTATATAGAAGTGAAATAAAAATAAATAAAAGCCTTATTCCAAACTAAAACATATAAGAAGTGAGCTTTGTAGCTAAAATGAATTCAGAAATATATTTCGAGCAATACTATATTCACAAACAGTTTATGAAATTAAATTCAAATGATTTGACAAATGTATTGATCTAATCATTTTGTATTATAATCTTTCTATTTTTCTTGCTTACCTCTACATTGTCAAGTTATTGTGTAAATATAATTTTATAAACTGTAAATGAATTTAGCATTGCTCATGTATTTCAGGGTAGAATTAATGATATCTAATAGGTTGAGGAATGGTTACTGCTAATCATAAAACTTATTGAGTTATACGAGTACAGAGGTATAACTTTACCGATATGATTCAACTTCTAATATCATAACACTTTTTTTAATACTAGATGAGTATCTCTGCCTAGTGGCAGAGGTGTCTAGTTTTCTACAAAACTTCGACCACTCATAAGTTTTTTCAACAAACTGTATTTGTAGTGTTAGAGAATTATTTTCGAATAACTATAATTCTGATACGTGGTTTCATAAAAGCAGAAATATACAGTTTTCAAAAAAATTATGTGAAGTCGATCTAAGTGTGAGTATATTTTCTAATGTGATTGTTTTAAGTTATTAAGATTTTAGTAATAATAGATTCAAGCATTACAAAAAGCAACGGTATTATGTAGCTGACAATATTATATTATAGTTTAGAGGTATAGCCAACGTGTGTGACCGACTTTTCTTGTTTTGTCGGTAATTTAGGCAGTGATAACTGTGTTTTTTTTACATGTGTAGCGTTTATCATTTGGTGTGTGACTTTTAAACTTGTAACCTTACAAATTTGATATCACCATAATAAGATTATCTTGTACTATCAATTTGCATAGATATTTAAGGATTGTTCAAAGCTATTTGTTTGGGGTACAAATAATTATCATTAAATATAACAATACTATTTAATTTGTGTGATTCTGTAAGATATAGGATTTCACAAACACACTAAACCATAATCACTATGGGGCGTTCAAGTAGTTTAGAGAGAGAAAGTTTTAGAGAGAGTTGGGAACTATGTGAAACAAAGAAAAATGGTATTGAAGCTCCAACCCTCTACCTTGGGAGGTAGAGGGTATTTATAGTTTCTTACAAACAAACGCCACCTACGGGCTGTGGATCAAGCATACAGTGGGTAAAGACCCGTCCGTCCTCCACGGTGTTACATAACAAACTACTTAATAATATAACTTGACTACGACTAAGAGCATTCTAACGAATACATATACTTGAGGTGACCGACTCTTTAACGACTGAATTTTCTAATTCCTAACAATCTCCCCCTAAGGGAGGTCACCTCAATTTACAATGAATACAAGCAGATATTACATTAGATTGTTCTAGGATTCTTGATTAAGTCCTTTGCTCAGTAGCTCGTAGTCTTTGATTCTTCATGTTTTGCATGTTTGGATAATTCAAGTGGAGGTCTTTAACTGATCCACGTGATGATGAGTTTTGAGCCAGCATTGAGATCATCAGCTAACATAAATCTTTGACTCATCCATTGTGGTGTTGGTATTATGTGATGTTGTGACATTTGGACCGGCATACTCACATTCAGGATCATGATGTATTCTCATCAGAGTAGCGGAAGCTTTTACTGGTTCATGATATTTGCAGCAGCATAGCAGAAGCATGGAGTGAAAGTATCAGAGTCGTTGAAGCACATATCATGATTTCTTTAGAGATGAATGTGTGGTGTGAGCATGCGGCTATGGATTGACCGCTTCATTCTGATCAGCTGCAAACGTCGGGCATACCTGCATACAACAGTTAGCAATAAAGTGCACGAAAGTGTCTTTGATCACTTCCGTTGAATTGAGGTACACGGCCCACGGTTCCCCGTTGATCAGTACATGTACTGCCTGTGATCAGGTAAAATTCTGAAGAATTTCCTTGACAGGGTTTCGCAGCTGCTCTAGTTGTTCTCAAACCGGAACGTCTCAAAGAAGACAACATGGAGTGAGTGAACCAGCGAATTGAGATTCACTGATTAATGAAAAGAGATTTGAAAAACAATCGTGTATCGCTCAATAGAAATTGTTTTTGCAATACAACGAAGGTTTTAATGAAAATCAATTATCAATCATAAACAACTTTTATTTTGAGAAATTAGTACACAGTCGATGTGCAACATAAAAGAGTTTTTAAGCACAACGACTGGTTTTTCAAAGGTATCCGTCAATCCATAACCTGAACCAGGATTGATTCAAAAGATTGAATCGCCCCATTGTTTCTGTTCAGTTGTCACATAGTTGATCTATTGGATAGATCTCACATGCCACCCACCAGGAGCTTGTATGATGTTGGCTCCAGAAGGCTTTCCATCTTCATTGTGAATATGTTAGCATATCACTCAGATGTTCTGGCAATACCACATGGATAATGCGTAGGACTCATAAGATTTAATCTCTCTTTCCTCAATGTGTGAAACAGAGAGTCTTCATTGAAAGTGTCCTAATGAGATTTATAGATGATCTCGTGGCTCTAGACTCAATTGTGCATATTTGGTTCCTATGCCGGAGACTAGGGAGAGGGTCTCCTTCTTCAATATCAACAATTTCTAAGAGAAAGTCGATAGATTATGTTGGTTCTCCGTGAGAATGAAACAAGTCCTTTTAAGAGGAACTTGAGTAGCTTGAGAAGTTGTAGTGCAGTGCGTCACTCGGTCCATGACGTCTTGTCTTCAATACCGGTGTTACCTTGGTAATCACCAGTAGCATATGAATTGAACCCGGTATCTGCCCTAAGGTTGAAAAATTGGAGGGCTATTTGTTTTCACCCTTTTCTCATTCAATTCTTTTTCATTCTTCAACCCCTTCTGTGCTTACCGAGACTTCATAACTAGAACCTTGTTGGGTTTATTCCAGTACTAGCTCAATCTCAGTCCGCACTCTTCCCATATCTCACTTTTCTCCTTTTTTTTTTCAATATACCTGAGGACTTCTACACTATTTAGTGGATTGTCCCTGGGTAGATCCATCCGGTTCTGGCGGATCATGGGAACAAATACCTAACCTTATCGTCCTTATATCACCATACATAAAGTAAAGTTGGTCGGTCTATTTGGTATTGTTCATCTGCCATTGGAACCATTTGAAAATCAATCCAGATACTTGTGATATATTATCAAAGCATTTTGTACCTGAATTGTTTTTGATAATTTTAGAAAAGGAGCTCCCCCTTAACATGTGCTTCATGTATTTGAAATCTTTTCGCACACGGAGGCAAGAGGAAGAATTTACTTCTTTGATTTCTATTTTCTAAAAGATATCAACATCACTTCCCTAATCAAATCAAGTAGATAAAGCAGTTTGGGGAAGGATGAGGTTTTCAAAATTTTTGCTCCCCCTCAATATATGCCTCGAGGTTTTGAAAGAGTTTTGCACATACTAGAGGGAAAGACTGCACTTTGGGATAAATTGATCACGTTTCAAATCTTCGTGGTTTAAGATAGATGCTCCCCCTCAACATGTGCATAGAAAATTTGAAATCGTTTGGCACATGTGGGAAGGAGAGCTTGTACATCCTTATAAAACCATTTATCGAATTATCAGTCTAAATCCAATTTAAATCACAAATTCTCCCCTGATCACAATTATCAAATCATTTGAGATTTGTGATCTCTGTAGATTTAAATTGATTTTGAAAGCTTTTTTAAGGAGAATTGTGACTTGATTATCAAAACGTTTTAACTGATAAGGATCGGATTTTGAGACTTTAAACTCCATTGATTAAACATGCAAGATTGTTTTTTGAAAACATAACATTAGCAAAGGTTTTGAATCAACTGTATAAAACATTGAGTTTTTCAACAATAAACCTTGCTCATTTACGTGCCAATTGTTTGAAAAGTGACATTTCAAAATAACATTTTTAATTCGAATAAAATCATTCTCCCCCTCAATCAATGGCACAAGTTGTTGATTGAGAGATAGAGATTTTGACAGATGATAAGCACAAAAGATTTACACGAATAATAGAGTACGAGGAATTTTCAAAAAAATTTAGTTTTCATTAGATGGCAAATATTTTTCAGAAGAATCATTAGACGGAAAAGTATTTGGAAAGAGAAACATTTGTCTTTTTGATAACAAACATTTATTTTAAGAAACAGAGCATAAGACTTGAAACATAAGATAAAGCATGGCTCTGTTCTTTTCATTTAAAACGGGTTACTGCCTGAAATGACAATAAACCACCATTTTTCTCCGCCTCATTTTTTTTTAACAAAAACTACGTTTATTCGAAGAACATCTAAAAACCCGTGACATTCTTTGAATGTCAACACAAAGTCCGTAGATGATATCGAATAAGGAAAAACATGATAAAATAGCAATAATTTTTGGAATTTTTCAAGATTTTTAAAAATAATAATTTTTTTTTTGAATAAATATATACAAGAGATAGATGAATAAAGACCTTTACTCCTCGTCTTCCTCTTGAAGACGCTAGAGTGTTTCTGGTTGTAAACTCTTTAGACCAAGACGTGGAAGGATAAACTCAAAACGTTCTCTAGGAAGAGCTTTGGTGAAGATGTCTGCTAATTGGTATTCAGTCCTCACAAAGTAAAGTTCCACCACACCGTTTTCAACTTGCTCCCTGATGAAATGATGTCGAATGTCGATGTGCTTTGCTCTTGAGTGTTGTACGTTGTTGCGTGAGAGAGCAATAGCACTTTTATTATCACAGTACAGTGGGATTTTGTTGAATTCAAAGCCATAGTCAGATAATTGGGATCTCATCCATAGGATTTGAGCACAACAAGATGACATGGCTATGTATTCAGCCTCTATAGAGGAAATAGAAGTACTCATTTGCTTCTTTGAAGACCAGCTCACAAGCTTATCACCCAAAAACTGAGCACCTCCAGACGTACTTCGACGAGTATCTTGACATCCTGCATGATCAGCATCTGCATAGGCTGTTAGTGACATACCGGTGTCCTTCGGGTACCATAGTCCCATATTGATGGTTCCTTGAAGATACCGAAAGACCCGTTTAACCGCTTCAAGGTGCTTTTTAGTAGGCTTAGCCTGGTATCTAGCACACATGCAAACAGCGAACAAGATGTCTGGTCTACTAGCTGTGAGGTACATCAGGGATCCAATCATACTACGATATTTCGTTTGGTCTACCATGATCCCTGAGTGGTCCTCATCTAGTTTAGTACGTTCAATCATGGGAGTGTCAACAGGGTCACTAGAATCAAATCCAAATTTCTTTAAAATCTCATTTGCATATTTAGATTGATTTATAAAAATGCCTCCGGGACTTTGTGAAATTTGTAATCCCTAAAAAATGACATTTGCCCCATCATTGACATTTGAAATTTAGAACCCATTTCTTTTGAAAAACGGTCACACTCATTGGTGTCAGTCGAGGCAAAGATGATATCATCAACATAAATTTAAACGTGAATTAAATGTTTGCCTGACTTCCTGGTGAACAATGTAGGATCAACTGCTCCTTTGCTGAATCCAGTAGATAGAAGAAACTTTGATAGCGTATCATACCATGCCCTTGGAGCTTGCTTTAAACCGTAAAGAGCCTTTTTCAAACGATAAACGTGAGTAGGATGCTCTGGATT
The DNA here is from genome assembly GCA_019973895.1 of Chrysanthemum seticuspe. NCBI lineage: Eukaryota > Viridiplantae > Streptophyta > Magnoliopsida > Asterales > Asteraceae > Chrysanthemum > Chrysanthemum seticuspe. The sequence continues at coordinate 168,152,478 of BPTQ01000004.1, read as the reverse complement.
CAGAAAGCCTTCAGGTTGGCTGACGTAGACGACTTTTTTAAGATCTCCGTTAAGAAACGCCGTCTTTACATCCATCTGATAGACTACCATGTTCTTACTTGCAACATTAGCCAAGAAGATTCTGATTGCCTCGATACGAGCAACAGGATCAAATGATTCTTCAAAGTCAATACCCTCTTCTTGACGGTATCCTTTAGCCACCAATCGAGCCTTGTTCTTTAGGACATCACCATGCTCATCAAGTTTCACTTTGAAGATCCATTTTAGAGCAATGATCATAGCACAATCTGGAGCAGGTACTAATTCCCATACATCAAGTCGATCAAACTCATGAATTTCTTCTTGCATGGCATTGAACCAATTGTCTTCATTCATGGCGGTTTTAACATCTTTTGGTTCGATCTTAGAGAGTACGGAGTTGAAGAAGCACCATAAGGCATCGGTTGCAAGTTGTTTCCCTGTGGATACTGGACGAGAGGGATTTCCAATGATGTTGTCCAATGGATGATCATGAGTCCATTTTCTGAGGTGTTCATGTGGCTGTTGTTGAGGGACTGAAGTAGCAGAGTTGATGTCTTCTGAAGAAGATGGTTCTGATGATGATTCAGGAGCAAATATGTTTTCAAATGGAGCATCTTCAGGAGTAGCAAAGGGATTAACTTCATCATTGATGCCAGAAACAGTTCCATGATGTACATTCGAAGATTGATGATTTGTTGATGAGACAGAGTGATCAGCAGCATGCGCTTCTTGACTTAATGATATTGAGACTGAAGGGTTGACTTCATTCACAGGGATAGGAGCAGCCTCTGTTGATGGATTTGACATTTCATCCGCATTTGGTTCATAGTGTTCATCGAACATTGGATCAAACAATTTCTTTAAATCATCTTCAGTTGGAGGTACATATGGAGTTGCTGGAGAGGAATTTGGTACAAGGGATGAACCAATGGGACTGTTTTGCAGTGCGGGTCCAGAACTGGATTGTCCAGGAGCCATTTGACCGGTCAGCTCATCAAACGTAACGTGAATTGTTTCCATGATATTTCGGGTTCTCTTGTTGTAGATTCGGTAGCCTTTTCTGCTTGGTGCATATCCAACAAATACTCCAATGTCCTCTTTAGCTTTCAATTTACCTCAATCTTGACCGTCATTAGTTGGATAACATAAAGCACCAAACACACGAAGGTATGATAGATCAGGTTTTCGATTGTGGACAAGTTCATATGGAGTCTTTCCATGAGATGTGTGAATTAGAGATCGATTTTGAGTGTAACATGCAGTGGCAATAGCTTCAGCCCATAAAAACATTGGAACCTTTGAGTAAATCAGCATTGTTCTTGCAGCTTCTACAAGAGTTCGATTTCGTCTTTCAACTACACTGTTCTGTTGAGGAGTTCGAGGAATACTTCTTTGAGGACTGATTCCAACATTTTCATAAAATTCATTGAGTTCTTTATTAACAAACTCAGTTCCATTATCAGTTCGGACGATTCGAACCATTTTGTTGAGTCGGATCTGAAGTTGTTTAATGAGTTTAATGATGACATCTGGAGTTTCGTCCTTTGTCCTCAAAAACTTAACCCAAGTGAATTGGGAGAAGTCATCAACCACTACTAGCACATATCTCTTCCCATTAATAGTTTTCACTCTCATTGGGCCGCACAGATCCATATGAAGGGTATGAAGAACTTCCATTACAGAGTTTGTTGGTTTTTGGTTTGTGGGCATGTTTCGTGCTTTTTCCCAATTGGCAAGCTGAACAAAGATGATCTTTTTCATATTTTAATCTGGGTAAGCCTATGACAAGATCCTTTCTGGAAAGGTTGTTTATGGTGCCGAAGTTCAAGTGATTGAGACGACGATGCCATAACCAAGACTTTGTTTTAGAAGCCTTTGACAGCAAGCAGATTGGAGAAGACTTCATCATGTCATCGATAGAGATGGTGTATAGGTTAGAACCACGAGTACCTCTTAATAATTCCACACCATCAAGTTCTCTAACGAAACAAGTATGTTTTCTAAAAGCCACTTCTAGATCGGAATCACAGAATTGACCAACAGAGAACAAGTTGTGACCAAGACCTTCCACATAATATACCCTGGAAATTACACTTTTACCAACCACATAATCTCCATAACCCATAATTGCTCCAAAATGGTCGTTCCCGAATCTAACTATCCCGATGAATTTACTCACGAAGTTCATGAGCCGCGACCGGTCTCCAGTCATATGCTTGGAACAGCCTGAGTCCAGGTACCACAGAACGATTTAAACGATCTGCAGTTGAACACAGATAAGAATGGATAACTGGATAATTGGGAACCCCATGCAATAATGGGTTCCACTTGGTTAGTAACAGTAATTGGAATACCCATATCAGAAATAGAAACATCCATATCAGAAATAGAAGCAATGGAATTATTAGGATTAGATGCGGTGCTGGTGTCCGTATTTGACCTATTCAAAGTATGTTCACTTCTTAAAGGAATGGTTCTACCAGTAGGCATCCATTTTCTAGTGGGCATTGTCTTAGCAGATTGAGGACATAACTGATTATCCTTATGGCCAAGAGGTATCCATTGATAGCCTATCTTACTAAATGTTCTTCCTGTGGGTTTCCACTGTTTTCTAACTTTCTTTTATTTTTGCCTTTTATCCTTCTTAGCATGATTTTTAGCATTAACAATATTAACTGGGCATTTGACAGCATTAGACAAAACATTCACACCACATTCATGATTAGCAACAGAATTCAAGCAGACATCATTACATGGTTTGCAAATAGTATCAAAATTCGAATTAATTACAGTACGCCTATGGCTAATACTAGAATCAACACGATTCGTTTTATTCAACTCAAACTTAAAGTTCCTAGGATGGTCTTCTACTCTCTTTCAATGCACATTCTTAGCTTGCGAGGTCCTATCTTGCTTGGTATTGCCTGGAGGCTTTGACCCGCTTGCTTTAATGTTACTGATTACTCCTGTAGAGGGAATTATGGGAACATTAGTTGGTTGATCTACTTTTTGCATTCCTGAACTAGATGTGCAAGGATCTGAACTACTAGAAGGCACATTAGTGTTCACTTTCTTAAAGTTGGGCATGGAATGGTTTGTATGCTTGGCACTAGGCATAGAACACGGCATCACAGCTTTACCTTTCGCACCTAAGGATTTAGGACATGTTGCAATTAGACATTCTAGCAGCTCCTGAGATCGTTTGGCATTAATGCAAGCAAGCCTAATTTCTCTATCAAGAGGCTTATTTATGAAATCCTCTTCCACAATCTCACGGAGACATTCTAGACTATCCTTAAGGTGAGCACAATAGTTATGAAACACAAGTTCATTATTCCTAAGATGAGGAGGAATGTATTTAACAGTCACAGTATATTTGCAGTCAGAGGATGACCTTGAAGCAACATTCTCATTAAAAACAAGTGGCAGTCTCCCTTTTCCTGACTCCTCATATTCTCAATTTCCTTTTGTAAAGAAGTTATTTTTTCGTTGTTTTTGTCACGAGTGATTTTCATTGAATCATATAACTCTTTAAAGTGTCGTTTAACTTTTTCATTTTCTTCTAGAAAACTCTCGTTTTCTTTTTGTAAAGCATTTACTAAGTTTTGAAGATGAAAAGTTTGAGAATACTGAGAATCTAAAGGAGGAGGCATTTGGGAGCCAGTCACATTGTTCTTTTCACCTTTTAATTGAGAGATTTGGGCTTTCAACTTTCTGATCGTGCAACAATGAGCTTGAATCTGTTCGTCACGTTTATTTATCTGAAAAACTGCATCAAACTCTGGAACATCTGAGGATGTCTTGATATTTGAGGTTTTAACATTTTCTTTAAGATGTTGATATTTTAGTTGCAAATCAAAATGTTCAACTTCTAGTTTAGAAAGATGTTTTACAAATTATCGTGATCATCTCGATCAATTTTCTCACTAAGTTATGAGTTTTTGCTTTCAAGCTCAATGACACGATCATGGGAGACTTTCAATGCAATAGATAATTCATGAAATCGAGAAGCAGTAATGGAGTTATTCGTAGCAGTGTAAAACACATCTTGAGCAATACATTCAGAAATAAGATTCTCATTCAAGGTGTGCAAGTTCTTCCTCTCAATCTCATTATATTTTAATTCATGCTCATAGTCACTAACCTCAACTATCATTGCATCAAATTCCTTTTCCATTTCTTTAATATCTGAATCCATCCCCTTTTTAAGACTCTCAAATTGATCTTTTAGTTGTTTAAAGAAAGGCATGACCTCAGTTAAATAGCATTCTTTAGTTTGCTCAAAACCCCTTTCCCCTTCAGTTATCCCAGTGGGTGTGATCCTTTTCTTACAAGTTTTCTCAAAATCAACAAATAATTGAAAGATAACATATTGACTGATTAAGGTCTTGCTTTTAGTGGCAATAGTCCTAGGGACTAGATGCATTGGTGTATTAGGATGATACACAGTTGTTGTAGGCATTTTCCTAAAAGGGGAATTTGTTACAACAAGATTCTCTGCTTTTTGCTTATCTAAATCCTTTTTCCAGAACACTTGTTCGGGTGTTAACAACGTTTGAGGCTTAAACATGTTCACGGAAATCCAATTTTCTTTTTTGTAGTCATGGGGTCTGATAATTATGTTTTTCTCTTTACATGTAGGATTGTTGAGTTTCTTATCCATTTTCTCCCTAGTGACCTCATCAGATTTCTTATCTTCCTCAGTGCACTCAGCGCAACTAGGTTTCTGCCTAGGTTTAAGGATTTTATTTCCATCATAGATAACATTTTGAGCAGCTTTTGCTATCTTACCATACTCAGGGTTGGATTCCTTTATAATGGGGATACTATGCTTATCGTTGAGAACTCTATGCTTCGTGATCATGTGAGCAGTCTGAATGGTATTCCCTTGTACGTACAACTTATTTTCAAGCTTGTTTTTCAAGGTTTTTAGATTAGAAAAATCATTCAAAAGTTTTGAGTCCTTAGCACTGAATTCTTGCTTAAGCATTTTAACATTTTCTTGAAGTTCTTGTTTTTGCTTAGCAGTTTTAGAAAGTTTTTCTTGTAAGGAGTTTAACTCTTGTTTTAATACTTCTTCTCTAAACTTACTTTTTCTAATAGTTGTACGCATTTGGTCATCCATTTCCTGCTCACGGGTGGTTAACTCAAACTTAGCACGTTGTTCATAAATAGTAACTTGTTCTTTATAGGCATTCAGTTCAGTAACAACAGAATCATCATGAGCACATGCAGTGTATTCATCAAAAATATAGTCATCATTGACTGCAGAAGATGCATCACTTGGTACAGTCTCACTTTCACTTTGTTTCACATATTGATCATATGGGACAACATTGATATTACCCATATTTTCAATATCTGACTCAAAAGTTTCAGTTGATTGTACTTTGTCATGTATCTTTTGCTCATCAACATCATCGTATAGTTTTAATACCTCTGAGATGATTGACTCCTTGGATGGACCATCTTGCTTAGATGATGAGGCTTTAGGAGAGACCATTGGAGAAATGCTAGCCATGAAAATTGTTTGTGCAGTAGGTTCATCATCGACGTCAGAGTCGTATGCATCACAGTCAGCGACTTGAAAGGCATTCGGATTATTGTGACCTATCTCCTGAATTGGCCATTCATAAACATCAGCGTCATATGTCTTTGCATTCCCTTCAGCAAGAAACAATAACTCCTCTTCATCCAAGGCTCCTCCATTATCCTGAGCTTGCACGAGCAACATCTTATCCCTGAAGTACTCACCATTCTGAGGGCGTTTTGGTGATGTGCAGTTCCTTGCAATATGTCCTTCACCTCCACAGTTGTAGCACTTGATCGGCTTTGCTTGTCCCTGATTTCCATTCCTTCCACGATTCTGATTTGCTACATATCCTCTACCAACTCCACCTCTTCCCTGTTCATACTGTCTTTCATGAACTGGTTGCACCACAACATTTCCATATCTGACGGTAGCTTGATTGTGTGGATTGGATGATGTTTTGAGGTTATTGTTGGTGTGTGGGAGAGAGTTCATGTTTTGACTAATTATGAGAGCCAATTGATTAATGAAGTGTCCCACGCGTGCATCAACATCAGCTTGTTTGAACATTGGATCAGGAATGAGTTTGTGATTACCATTACCCATGGGTATAACTTGAGAAGCTTTGGTGGTAATTCCAACATTTGTGTAGAAAGCAGTTGAATCATTTGGTGAGCTTGATTCTCCCTGATTGGTTTTGAATTGCTCCAGAATCCTTTTCTCAAACATAGCATGTCTCTCATTCTGAAGAAGGAAAGCATAGAGTTGCTCATAGTTTGTATTTTTCAATCCTTTGGTTAGCTTCACAGAGGTGACAAACTTGTGCCATTCGGGATTCATGTTGTTCACGAATTTTGAGTTCAGCTGAATGTTAGGCATGGTCATTTTGATGTTCCTCATGTCATTCACAAGCTTATGGAATCTCACATAGTATTCATAGACACTCTCATCTAGTTTCATCTTGAAGTGTTCAAATTCATCATACAGTTGTGATTCTCTGTCCTCAATAGTTAATTCAGAACCTGAGAGAAGCATCTTGACATTATCCCATACAGCCTTTGCTTCAGTGTTGTGATTAATAAGCTTGTAGATGTCTTTTGGAAGACCTTGAAGTATAATGTTAGAAGCCCTGATATCTGCATCGAATCTCTTTTTCTCCTTATCATTGAGCTCATCATACGTCTTTGGTCTGTCTATTCCATATATCATTGTTCCATCTGCAGCTGTATCAATTAAGTCTCTAGTAGTCTCAATCTGATAAGGTCCTTCATCGATTGACTTGAGAATGTTGACTCCGTTTTCTTTTCCCAAACAGTACAATCGGATTCGTTGTGACCATGAGTCATAATCAGTTCTGTCAAGCATAGGTGGACGTGTATCTGACCCTGCTGCTTGAACGTCCTCAGCTACGGAAGAAACAATAGTAGGAACGATGTTTGCCATGATTACAAGTTCTACGGGATTTTACTATTCTTTGATTAAATCGGGAAATTGATTCTTTCACGAGATTTTACTAAACCAAAAGAACAACCGTAAGAATGTGTCATGAAGAAGTAAAAAGTCTCAATAGACAAGTAGCTAAACACTCAACTCGCTTAGTTATCAACTCGCTAAACAACCAACTCGCTTAAAGAAACAAGTCGCTTAAGGAATCAACTCGCTAAATAGCCAAGTCGCATTAGTATCAACTCGCAACACAATCAACTCGCTTAATGAAACAAGTCGCTAAATAGCCAACTCGCTTTAGTATCAACTTGCAACACAATCAACTCGCTTAATTAAACAAGTCGCTTTAAGAATCAACTCGCTTAATAGCAAGTCGCAAACGGACACAACTCGCTTAACCACCAAGTCGCTTAAAAGGTCAACTCGCTAAATAGCCAAGTCGCATATATCAACTCGCTTCCAGTAACAAAGCAACTTGCTTCGAAGAAACTCAAGTCCGAGACTCAACTCGCTTAGTACAAAGTTCACAAATAACAACTTTATCGATCAAAAACAACCAAACCACAATGATTTAAGCCTTCCAATTCAAAACATAAACACATATGATGATCCTAAACACAAAAGTACAAGCAAAATTCAACCTTTAACACTAGAATTTGTCCAAATGATTCAAACTCTCCTAAACACTTAATACCCCAAAAACCTTATGAAATCCACCAAAACAAAGAGCATGAAAGATGAATGATCAAACCATGGCTCTTGATACCAATTGTAAGATATAGGATTTCACAAACACACTAAACCATAATCACTATGGGGCGTTCAAGTAGTTTAGAGAGAGAAAGTTTTAGAGAGAGAAAGGAAAGAGAGTTGGGAACTATGTGAAACAAAGAAAAATGGTATTGAAGCTCCAACCCTCTACCTTGGGAGGTAGAGGGTATTTATAGTTTCTTACAAACAAACGCCACCTACGGGCTGTGGATCAGGCATACAGTGGGTAAAGACCCGTCCGTCCTCCACGGTGTTACATAACAAACTACTTAATAATATAACTTGACTACAACTAAGAGCATTCTAACGAATACATATACTTGAGGTGACCGACTCTTTAACGACTGAATTTTCTAATTCCTAACAGATTCTAATAAACTTACATAACATTATTTATATACTGGACAAAGGGCTATACAACATATATTAACTTTTAAAAGACGATTCATATATGCCAGTCTCTTAAGTGGTACAAGACCAACATTTTTTAAAATAACATTATACAAATTACAAAGTACATGTGTCAAAGCAAAATAAACAACAAAATTACTTTGTCTCTCAATTTTCCAAATTTGTCACGGGTTCCAACACTACTTCATCATTTCTCATATAATTTTGTCAAATATGAAACCCAGTTCGACCCGGGTGGTTCAACCGGTTGAACCGTTCCGGTCAAAAAACAGGTCGATTTAAACCGAGTCAACCCAACAGGTTGGTTCGAAAATAGGTCAAATTAAACCGGGTCAACCCGCCGGGTTTGAAGCTTCCTGGGTTAACCCGATTTTCGATGTGTATTAATAGTTTCTTTTTGAAATATATGTCTTCAACATTTTCACTTTTAGTTTTAACTTTTCACTTTTTACTTTTTGGTTTTTCTTTTATATATAGTATATAGCAGGTACCCGCGCGTTTCGGCGACGGGTACCATGTGACGATTAACTGGAGAAATAGATCTCGATTATATCTGATTCACCAGTTTGTATCGGTTTCAACGGGTCCTCTCTGGTTCGTTTTCAGATGGCTTTAATTGGTTAGCCGAACCGGTAGCGACACCGGTTCCCGGTTGAACACGTTAGTCCGGTCCGGTCCTCGGAAAGATGTTATTTTTGATGATATTGTCATTCGTTCTTTTACGTGGTGTAACTCTAGATGTAATAGTTCTTTTAGTTGGGCTAGTTGGCTTCAACACCCTCATTTGATTTCTTTGTAATTTTTCTAGCTCCTTGCTAGTGGTTTTCTAACAAAAGTTGTCGTTCAAAAAAAAGGTCCGGTCCGGTTTTCAAAACTATATGTACCATCAACTTGTTAGCTTGTATAAAGTTTTGTGTGTTTTATTAATTTGTATAATGTGTATAATAACATGTACTTTTCATTTTAGGGTGTTTTAAAAATAAAATTAATTAGTGTGTTTAATTATTTTATATTTTCGATTATGTTATAGCTTTTTTAAATTGTACGTTACAAAAATTTTATTGTACTTTTTAGTAAGGGATGTTTTAATTGTTGTTTCAATTTGATAGATATGCTTTTAATTAGTTGTACAATATGAATAAATTATTGCACTTTTAAGTAAAGAGTTGTTTTAATAATAGTATTAATTACATTATGCATTTTTCTCCATTGACCAATTTTAACTTTTTAACAATTTAACAATTCATCTTTGACTATTTTTTTATTATATATAGCAGTGTTGTAAATATCGGTCTTGGCGGCCGATATATCAGTGATATATCGCTTATCGGCGGTCGACCGATACGATATTTCGCTTATCGGTCAAGTTATCGGTTTGGTCAAAATCGGTCAAAATTGGTCAAATATCGGTCAAACTAGGTCAAAAATCGGTCAAACTCATACTTTTTTTTTTTTTTTTTATATAAATTGATAAATACTTATGGACTTGCGGCTTTTATTTTTCAAGGATGTTAAACTTTTTAGTTTTTTTGTGGTTATTGACTTATTTTGTTATCATATTGCTAATATTTATTTTTTTTAAATAAATTCCTTTATAATTTATGGTCTTCGATATATCACTGATATATCACCGCCAAGACCGATATGGCGCTTGGCGGTAATCGACCGCCGAGGTACCGCCAAGTGATATTTACAACCATGATATATAGTATAGATATGTAGTATAGATGTTGATCAAAATTTCTAGCAAAGAACATCCCAAGACTTTTATATAAGTAGATTTGGATTTGAGTTAGATGACTTAGATCCAACTCGCAGCCACGTACCTTTCTGTATTTATGAATCTTGACAAAATGAAAAGCACAGCTGAGCTGAGCTGGATGGATGTTGGACGGTTCTTTTAGGTCCCATGTCATCAAATTATAGTTTGAACTCCATTGTCTCAGTTAATACTCTTAAGGACATTTACCATTTTATGTAGGGCAGTAGGGGTCAGACTATACGATTCATTAAATTTGTATAAATCAATGCATTTGTGATATAGAAAATTTGTTTTAATATATGGTTGGTGCATACATAGCTTAGTGGGAAATCTTGGATTTATAACTGATTTTGGGTAGGTTTTTTGGCATGTTAACTAAAATGTTAAAGGTGTCAATGAGTGATGAAAGTTGTATCCTAACTTTTAATATCTTTTTTAGGAACAAACAAAATAATTGTTTCCTAATCTTTATAAATTTAAACGTGTATAAACTTTGTGATCCTTTAGTGGATATGGACCAACCTTAGAAGTTTTTTCCAATTGATGGGTCGGGATGAGAATGAACTATTTGTCTTTTTTCCTAAAAATTGATGTTTTAAGCATTACACATACGACCAATTATATCCAATAAGAGAGTTGTGGTATATGACTTTAATCCTAAACATGACGTATCAACATTGTTATCCTTGCTAGATTGTGATTGAACATATATGTGACAAATACATGAATCACCTAGAAACAATACTAAAGGCACAATTATTCAATATCAAAGCAGTGGCGGATCTAGACGGAAAACTAAGGTGGTTCCTTAAGATTGTATAGAAAAAAAAATCAGTAGGTCAACTAATTGTATATTGGGTCGGGTCGGGTGGGATTCATTTAACGTGATTGCATTAAGAAAAAAAACTTAACATTATAAGTAAATCAAATAATAGTGAATGCGTTTACAATTGGGTCTTCATTTTTTTCATAGCAAAAATCAATATAAGATTGTATCGATATTACAAAGTTATACATTTATCTGATTTGTGTCTATGTGACGGTGGGCTAAAACCAAATTATTCGACAATATTAAAAATTCGGTTACCTCAAAAATCGTATTTAGAGTAGCATTAAGTTATATTTGGTTTTCAATTGAATGCAACTTCTATTACTGGATTGGATAGAAAATAAAGTGGAGGGGCCAATAAGATTTTTTTATAAACATAAAGCACCGAGATTAAAAAAAAAAATGAATATGTTGGATGTTGTGTCGTCTTCTTCACAAAAACAAAGCCACCCAAAAACTCCATTAAGGCAATACTTAAAGCTTTGTTTTCATGTGTTTCTTCCGTGGGTTCTTTTCTTTTCCTTAGTTCTTCTCAATTATAAGGTGGTTCCCTAGCTAATTCTAAGGTGAGTCCTAATTTGTTTCTATACCAAACTTCTAAAGGTCTCAATTTCTAAGGTGGTTCCTGGGAACCACCTAATTAAGCCTAGATCCGTCTCTGTATCAAAGTAGTCAGCATGATTAATATCCAAATAAACCAGACAAATGATTCCACAATCTTGACTAATGTCAAGTACTGATAGCCAAACGAATACAAGAATGATTAAACAACAAGATGATGATTGTATAGAGGAGATACACACGACCGAATTAGGGTTTGTATGTGTGTTGTGATTACCGCAGAGGGAGAGAATAAGGCTATAAACAGCCTCATTATTTCTACTTTGGCCCTCCATCTTCCAAGAAATATCCAAAGGAAGCTTGAACTTTTATAGACACTTATTGTAAAACCCTAAAATTATAAAACGTGTTAAAAGACTATTTTACCCTCACAATTAACATTTATAAAATACGTAAAATAAATCAACACTCATTAAATGAAATTCCATCTAACTTATAAATGATTGAAAAAAAACCTAACGTGCAAAATAAATAATTCGACATTTGGTACGACAAAAATAAATCCATGCTCATAGAACTATGTGGGCCGACTTACGTACAAAAAAAAAAGAAAGAAACGGCAAACCTTGTACCCACACTTCCGGCCCAATGTGCAGCCCATGATCTCGTTTCTTGTGTGAGCCGATTATCACCAAAAACCCAACATGGTCGACATGTATAAATACATCATAAATCCCTCCATATGAAAACCCTAACTTCTCAAAAGTCACGGCACCAAGGCTGCTCTTCCCTCTGTTTTCCATTCGGCCACTGTGTTTTTGTGTTCGGTGGTGAGTTGTCCGAGCTTCTTGCTAAGGTATATCGATTCCCTTCGTCTCAAACTTTTTCATGCAATTTATAAACACATTGAACCGTATGACATAATAACAAACCATACGAGTGAATAAGGGTCGTGCGTTAAAATCTTGTGTAACCTGTACCGTATCACACACACATATATATATATATATATATATATATATATATATATATATATATATATATATATATATATATATATATATATATATATATATATATATATTATGCATTTGTTGTTTGCATTCGAATTCAGAAACTCATATATATGTATCGATCATATATCATTAACCGTATAACAAGTAACATATCATGTCGCCACATAAAATCACGAATATGATGTTGTATATATTGAGGTCGACGCATGGTTTGTAGGTCATGAATGCGTCGTTATGTTTGAAACGTAAATAAACATGAGCATGAGATTTTGGTCGCGTAATGAGCTACATGTCGATAAAATATGCATCACGTTAACATGCTGTTGTGGTTTTGTTATGTGTCGAGTCGCATGCATGTCCTTTTCCTTATCGGAAATCTTTTAAAAAACAGCTTTGGTGATCGAGTATGTAAGTTAGCCTCATGTAGTGTTGAGTCGATGGGTTAAGTGTTTGTGTGTCGAGTGTTAATGTTGTGCATCGTATGCTTGATGTGAGAGCGGATTGTGTCTAGTTTGTGTGTTTGTTTACGGCTATTGAGTAAACTTTGTATCAATTATGTTATAATGTATCCTGGCTGACTTGATAAAGAAATTAACGTGGTACTTGATTTTATTTCTGACACCTGTTGCGACATGTATAAATGTTGGAGTTTAGTTGGCATGTTTGATTATTTAAATGACATCAACACATAATATAGATAGCGGATTATACGTATAAGTGTGCATGTAAATTGGTCCCATAAAGTCTAGTGTATGATGTGAATCAAGAGTTAGGCGTAGAGATGTGTGGCCTCAAAAATATCATGTATATGAATGTGCATAGTATGGTGTATTTTGTGTTGGGAATCATTATATATTAATTGCATGCATTCATGGGAAGTGATTTGAGAACGTGTGGACATGGGAGTCGAGTGAGTGTTATCAGATATAAATTGGTTTGCAAACTGTGATATACATCGGAGTTTTGTGATTTTAAGTATTGTATGCATGGTCTCATTAAGGTTGTGTTCGAACAATGTTACGTGTGAGTCTTGGTTAATCATGTAAGTTATGAAGGCTTGTGTAAACTATTTTGAAAGAGAGTCCTAAAATCCGTTCTTGACATTTATAAACCCTATACTTTGAAAGATGATCATATAAGCCCTCAAATAAGATATTTATCATATTAAACCCTTAAGTTTACCATTTATCATTTGTAACACAAAAGTTTGGCTAATTAATGATTAAGACTCTAAAATGTCGTAATTCTGTCCGTCACTAAGAATAAGAATATACTTACAACTCTAAGAGTGTGAATGCGATAAATCCGTTATAACTTAATGATGCTAACAATTATTAAATAAATCATAATCCGTGTAGATTCGTTGAAGGAGACGCGACGTTGTATCTTCGTGTTCATTCATTCGTTTGCTTTTTTCCTCATTTGCGTTAAGGTACAGATATTCTGACCTTTTTAGTAAAGGTTTTCTCATGATCTCCTTTTCTTGTCATTTCCTTATGCTTATTAGGATTCCCTATGCCATTGCTATGATTCCCTTCTGTTTATGTGAATCTCTGTTTGTCTGAACTTCTGTTTATTGAACCTTGCTATGTTTGAGTATGAATTTCTGATTATGAACTTCTGATTATGAACATCTGATTATGAACCTCTGATTATGAACGTATGATATGTGACTGTGATATGAACCTTTGATTTCTGAACATTTGATATGAACCCTTTCTGATTTGTTTGATCCGTTGCTTATCTGAAATCTTTGTTTATTGAACCATGAAACATCTGATTTGAACTTATGATATGAAAACTCCGATTTGTAAATATGTTTGACCTTTATGATGAATTATGATCTGTGTCTGTTAGTGCAAATATTACGATATTTAATCTATACAGTCTCGTTTGTTTTGATTGATGACAAACATGTAACTTGTAATACATAACGTAAAATGTACAAGTTACTTGTAATCACACTTTGTCTCAACATACATTCAACACCTCTCGATGTCTCAAGTCCTCGTATGTTACAACACAGGTTCGTACATGTTTGTTATGTGGCATTATGATCAAACCCATTAACAAATCATTTAGAATGTTTAAAATACATTTAGAGTCACTAAGTATTTTAATAGGTTAACCATTCTATTTC